>CP135556.1:2662942-3094375 GCA_032402905.1 Khaya senegalensis | reverse complement strand
TTTATATTTTTAAATAATTTAATTATATGATAAATAAATTTACGTATCAAAAATTTTAAATTTAAATTTTATATAATTATTAATTTTATTACGCCATATTATTTTATATTAATTTAATAAATTATATAAAAAATTATCACTTGTGTTAATATTAATAGCTTAAAGCTTATTGTAATAGAATAATGACAACGTTAGGGACCTATTAGTTATAAACGATAAAAGTATGCTCTTATTCATTATTACTTAAAAACTAAGGGACCTGTCGATTGTCCTTGCTAAAAAAATATACATTCCAAGAAGAAAGAAAGAGTAGACGAACACCAAAAAAGAAAAAAAGGAAAACACAGACTGTTCTGTTCCAACAAATCAAGGCAGACTGAAAGAGATAATCCACTGAAAATCTCGTTCTCATTTCTTCCATGGAAGTCGCCGCCGCTGCTTCTTATTCTTCCCTCACTCCGCTTCCTCTTTGTAAACTCTCTTCGTTCGCGTGAATTTTTGTTTTTAATTATTATGATTATAATTTGCTTATTTTCCTGTTTATTATCAATCTTCCTTCAGGTTTTAATAAGTCCACGAGTTCCTCTTTCATGACGGTAATTTTTGTTTTATTTTTTTCTTCCTTTTCTTGCATTTTCTTGGAATCCATCGAAACAGTCATGTGAGCTTTGCTGAGGTCAGTTAGACAAATTCAAAGTGTTTGGATGATAAAGTTTAGTCTTTTAGCTCGTGGAGGATTAAACTGAATTAAACTGTCCCTTGAAATTCAATTGAAATTTGAATTAACTAAGTTATAATATATTTCTTGTTGACGTGGTAAGCTGCTGTTTGGGATCATTGCATTCTCAATTTGTTCAGCTTGTGCTAAAGAAGATTATAACTACCCTATCCTTTACGAAGTACATTAAGCAAAAAGGAATTTGTTATATGTGGGTTTGTTATGGGTTTTTTCAAAGGATTCCTGCAAGTCCTTTTGGCTTTCTTTTCTTGCCCTGTGTGTTTCATGTCAGTGCAGAGTACAGATTATATTTAAAATCCTCAGTGGTTGTCATCAATTTTAGGAGGTGTCACTTCAACCTTCTTATTGTTAGTATGGTCCCTGTAGTCATGGATAGCAGAATCGACTAAGTTAAAAGAGCAGCCGACACTTTTGCAAACTCCTCTTAGTATTCAATCTATCATGTTTTCATTCAGCATAGTATGTGGTGGAGTGCCACAGAAGGTTCTACATTTTATGTTATTTCCCTTAAAAATTTTTTAATGATTGTATTTGTACATTTTTCACTTTCTGCAGTTTTGCACTTATAGGGGACTTGGTCGTTCACCATGTAAACCGGCAGTCTTGAGAAATTCATATAGTTGTAAGTCAATACATTTTTGGCTTACAGTTTTACTTCATTTATGCTCACTGTCTAATTCCTACCGCATGACGATATAAGACATTGCATTTCTATTTTCTTGTGTTTGCTCGGTATTTTGATGAGCCATACCACCATTCGGCAAATATATTTTGCATTCATCCAATATATACTTTCATGATCTCTTGAATTATATATACATAGAAGAAATTAGCTTTGATATTATGGGAGCCTATCTGTAATGTGATCTTCCTTCGTTTTCAATTGCAAATATGTTTGATACTGGTCTAGGGAATTACTGTAGCTTTATAATCTTTGAATGTTAGCAGCTGTGTAGTAATATGAGCAATATTATAGGGATTATCAATAACTTTCTGCTTGTATTTGTTATTTCTTTTGATGGTTTGGCACTTTGTCTGGGTGAAATTATATATGTACCAACATAAAACTTTTATCGTTTATTCATTTAGTCCGATGAAGCTGAATCTTTTTAATCTTTTGGCTTTCTTTTCTGTTGTATAGCTGCCCAAAGTGGTTTTCTATTCCTCCCAAGGAAGCATGCTAGTTTATCATGGACTTATTTCGATCCAAAAATTAAGGATCTCAATAGACCGTGCTATGATGTTAAATTGCACAATCAAAAGAAGTTGTCCAGAAACGTAGTCATGAGATCTGAACTTGCTGGAACTGGGACTCCTGATTCCGCCTATCCAGTATCAGGTTTCCTTGAAAATCCTTTTAAGTCATTTCCTCTCTTTCTCCTCCTATCCCCTTTTATGAAATTTCAGCTTTTTACCTAATTATTTTTCACCAAACTTTAAAGTGCAGAACTTAAACTGGGCCCCAAAGTTAGAGGAATATGCTTTTACACTGTTACTGCTATAGTTGCCATTTTTCTGATTGTGCCAATGCTCGTAGCTCATCCCTTTGTGCTCTTGCTGGATCGATACCGAAGAAAATTTCAGCATTTTATTGCCAAACTTTGGGCAACGTTTACAGTTTCTCCATTTCTTAAAATAGAGATTGAGGGGCTGGAGAATCTGCCCCCCTCAGATACTCCTGCTGTATATGTTTCCAACCATCAAAGTTTCTTAGACATTTATACTCTTCTCACAATTGGGAGAGGCTTCAAGTTCATCAGCAAAACCGGAATATTTCTCTTTCCCATTATTGGGTGGGCAATGTCAATGATGGGTGTCATTCCTTTGAAACGCATGGATAGCAGAAGCCAATTGGTATTCCTCATTTTTATTTTTTATTTTTTCCATTCTAATTGAAGCTGTTCTGTTAATTTATTTTGTTTATGGTTGTCAGTGAGCTTCCTAATTGTTTTATAGCAACTTTTTTCCTGATAGGCTTAGGTTTCTACTCTTCAACCACATTTATTTGAATTCATATTGGTTTTCCAATATAGGACTGCCTTAAGAGATGCATAGAACTCATCAAGAAAGGGGCCGCTGTATTTTTCTTTCCGGAGGGAACACGGAGTAAAGATGGAACGTTAGGTACTTTCAAGGTTAGTTGGTGAAGTTATTGGTTTTACTGAATAAAAGGCTACAATATTATGGAAAATTTGGAGCGAATATTTAAATTCTATTGTTTTCCTATAAAATTCATCGATTTATCTTGCCGGTGATATGCAGAAAGGTGCATTCAGTGTTGCGGCAAAAACGGGAGTCCCAGTTGTACCTATGACCCTTATGGGAACTGGCAAAATCATGCCTTCAGGAATGGAGGGTATCTTGAATATCGGATCTGTGAAAGTTGTTATTCATAAGCCTATACAAGGCAGTAATGCAGAAGTACTGTGCAATGAAGCTAGAAATACAATTGCAGATACACTCAGTCTTCAAGGCTGAAAAATCTACCACAACAAATTCTACTTGTTTCTACAGCCCAATGCCTAATTCCCAGATACGGATTGGAGAAACATAACCTGAAAGGTAAATTTTATTTTTCTCCTGTTTTTCTGTTGCCTTTTTTTGTCATTCACACATCCAATATTATGAATGTTTATGACATTATCTTCAATACTACTAACCTGTATGCTACTAAACAGACAACATGATTAACTGTTAGATTGTTAAAGGCTTTTCTTGACACTGATAAAACATCATATTGGAGACCATGAGAACGAGCAATTTCCAATTGAACTGTTCGGAGTTCTATGTGATACCATGCCAACATTTTTTTTCTCCAAAGATTGTTTGGAATGTTGGAGTTCCAACCAAAGTCTTCGACAATCATTTTTCTAGGCATTCTGAATCTCTACTGATACGTTGATTTAGATGTTGATTGCAACTAAAACGACTCTTGTATGGTTTTGAAAGCACATTTCCACTCCACGCCTGCAATATTTTCTCCGATTTCTCACATAACCAGAACTAACATAAACATACGGATGTTGTTCTTGCTTCCTTCCTGCAGGTCGGTATGCATCCAGAAGCAGAGTCGTATGCATTTTTGTATTCTACAACAGCTGTTGGTTCAATCCTTCTGGCAACTGGGTTAATGGCATTTTTTTTCTTCTTTTATAGAATATATTTTGGGCTGTCTATGCGAGACATGGGATTTGACTTTGATAATTTATTTTCTAACACGGTTAGTTGGCTTAGTTTCCACTCTGTCTTCCACCATATCAATCAGTGTCTGCAGAAGACTTGGGCTCATGTCCGAGTTGAAGCAAAATCAATTCGTTAAGAGCCACGTGTAAATTGAACTCTTATTATTTAATATCATATCGGAATTTAAAAAAAAAAAATTATAATAATAAAGAATGCAACTGTATATAATTTATTAATTAAATTAATTATTTTTGAATATTTATTATAATTTTAATCTTAATTCCTTGCAAAAGAAAGAAGATTATTTCATAAAAGACAAATAAATTCAACATTTATTGTATATTCTAAAAAAATGTTCATATTGGCCCGGCCCGACCCGGATCTAACCGTAGACCGAATCAGGTAAAAGCAGCCAACCCAAAAAAACAAAAGGTTAAGATCGTCATTTTATAACTTTGACCCCTTCAGCGTGTTTTTCTTTTTCCGTCTATTTCCGTAACTATTATCCGTAAAAGATACTTTCGGCTTTCGTTTTCTCCTTCCTTTCTTTCAACAGTCTGCAAATCTCTCGACTTTTTCGCCTCAAATTCCTGTAAATTATGAATTGAAGAGAAAAATTCCTTTTTTTTTGCACTGTAAGTGTTTCTCTTTTCTCCGTTATCATTGAGATCGGTGATTATTTGCTTATGTCCTATCTGTTGCAGGTCTTAAATTTACTGTAATTTTGCTGCTTGAAAACTGATTATTTGGTATTGTTTCTGTACGCTTTTCTGATTCAGTGTGGTTTTATTCTGTAGACTGAACTTACTTTGTTAGGGATTTGATTTTTTTTTGTTGTTGGACCAGGAAATATTTGCATACAAGTTTATGAAACTTAGTGTGTATAGTTGAGAAGGAAAGTAGTTGACTGTTGAGTAAGCATAGAAATTTTTGCCAATGTTGTAGGGAAGAGTAGAGTAATGATAGTAAGATTAGGATCCGCTGGTAATTATTTTGGAGATCTAACATTTATCCAGTGCAGGTGAATCTTGTATTAGATTGTAATGATTTGAAGACGTAAACTTACAAGCTGAAAGATATTGGAAGCTGATTGATAAGAGTAGATTGAGGGGGATTTTAGAGGCACTTTTAGTTTGTATGAAGTACTGGGTTTTGGTGAAAAATGGATTTGACTTTTAAACAAGTTTGTGTCATTCCAGGTTATGTTGAGCTCTTGATCCAATAATCTTGAGCGAGGAGCTTGGAGTGTGTGGGATCGCTAGGGGCATGCTTTTGAGGAGAAGTGTGAGTTTTTTTTATGGTAGTGTCACTTTGAATAGATGAAAGCAGTAATCTTGATAGATGGCCCGTAGACTGAGCAGTCAGTTGATATTATATGTTTTTAATATATTCTACCTTAGATTAATTCTTTTTTGTTGCTATGCAGGTTATTTATTTGTTTCAACTGTAAAAAATGTATGATTGTGGCTACAAATCGCATTATATGGGTGTCCAGAGAGAGAAGTTTGTCAGGTACTCAATCTCATGGTTGGGTGTTTGAAGGACAAGAAAGTTGAATGTTATTCAGATGTTTGATGATTTTATGTATTTTGGATCTCATAGAAAATGCAAAAATGTTGGCAGTCGAGATTAGACATTGTGTATTGTGATCCAAAATAATCAATTTTTATGACTATTTCCCCATTTTGGTTTTTTATCCTAAGATTAATTGAAGAACTGGAGCTTAATTTGAAGGCATCTAATTTTTATTTGTTGGCGCTGTTTAACAATTTTCAGGTTGGATGACTTGGACTCCAGATTATCGTCATCTTCTGATACAGGAGTGAAAAGATGCGGATTCAACATTGAAGGATTAAATCGTACTGGTCATTCAAGCAATGCAACATCCTTTAAGAGAGGAATCAGGAAGGGATCTGAAGGACTTAAGTCAATTGGTCGATCACTTAGATTTGGGGTTTCTAGGGCAGTATTTCCTGAAGATCTTAAAGCGTCAGAGAAGAAGATATTTGACCCTCAGGATAAATTCCTCTTGTTGTGCAATAAATTATTTGTAATATCAAGTATTCTGGCAGTGTTTGTGGATCCTCTATTCTTTTATCTTCCTGTCATTGATGATTCGTCAAAGTGTCTTGGTATAGATCGAAAATTGGCAATTACAGCAACAACATTGCGGACAGTTATTGATGCTTTCTATCTTATTCACATGGCACTACAATTTCGTACAGCTTTTATTGCCCCGTCATCTCGGGTTTTTGGACGAGGCGAACTTGTTATAGATCCTGCACAAATAGCAAAACGATACCTGCGATGGTATTTTATCATTGATTTTCTTGCTGTGTTTCCCCTACCTCAGGTACAAAACATCATTTTGACATGTATTCCATTTATTTATTGGTTTGAAGGCCATGCGCTTTCCTATTATTCCAATGCTCTTCTCTTTTGATTTCTTGCTTTTTATTTATTATGTTGTATTGGTGTTATGTTTTCCTTACTCTTCTTTCATTATGCAGCACTAGATCTATAAAACACACATGAGCAGGCTGCTAGTTTTCTTTTTGATTTCTAAGAAAGCTAAATTATTGTGTTCCTATGTTGTACTCAATCATTTTTTCATTTGACTAGTTGCTTATATGCCTACAGGAGATCGCTAGCTGAAATCAATATTGTTAAATAAGAAATACACTTAAGCAGGGTTTTTCTTAGTCTCCATTGCAGCTGTTTCTAATATGGACCTATTTATCATATTTTCTTCTGTTCTCCCCAATGATTTACATTGTTGTGTTTATATATCTTTCTCCTTTGCGGCTAATTTTTGGTTTTACTTTGCTTGTTTCCTTTGGCAAATAATTCATTATCCGGGTTAATTTTTGTCATTTAAAACCTGCATATAAATGAAAAATGTCTCTCTTTGAATCTTTAATAGGTTCTCTTCCCACTTTACTAGTCTTATTGACCAGTTTTGTATGTGATCTGGTTTGTATTTGTACCAAAAATCCATTGGGGAATTGCTGGCCACCTGCAGCACAATTGTTTATTCACATCTAGTGTTGCTATAGAATACATTTTCATGGTTACTTTGGACTAGTGATGACTTAAATTGAAGCAGTCCTTAGTTTTAGCACAATGGAATTATCATGTTATGTTTGCTAAGTTTGCAAGGTCAAAAAATGTCTATTATAGCTTTCTCTTTAATATTTTTCACACTTGAAAATTGCAGATTGTTGTTTGGAGATTTCTTCTGAGATCAAACGGTTCAGATGTGCTGGCTACAAAACGGGCTTTATTTTTCATTGTCTTGTTTCAGTATGCCCCTCGTTTTCTTCGTATTCTGCCCTTAACTTCTGAGCTGAAAAGGACAGCTGGTGTCTTTGCTGAAACTGCTTGGGCAGGTGCTGCATATTATCTGCTATTGTACATGCTTGCCAGTCATGTAAGTCCTTTTTCAGTTTGGTGTCCTTGTCTGATTAGCACTTGATTGTTTGTTTCTTGTTTTGGCTCCACTCCCTGTCTTGTTTATTTATGGAATTGTGTCTGATGTAATTTTCTTGCCATTTTGTGTTTCTAATGCATAAACTTTACTTGCTGTCCTGTTTCATCCACTTTGTATTTTAAATTTAGATATCAAGAAGTATTTGCTAGATTTGGACTTGTAACAAGATTCTGTCATATCTTTGAATCTTACTCCTTTTTGTTTCCATCATTATCTTACATGAATTGGTTCTAATTAGCAGAGGCCTTTTTTTTTCCTTTTAAAAAAATAATAATCATAAAAATCATGTTGGATGAATATTTGCAGGTAGTCGGGGCATTCTGGTACTTATTAGCTTTAGAACGCAATGATACTTGCTGGCAGAAGGCTTGTGCTACTGCAACAGTATGCAATAAGGATTTCTTGTACTGTGGAAATCAGAATAAGATAGGTTATACAGCCTGGCACAACATCAGCGATAATGTTCTTCAGTCAATTTGCTCGGCAGAGGATGATAATTCGTCATTTGACTATGGAATCTTCACAAATGCGTTGTCATCTGGCATTGTTTCATCTAAGAAATTTTTCTCCAAGTACTGTTACTGTTTGTGGTGGGGCCTGCAAAATTTAAGGTAAGAGAAGTATTTTTCATGCAAGCAGCACTTGATTTTACATATAATATCTCAGTTACTTGCTGTTGGGCTATTGGAGATTTAGTTTCAGTTTTGTCTTGTTGTGATTCCCACTTTGGGAGGTGCGGCATTGTGTTCCTAGATTGTAAAGTGAAGAAAATGGTTGGGGTTAATGAAAGTAATAATTCCCCGGGTCTGTGAAGAACCTCATTTACAGAGTTCTGTGAGAGCTGCATTTCTTGCTCTGTCAGAGAGTTGTAGTTCTGACTATGTTTTATGAAAATATTGGTGACTATATTACCAATTAGCTGCATAATTTAATGTTTGATTTGAAATCGAATTATATCTTTCTGAAGTTTAAGTTTTAATTGATGCATATTTTTCCTTGATTTCTCAACAGTACGCTTGGCCAGGGGCTTGAAACTAGCATCTATCCTGGAGAGGTCATATTTTCCATCGCACTAGCCATTCTTGGACTCATACTCTTCGCCCTTCTGATTGGCAATATGCAGGTAAATTCACAGCTACTTTGTTTTATTTATTTTCTCTAGTAAGTTGTGTAATTGGTAAAAGATTTTGAAATAACAAATTATTTGTTTATCTTAAACTGCCAAAGCTCTTATGAGTTTTACATGCATGTATGAACTAAGAATAGTGGGCTTGGATTTAGTACCTAGATCCCTGGCTACAAACTCATCCCTAGATTTCATGAAGAGTATTTGAGTTTGCAAATTGGAGGATGAATTTGCAATCAACCTTTTTGAATCAATCTAGAAGATGAATATATTCTGTCAAAAAAATACGGTTCATGATTAAATGCCCAGAGAGTAACATTTCACTAAATTTTGAAGGAAGAATTTGTTTGGTCTGCAATCTAAATACCAGGATACAATCCAAATTGTAGATTGTTCTGAGTAATGAAAGATAATGGTTGATACCTGCTTTTTAAGTCAAATTACTTATTTTAGCTGATTTGTAGATGATCTTCACATTAAGGGACTGGTTCAACCTGCATTTAGAGGTTAATGAACTGTATGCTTATGGGTTAAGCTTAGATTTTTAATGTCCAATAAAATATCCCTTCTGAGTTTAGTAACTTTAATATGTGGATAACCAAAGCATAGGAGGAGAAATTTGCAGATTTCATGTACAGAGTACCTAAGTGGTGAAAGACCCTTGGATGCAGCCTACTGGGACATTAAAATTCTGTCCAAGTTTCCTGGATACCAATTTTGTAGGTTCTGGCTGTAGTAAGTTTAGAATTCCATGACCATAGAATGGTTGAGGGATACCTGGTTATTTAAAAAAGGGCTGGGCTCAATCGAAGAGAGACAGTGCAATTATTTAAATCATGCAGATATGGTTCTTGAACTCTTTTAACTTTTTGTTATTGTGACAGACCTATCTTCAGTCATTGACTATTCGACTTGAGGAAATGAGGATCAAAAGGCGTGACTCTGAACAGTGGATGCATCATCGCTTGCTACCACCAGAACTTAGGGAACGGGTAAGACGCTATGACCAATATAAGTGGTTGGCAACACGAGGGGTGGATGAAGAGAATTTGGTTCAGAGCTTACCGAAAGATCTTAGGAGAGACATAAAGCGGCACCTCTGCCTGGGTTTGGTTAGGAGGGTAAGTTAATTTGATTTTCTCAGTAGCTGCTTCTGTCTTTCTACTTTCACAATATATATACACATATATATTTCCTAATTGTTAGATTCCTTTGCTTGCTGTATATTATCCCTTTGGCTTCATGTTAGCGTTTTACCGGATCTTGTTAGTGGAAGTCATGAATTGGCTTTGTTGGTGTTTTATAGGTTCCTCTATTTGATAATATGGATGACAGACTACTTGATGCCATTTGTGAGCGCTTGAAGCCGTGTTTATTTACAGAGAGTACTTATATAGTTCGAGAAGGAGATCCAGTCGATGAGATGCTTTTCATCATACGTGGCCGCCTTCAGAGTGAAACTACAGATGGTGGAAGGAGTGGGTTTTTCAACCGTAGCTTTCTGAAAGAAGGAGATTTCTGTGGTGAGGAGCTTTTAACCTGGGCATTGGATCCAAAATCTGGTATTAACCTCCCATCCTCTACTCGGACAGTGAAGGCATTAACTGAAGTCGAGGTTTTTGCCCTAATAGCCGAAGATTTAAAATTTGTGGCCAGTCAGTTCAGGCGCCTTCACAGTAGGCAGGTTCAGCACACATTCCGATTTTACTCGCAGCAATGGAAGACTTGGGCTGCTTGCTTTATCCAAGCTGCATGGCGTCGTTATTCCAAGAGAAAGAAGATGGAGCAGACTCGGAAGGAAGAGGAAGGATCAGACGGAGTCCAAAACAGTACGAGTGGAGGTTCGTATAGTATTGGTGCCACCTTCTTAGCTACGAGGTTTGCAGCAAATGCTCTTCGAGGCGTACATCGAAACAGGAATGCAAAGAGTGCTAGGGAACTGGTGAAACTACAGAAGCCTCCGGAGCCTGATTTTACAGCAGAAGATGCCGATTGATATATACGATGTATGAGCTTTCATGTATAACTTTCGAGGACTTGGCTACTTTTTTCTAATTTTACTTGCTCCGAAAGGGGAAAGACATTGTATAATACTCAGAATTTGTCTTGGAATTACAGTTGTTGTAAGGCTTTCTGGAAGAAAAACCAAGGAATGGTATTCTGTGTTGCATATTCAGAGAAGGTAAATTTTATGAGCCGTGACAAAATTTTTACTTCAAAATTTTTCCGGTACAGAGATTTTCCCTTCTTCTAACCACTGATGATTTTCCAATCAATCATGTCCAAAAATACAAGCTAATTTGATATTCATTATTCAGAAGAAGCGAACTTATTTGGATTTCAGGAGTACAAAAGCATGATAAACACAACCAAATTTGTTAATATAAGAGTTCCTTCTTTCATTTATGGACTAAAGATTGATGCTATAGAACTTCTTAGTAACAATTCTCTCATGTCTCGCACAAAAACAGTTGAGAACAATTAAAAAGAATGTAAGAACAACTATTAACTGCAAATGAAAAACCTTTATCAAGGAACTCAGAATTAAGAATAACAATTTCTCCATGATTTAAGACCGGAAGTTTATGCATACTCCAGATTTCGCAAAAAATAATGTTGTATCGATCGTTGTGTAGAAATAAAACCACCGACTGGTCAATCAATCAATCTTTACTGATGAGTAGATAAGCCTTGTGAACCAAAAGCATGCATAGAAACCAATTGTACCAGTAAGCACGAAGAAAGCATAAGAGGCAATCAGCATATACCCGAAGTACAAGATCCCCGATACCGGCTTGCTGATCTCCAGCTTCGTGAAGAAGTAGGAAGCAGCGTAGAGGAAGAGATAGAGTGCTGAGGAACCAGAAGTCAGATATGATCTCCACCACCAAAGGTAATCCTCACTGCATAACTGGAAGTAGCAAAGCACAATTGTGATCTCAGCACAAGTGACGACGAGAATGGCGAAGACGATAAAGAGGAAACCAAATATGTAGTAAAACTGGTGTAGCCATATTGATGTGAGTATGAAAAAGAGTTCAATAAAGACGGCTCCGAATGGAAGTATGCCTCCAATTAGGATAGAGAAGATGGGGTTCATGTACCATGCTTGCTCTGGGATCTGCCTTGGGATCTTGTTGGTTTTCACGGGATCCTCGGGTGCGGGCTTTCTAAAACCAACGTAGCTACCCACAAAGACAAGTGGGAGTGAAATGCCGAACCATAAAAATACGAGAGCAAACATGGTTCCAAAAGGCACTGCACCAGAGGATTTCTCGCCCCATATTAAAGCATTCAGGACAAAGAAAATGGTGAAGCAGATTGCTGGGAACATGAGAGCTGTTTTTAGCGTGACTTTCTTCCATTCCGTTCCTTTGAACATCTTATAGAGACGAGCAGATGCATATCCCGCAAACAAGCCCATAAAGATCCAAAGCAGAACCATGGCTGTCATCAATCCACCTCGGTTTGATGGAGAGAGGAAACCAAGAACAGCAAAGATCATGGTGACAAGAAACATTCCAAAAAATTGAACACCTGTCCCAACATAGACACAGAGTAAATCTGACTTTGCTGGCGGCCTGAAAACATCTCCATGAACCAGTTTCCACCCTGTCTCTTCCTGAGCTTCTTCCTGAGTTTCTAATTGGTTGTACTTGGAGATATCACGGTAAAGAGTGCGTAACATAATCATAGCAACCATCCCCGAGAGGAAAATGACTATCATCAAAGAATTGACAATTGAGAACCAATGAATCTGATCATCAGCCATCAGAAGATATGTATCCCACCGAGATGCCCACTTTACCTCACTTTCCTGCAAGGCGAAACAATAGGCAAGAATTATAAATGAATAACATTATAATTCTGTCCAATGGGCAACCAGCACAGGTTACAAGGCCTAACCTGGAACTCGACATCATAAGTAAATATTATTTCCCTTTTATCATCAACTTCTTGGGGAGATGCAGAGTTGGTAACTGCTCTTTTTGCATGGGGATCACAGGTTGTTAAACGTGTCTTCTCATTCCAATCACCTTCATACTCATGTTTAACACTGGATTCATCAGAATATGTGTCTGTATCAATACACAGGCATAAACTAATATAAAAGAGAAGTTACCACAGAATAGTACAAAGAGGCAGGAAAGAAATCATAAACTTGACCTGAATGGTTTGACCTCAAATCCTACAATCCTTGCAGTGTCCGCCTGAGCATCTTTGTGATACTTCACAGTGAATGCCAAGTGGTTGTGGATGAAATGCTTTTCTTCCTTGCTCTGAAAAGAATTTTGAGTACAAATTTTAAACAAATGTTTCAACAAAGTTTTGGTTACTATTCAGTAACAATGGAGCTTGGTCTGGCACTTACCCCTGTATACTGTCCTCTGAGACCTACATGAAACCCCTGTTGATAGACTATACTATTTTCCTGATCAGGTCTTCGAATAGGAACAACCAGAGGAAGGTTATCCAAGATCCTGTCATAAATACAAATTATTCCATAAATATCATAGTCGTTTGGTTTTTAAAGAATACAACTAAAATTTGGAAGTCATTGAATAAACATCTCACATGTTCACACGATACTCATTGTTTATCTTTTCCTTGAATTCCTTGGCAGTTTTCTTATTAAGAGCTAAACGACATACAACTTGGCACATTTGTGGTTCTCTCATGTTGAACTGCAAGAAAGAAATTCTATCATCCACTCATAACAAGCAACAGTTAAAGAAAAGAGAAGGGTGAGTAAATTGTTTAAGAATCATATCTTACAACATAAGGAGAGTTTTCAATTCGATCACCACGAAGAACTTCCCCAAGATTCTCCGCACTGTCAACTATATGCTCTGGTTGACAATAAGGGAGGGAATAGTAGGAGTAAGGAAGCTGTGTTTTCGTTGAGGTCAATTTGTTCACTTTCACCTTCAACTCATCCCCCTGCATCAGTGAACAAATTTAAAAATCCGCAAAATAACTTCACACCATCGAAAAGCACTCAGTAAAAGGTCAGACAAGAACTACTCAAATAGGAAATACATATAACCTTATTGTAGATTACATCTACAGGAGGGACAAAATAGCACAGCTACAGCACTAAGCAATACAGCATGATGTTGTACAAACAGACAAAAACTATTTACCTCTTCGCTTTATAAAAAATTAGTTGTGTTTTGATGGTTAGCGTGCTTAATTTGCAAGACTTATCCTGGGTTCAAGTTCTACCAGATCTCTATGTCTAAAGAGACCATCACAAAATATTCCCATTCCAACAGAATGAGCATGCAGATTTCAGGTGGATCTAATACCATCCGATCTGATTCACAGATTCGAAATAATAACTACTTGATGCGACAATCATGTGCCTAAACTTCACAATATTATAGTGTCTCCCAGATAGTTCGTTATAAAAATATTTATTTCGACAGATCAAAGAGACTGAAGGTAACTCGTCCAAGAGTCCCAACTGCAAATTGAAAGTTCATATACAACTTCAAATTACAATTGCTTCTAGTCACCTAAATCATGAAAAAGAAAACCTTTATACAGCTGAAGTCCAAATGTCTAACGGACATTCAACTAAACACAAACCAGCATCAAAAATAAAAACAAAAAACAGGAACTTGAACAATACTGCAATCTGCTCCCAAAGAGAAACAAAATTATCCTACTCTCGAGGATAAGTTACAGTCAAAATAGTTCAAAGGGTACACATTCTTGATTAATTTGTTACATAAAGCTAAAGAAAAATGAAAAAAAAAATCGCGTCTTCTTAAATAACACCAACCTCCCTATAGTCTATAAAACATGCAGAGCAAAACAAAACTAGACCACAGCAAAGCAAAGAAACATAAACAACCCCACGATCAATAAGACGGGTCGTTTGCGAACTGACCTTTTGGAAATCTTGAGGAGCAACACCGGGAAGGTAGAAGCAATGAGAATGAACAAAGAAAAGAGCAAACACAGAGATACATACAACTCGTCGTTTCAGACCCGCCATGTCTGCAAACGGATCCAGATCCAAATACCCAATTCCTTTATGTCTCCCTCTCCCTCTCTCGCTATTAGCTGGTAATCTGCTGACTCGTTGTTACGGGTTCTGTTTCTCTTTAATACTACGACGAGACCAGAGGAAGAAGAAGAAATCGCTTTGTACGTACCTAATTATTTATTTTATTTAATTTAATTTATCAACGAAATAATAACAAATGAGTCCCTAATTTTTAAAGATATAATAAATTAAAACATAATTTATGAATTCATTTCATATAGGTCCCACCTTTCTATGTCCTTATTTGTAAAAAAGTTGGCCTGTTTGATCTGAAATTGATGAAATAACAAACACCAAAGGAAGAGAAGCCGTGACATTGTAACTAAGATTGATGGACCCATTGCTTCTGTCATTACCAGCTGCCACCTAATTATGATTAATAGTAATCAGCACCAAGATTTGTGTACTTGAGTAAAATAATCAGTGGTAATTAGCAGTTAATTATGCATGATAAGTCTTTCCTTATTGTGTTATAATTGTGTAAAGAGTTGAATATTAAGGAGCAGGTCTGTGAAGAATTTAGTGTCGTTTGAAGCCGCCGTACGCAATCATCTGCAGATCTGCAATTTCTTAACATATAATCATTGGGAGTAGTAATATAACTATTATGGCCACATGTTTCCTTCATTGTCTCAATTTTGCCAGTTCATATGGTTAAATCAATCAATCTCATTCAGGCTTCATGCGTGTCAGAAACGAAACAGCTGCAACATTTTCTGCAAGTGTTTTGCATTGAAAATTTGGAGGTGTTGTGAGTTAACAGTATGGGGGAAATTGGCAATCTAACTTTCTAACAGGCAGCAAGAAGGCAGACTTATACCTCATTTTCTTGCAGGCAACTTCTCTGCATCTTTTCCTATGCATTGTTCATGGTAACAAAGTTCTTTTCAATTTTTTTTTAATGGTAATTGAGAGTAGAGTTTTATTGTAAAGTACCTCCTCTAGTGGCATTAACTGAAATAAACTGATAAACGGTCGAATGTCACGATCCTATATATCTATATCTTTATATCTCTCTCAATATATATATAAATAGCAGATGAATTGACCTTGAACCTTTGAGGGTGAGGGTGAGGGTGAGGATTGACATACCATGTTTTTGCGTCGATGACAAGTACTTGACCCGTGAAACATTGACATCATGGTTGTCAAGTCAACTAGTGCTCAAATGGAAGCGTTTTCGGCTAGGGAAAGTGTTTTCCTTTCATTCTTTTTTCGCACAAGGTTTGGAAGGAAAGGGAAAAGAAGTAGGTTTCATAAATCTCAAACTTATCAAGTTACAAATCATCCAAGTAGAAAAAAATCTGGGCAGCTGCTAAATGATTGTCAAAACACTGGCAAGAAAACTTCACAGTAAATGAATAATCCCCCTATTCCACATGACTCTTTCGGGGAAGTAGCTCAAGTACTTCAACTTTAGGTACACCAAAACTGAAATATCTTAGAAAACAACAATCAAATCTTGAAAACCACCTCACAGTTTCACCAAAACTGAAATAATTTCACAATCAATTTTGACACACCCCTTTACAATGGCCCCCCTTCGTCTTGCACCACTGAACGACAACTTCCTTTTGAAATGAAGATCTTGTAATGCCACATAAGGGCATTTAATGTATTACGAAGTTAACAATGAACATTCACTTCTAGTAAACCTCAAAAGAAATGAGATTTAAGTTTCCTCTTGAGTACTATTTGGTGGTTCAATCAATCTCACGGTACGAGGAAGCATAAATTCAGCAAATATGGGATAGTGAGAGGATGGATAATACCCATCAATGTTATCATTCACCAGTTCACACAAAACAGGAATCAAAGATCTACCTCTGAAAAGGATCCAATCAATGTGTAGATCCTGAGTTTGGCGATCCCAGCAGAGGCATAGCACTCTAAAAATGAACTTTAGAAATTCAAGTGCTCCTTGCTTTTTACCTAGCAATGAATAACAACATAAAAGATTATAGTTAGATCACAATTGATTATATCATGCTAAAAATCAACCAAAAATATCAATACTGATACCTTTGAATCCATGGTAGGTGCGTATGAGGGAAACATTTTTACGAACCCGAGAATTAGGCCATGCATCTCTCATGTCTCCCACTACACCATGTTCTCTGCCGGCATGCATAAAGAAAAGGTAGCAGTGATCTAGTCAACGGTGTATCAAGGGAAAGGCTAAAATACATATATTTCCCTCACTAAAATCGTAAAAAGTTATCCTTGCAGTGCAGGTTCATAGACAGCATTGGTGCATAGTTCAATTATCCTTACAGTGCATTTTTGTGTGAACATGTTCAACTAGATATGGATAGAAAAACTTGCCATGCTCAATGTTCTATGGTTGGAAAAGACAAACTACTTTAATGCTCTCATGCCATGGCGAATGGTGAAGTTTTGTTTTTTTTTTCACAAGAAACGGCATAGTCAATTCCTTCAGTTTACATGAAATATTTTTTGGATGTAGACTGGAAATGCATGCATCAATGATCCCAAAATTAGCATTTATACTGAAGCAGCATCAGAATATCATTTCTGCTGATTGCATTTCTCCCATTCAATTCTACAGTCCAGTAAAACTTTCAAACTGAAAAAGGCATCTTCAGAAATGATTATCACTCAAATAAATATAGGACCTAAGAATCCAAAATGATTTGTTAGCCAGTTGATTGAGCACCATTTCCTTTTATTGAAATCAATGGAATATCTTAAAGGAAAAATAAAGAAAAAAGTCTCAGCAAGAACAAAATAACCAGAAGCAGCTCGAAGTATCTTTTGTGCATCACAGATCCTGCAGGAAAATACCATTTCAATTACTTTATCCACTATTCAATGGGACCCGATATAAAAATCTTGCTACCATCAAGAGAACTATAGGGAAGCAAGTAAAGTAAGTTAAAGAGGGAATTATTTAGGGATCTAATAAAGATATGATTTCCATAGCTCCTGAATTGAAGTAATCGATACATGCAATCAGTTCTTTCCAAGAGATGGAAGTTTCAAAGTTCAAATAGAAGGGACAATTACAGCAAGAAATAGCTGTATTATGATGTACTAAATAGTACCTTGATCTCCCAAGAAGAAAGAATCCTGTAGTCGATTCCTTTTGTGTGTTGAATCCACCACAATAAACAACTGGCAAGCTAGGAGGTAATGAAGCAATGTGCTGCCATGTGAGTAAAGCACTTCGTCTGCGGGCACGGGCACTAAACTCATCCATGTTTGTATTCACTATTTGAAATGAAAATCCTGGTGGTTCAACTCCTTTCAATTGAAATGTGTGGGCAACTAGTCAAAGATACAAATTTTGCAATGCTCTTCAATAAAATACAATGATAATAATTTACAACAGCAAAGGCTTTCAGAAAAGATAAATGAATTTAAGTTGGTAAAGTAAAATCAGAAGGATATCGCCCAAGTTGCAATACATGGAACTTCAGAACCCCACGCTTTGCTTCCCGCGACAGAAGGTGACTCTGACAGCCAAAAGGTTCCGCCTTCTAGCAGCTCTACCTTCATTAAATAACAACGTGAAATTAAGACATGCTACTTGTACCATTATTTTGGAAAAAAACCAAATCCTAAAATTGCCAAATTGGCTCAACAAATAGATACAACACCTTTTCCTTGTCATAGAAGATGGTGCAATATTCATCTGAAGTGTCTTCTGGTCCTTTTCTTGATATTCCAAATTGATCATAACCTGGAGCACAACGAAGAAGCAGTATGCACAATAAATTATCAAAGTTAATTCAATTTGAAACAAGCTTGAATGCCAAAAGCCTCATTATTTATGATGGTACTAATGCAATCATAGAAATCATTGTCATAAAAAGTAAAACAAAAAGGAAATTTTGAAACATAGAAAGTACTTATGTTAATCCAAATTTCTCCTTTCTGTGTGTTCTGCACGTTGTGTATGCATATAATAATTATTAATACTTCAAATTAGCATCTGAAATCTCACAAGCAAATCCGAATTCTTCAACTATCAGTACAAATTTCAGAAATTTTGAAGTTAATCATCCAAGAAAGTTACCTGGCAAACACTGCTGAAGATAATCCAACTGTGACTTAACGCCTGAACCAAATAAAAGGTAGTCAATGAAATCAACAACAAAAGCTTACTCAAAACATCATATGAAACAACTGAGATCAAACATTTGTAGAAACCAAGTAATCCGAGAAAAAATATATAAACTTAAACAAAACCATCGTTATCTGGCGATGCACTCCAGCAGTGAAGCTCAACTATATCCCAAAAGAACAAAAATCTCACATCCGACTGACAAGTCATGAACAACCCAGATCACCCATTTCAACAAATACAAAACCGCGAGCAAGATCCAGAAAAACAAACACACAGATAAATACACGAAAAACCAAAAAGAGGGAATAAATCAACACCTTGTTGAGTACAAAGAATCAAAGGAGAGTAACTAGTGATGACACTGATGCACATATCTCTCCTCTTCACCCACGAATTTGGACTATCTTCTGGTTGATCTTCATAAAGGTTAAAAGTCATCACAGTCAAAGAAACACTCATTTTTGTTTCCCCTCTCTGAATCTTGCTAAGTAACGAAGCAACTACATGATCATTGATCAAACGATGTTGCAGGGGTTAGCAATCCACAAAGAAAGCTAAAATTCAAAAGGGACTGGCATATTCCATTCTTTTCAGCTATGTTCAGTGCTGCAAATGAGGATTCGGTGTATGTTTAAAGGTGGGATTTTTGAACTGTAGAGAAAATGTAAGAATAAAGAGACTGAAAAACTCAATTATGTCTGAACTGAAACAGCTCTTGCTTGCAAGGGAAAAAAATAAGAATTTAACTTTTGTGATAATAACCCTATAGTCCGCCTACTTTTATATATTCACAAACAGATAAAATCTATTCATTTATACCAAGTAGATCCCAATTTCTAATGAGATAACCTTTGGTGTTACGTTATACATATTCTCGTACTTTTACTTTGTGATGTTAATCTTAAATATTACAAGGATAATTTGTTTATTTTAACAGAAATTAGGGACTTAATAATATCAATTTATAAAATTTGTTTCTTATTTACAAATATGTAAAACAATAGGCAACTAGATGTTTTTACATTATTTTTGTTAGGAAATTTGACAAACACGTGGGAAGATCAAATAATACGATTACATGTCATCTTGAAACACGTGCACAGATGACTTGCTTCGCTTTTGCGTGTAAGTTATCGGCTTCCGACACGATCTTGCGGCTCAATAATGTTTTTAAGTTGAAATTTGATTCCGAATTATTTTATTTAAAATTATTTTTTCTACATGAAAAATTATATTTATTAATTAATTAGATTATTAAAAATATTATTTTGCATTATTATATATAATAATATTATAGATATCATAAAGGGTAAAATTTTGCAGGAATGTTGGTTGGTTCAACAGGTTTTTTTATTCATGAGACAACACAACCAGTTCTAAGAACCAGAAAAATCCCAGAGATTTCTTCGTCTGCATTTCTGCTTCAGTTCTAACACTTGGTTCTTGTGTAATGATGATTCATGGAGTTTACTGAAAGCTTGTATCTAAGAAGATGAGTTCTTCAGAACCCACTCCACCATTGTTGAAATGCCAAATCCTGTGGCAGCACGTTTCTTGTCGTTCCATACAGGTCCAGCTATGTCGATGTGCATCCATTGGACCTTCTCATCAACAAACTGCAAAAGATGCATTCGAGTTTTGTAAATCAGCATACTTCTGACTGGACAAGAATAATAAAAAAAAAGGTTTGATTTTGAAAGTGAAATGAAGTAGAGATTGAAGTTGAAAATGAAAATGGTTGCTGTACCTGTTTCAAGAACAGAGCAGCAGTGATAGCACCACCTTGTCGACCACCAGTGTTGACCATGTCAGCGACTCCTGATTTCATCATCTCCCAGTAACTTTCCTCCAATGGCATCCTCCAAATTTTCTCTCCGCTGACCTGTGACGCTGCCATTACTTCCTTTGCCAACTCATCACTGGGTGTAAAGGCGCCTTACAAGAAGAAATGACACGGTAAACCATGTGTATAAACAACAATTCTAGCAATTCTATTTACAATTGTACAGACTTGGTTTCAGAAGAAATATCATTCAAAGATTTGTCAGAATGGAGAACACTTGTATACCTGCAACCGATGACCCAAGAGCAATTATGCATGCTCCGGTTAGCGTGGCCAGATCAATAACCTGCAGAATAAAGTAAACATGCAAGTAGTAAAATCTCCAAATTTGGACTAAGCAAGGTTCGAACTCTTGATAAGAACAATAACAAAACTAAGTTGAACTAAGCTATTTCCTTCATTGCAGTCAAATTTGATCCACAACTGCAATTTGAACTAGATAATATATGAGAAAATACCAATTCTTTTGATTTTAAAAGCTCAATGGATTGAGTAACAATCTCGCAAATACCAAATCCAAACAAAAATGTTTTCAACAATCTCGCAAATGCAATCTTTCACAAAGCCATCTTAGGATATAACCATGGTTTCAAAGTGAAATAGAATACAAAAACATGTTTACCATATTCAGAAACATTCTCCAACAAACCTATCTTCCAATATAATTGCAATTTTATAGTGATTTTGGATGATAAGTTTCTATTACCACTGTAAGCAAGGGTAAAAAACAACGTATCATCTCTTCTAATTCAAGCGATGTTTGTGTTAAACAAAATAATGAAAAAAAAAATCTCAAGGTATTCAGCATGCCTCAAAGAGGGAATTTGTTGTCACAATCACAGGATTTGTATTACCTTCTCTACACCCTGATTACAAGTGTAAACTAAAGCATCTGCAAGTGTTAGTCTGCCTTCAGCATCAGTGTTATTGACCTGCAATAGAGATTGAGGAGCAAAATGTATTTAGTTTACCATCCTGGATGAAGATGCTAAAGAATTGAGCCCGTCTTCTAAGAATGTCAATGAGAAAAATACAACTTTCTTTAACATTAATGTTTAACTTTAATGTACAGTGTATCAAACACAACCATAAAGCAGTTTTGAACAATCACAATCTACTAGGTTTTCTGATGGCACATTGACAGAAAACAAGAAAAAAAAAAATCAGAGTACTGAAAAGTCCATTTTAAGTTTGCAATATACAAACAAACCAAAGCTAACCAGCATAAGTAATTAAGAGAAATTTGAACATTTCTGATGCTGCAAAAAGATAAACCATAGATACTTACATACATACATATATGTACATGTACAGTCAGCTAAGAAATACTTACCTGATTTCTTGGAAATACAAAACAATTAATGTAATGTTTTAGGAGACTAATAAATATGTATAACATCATGCAAAACATAGCATGTTCAAGTGAGCTCAAGAAACTTTTTGTGAGTTGAATATGGAATTGATTTTTAATCCCCTTTAAGCATAGAACAGAGATGTGCCTCAATTGTCTTTCCGTTTGAAGCTGTGATGATATCTCCAGGCCTCATGCCTGTCCCGCTTATCATATTCTCACAAGCTGCAACAATGAAATGAACCTGCACATACGAGATCATCCATAGAGTCAGAAAGGCACATTACCATATTAGATTTTGCCGCTTGAAACTGCAAAATAAGGGCAAAGATGGTTAAAAGAGCAACAAAAACACGAATATCTCATTACCTCTACTCCTGGAGGTTTAATTTGACCAATGGCTTTTGCTGCACCAAGAACGACAGCTGCACCTCCCATGTCAACTTTCATGATCTCAATTGAACAGCCAGGTCCAGTCTTGATGTTGTAGCCACCACTAACATAGAAGGTGAATATTCAGGAACAGGAATATAGAGAGCAAATGAAACTAAAGGCAAAAGACAATTTGGAATGAGAGAGGAAAAAAACATGATTAACTTTCAAAAATATTGTTATTAAACAAAATCTAACCTGCTAGGTGAAATAATTGTATTAAAGTATATTCATAATCACCTGTCAAAAGTCAATCCCTTTCCGACCAAACCCAACTTCACTTTAGCAGATCCACCTGGAGGTTTGTAGCACAAATGGATAAAATGAGGCGGATTTGAAGAAGCTGCGGCAACACCTAAATAGGATCCCATTTTCAACTCTTTACACTGCTCTACATCCAAAATAGTTGCAGAAAGAACATCGCTGTACATGGAAGCAACCTTTGAGGCCTCTTCTGCTAGTACCGCTGCAGCATAGAAGTCATCACATTTATAAATAAATACAAAGAATTGTAGAGAAGATAAGATTATCATATCCACTTGATCCACCACAGTGCAAAACTAACAGCAGGGCATGAAAAGGATTGATAACAAAAATGCAAATTTCTATATCATACGAACCAGGGGTGAGCACATTGGCTGGGGAATTCACGAGCTCTTTCCCAAAAATCACAGCAGCAGAAACATCTTCAGCATACTTGAGCTTCTTTTCTAATTCAGGTCCAGTTCCAAGACCAATAATGTCCACGGATTTGAGCAGTGCTGGTTTCTTTGACTCTGACTTGTACCGATTATCTTCATACGCCCCCAAGACAGTTCCTATCAAAATTTAGATCATTCCACCAAAAATCAGTTCCGCTTCTTTTTACAATTAAGCCTCACATGTGAGTTATAATACCATGAACTCATAAAATAAGTACCAGTTGCAACTGCTGAAGCAGCGGTAAGCTTTGATTCATCAGAGAGACCATCAGAAGAGGCAAGCACAATGGCAACATTGGCGGCTTGAGCAACCTTTGCAGCAGCTGCAACAGATTCACCAAGACTGCGAAAATCTGCAGTAGTTGAAGCTGACTGGCCGAGACCAATCAAGCCTACCCTTTTGGAACCGAGACCAGGAAGTCTAAGAATTGTTGATTGGCCAACTTTTCCAGTAAAATCTTCCTCAGAAGAAGATTCAGATAAAAGACCACCTAATTTTGCATCTAGCTTCTTTAAAATTGAGTTCTGGAATTTCGAGTTATCATCCTTTGCCAGATCTTTCTCTGTGACAGCCACAGCAAGTATATCCCCTTTCCATTCCACCGCATCAATCTCTTTTGCAGCAAAAGAGATCTTTCGTACATTGTTCACGAAACATTACAAAAATTTCAATATTCCAAATCATGTAAACATTGAAAATAAAATATATATAAAACCAACGAAAGAAACGCCAATCAAATCATAAAGTTACACCAAAAACCATGAATACATAAAAGTCAAAATATCATGGCGACCAAATGACCAAAAAAATTGATATCTTTGGCTTACAAAAGCAAAACATGAAAATTCCACAAACAAAAACAAATCCTGTACCAATTTCAGCCACAAAAATAGAACTAATCGCTTCCCCACTGCCATATCCCTGCAAACGGATTAGCAAAACCTCAGATGAAAAATCGAAAAGAGAGTAAGAGAAACAGACCTTGGGGGCATCGATTTGAGCAGGGTTAGTGAGACCAAGAGTGGCACGAGCAATCGCGTGAGCCATCGTTAGCTTCCCTCTACGAGAAGAACCCAACAAAAAAGGCGGCGGTGCAAAAGAAAGTCTAAAAGCAGAAGAAGTTGAAGATCCAAATTTTGCGAAAAACAAAGATGAAGCAGAAGAACGACCAAAAACAGAGTAAGAAGAAAGCGCAGAAGCCAGAGAAACAACAATGGCCGACATTTTTACCAAAGTGCTGTGACTTTGTATTTATAGTGAAGTCTCTTCGTTAAAAGATATGATTTTCGTTGCGTGGAAACCTTACGTGAGTGGCATCTGTACACTGTCCTGCCCCGGATGTCCCTCGCGGGCCGTGGCTTTGCTTTGCTTTGCTCTGCTCATGGATGGGATAACAGTGTTTGAGATAATTACATATAGTCCCCCATATGTTACAAATTTACAAATACTTATATAATATATCTATTTATAACAAATAAGTCACCAATCCTCTAATCCTCATTGAAATTATTAAAATGTGTCAATTTAACCAAAAAAAAAATTAATACAAATTTTTATTAACACAAATGGATAATTTTTTTTTTTTACTTTTTAAGTTCACATAAAAAAAATAAGAATTAATTTATTAATTATCTTCTTAAAATTATATATGCCTAATTAATTTAATGTATTTTTCTCTTCGCAAAATTGAATATTAAAAATTTAAAAATATATGTATTTATACTCATTTTCTTTTTTTAAGTTTTCAATTAAAAATAGTCCTCTTATCTTATTTAATCAAACTATTCTCAAGTAACAATTGAAACATCTAAATCAATTAGTTTGCATGTTGTATTAGGTATCAACATAAGTTTAAAGGAATTAATTATATATTTTATTATAAATTTACTTTTTGTTATTTACTAATTTAATTTTTGTAGTAGTTGTTATAATTATCCGCATTTATGATTTGTTATCTAAAATTATTTTATGTCATTAGTGATTGATCCTTTTTATGTATTATTCAATCTAAACTAACCCAATAAAAAATAATTGTATGAACAATTAGAGTCAAGAAAAAAAATATTTAGTTCATTCATCATTCATTAATTGAAATTGTTAATTTTAATTTGTTGATTTGTCAAGCAACCATCAAGGAATGTAGAGACTGATTCTACATACATGAAAGTGGATACAATGTAAAAAGACTGTTTCCAATTAAAAGAGAGGTAAAAAGAAGTATTTTATTTGTAAGAATGTAAAATTGTAGGGGCCTAGATGTTATTATCCATTTACAAAGTTTTAAGTTGATTCGTGCGACCGACCCGATTTATCGGATAATCAAGATCCAAACTCCGAAGAAGCTCGCTGTTTCTTCCCTTCCATGCCATTAAAGCTTAGAAGTTCTGCTCGCTGTATAAAACTCCGAGTCTTTCCAAAGCTCAGCCGACCAAAAATACAAGAAAAAATAATTGGTGGGAACAAACTTGAAAGCAGAGACAATGAGTTTAATGGAGAAGCGAAGCGCTTTGGAGGTCGAAATGAATGCTATCATCGACCGTCTCTGTGGACCCGACGGCCCCCGTCTCTCTGGCAATCTCGTCGACTCTGAGGTGTTCATTTGAATTTAAAATCTGTTGCTTTTATTTTATTATTATTAGTTAAGAATTTGTATATTTAGTGTTTTGATTTATGCTGTTTAGGGTTTCCCTCGTTCAGACATTGATATACCCATGGTTAGAGCAGAACGACGTTGTCTTGCTGGTGCATTTTTTTTCCCCCATTTTTTTAATTAAATTTGCATGAATTTATGTAGTAGTAGTGGCAATTTGTGCTATATTACAGTATGCGTATTTTAGGTAATCATTTATTTATCTATTTTGGAAAAGCAGAGTTAAGAAATGATCATAAAGAAATGACAGAGAAAATGAATGAAAATATACAACTCTGCATTCGTCAAGGCTTGCTCCCGTATCGACTTCTGTCAAAGATTCAGGTTTGTGGCTGTAATTTTAGGCAATGGTTCCTAGTTGTTTGCATTCATCTTACTTGAGCATGGTTCTTGAAATTTATTTTTAAATTTGTGAAAAAAAATGGATGTGTTGTGTATTGTTGTTGCCGATTGTTTGCTAGCTTTCATGTTGATCTTGCTAAATATTGTGGGTCAAGTTTATTTCACAATATTCCCTTGATAGCTTTAGATTATATGGGATGTCTCATAAATAGGTTAAATACTGCCGTTAAGTGTAATTCATTATGCTATTAGAGCAGGTTGGACATCACAATACCCCCAACCCCCAAAACCCATTAAATAAAATTGGCTCCAACTTGAGTTGCAATGATAAACGGCTTAAATACTATTGTTTGGGCTCTGGCAAAAAATAATAATGGAGACATTACAACAGTATTTCTTTCTTTCTTTTTTTAAATGTTTGTTTCTTTAAACTAGTCCGTGTTCCTTGTAGGTGAGAAATGGTGTCCTTTTTTTGATACAATGATATGGCTAATTGTTTCTTTGATAAGATGTATGTTATCTAGGTTTAAGGATAAGAAAAGACAACAGCCATCTTCTTTTCATCCCTTTTGCTCACTACTTGAATTCAAAAATAACTAATCTCCTTTTTTTCAAGTTTCAGAAGTTCAGATCTGCTTTGCTTGTCTTGCAGTTAGAACATTCTTATCAAAATTTTTTAGTTTTGTGAGCACGACAAAATGACCATTCTTTTTCTCTTCTTGAAGGTAATGATGCAGGGTCAAATAATCAAAATCCATCAATTTTCAGCGCTGTTGCATCTGCATCCTCCAACGACACTGTTCCAACACATTCTTCATTTGCCGTGGATTTGATCGTCAGTGAACGTACCCTTTGCAATAATTGATGAGATAACCGATGCCTCTCCAGCAGCAGAGGATGGTTTACAGCTTGGAGATCAGGTTGTGAAATTTGGGAATGTGGAAGCTGGTGATAATTTGCTAGAAAGGCTAGTGACTGAAGGTCAGACAAATCAGGGTGACCCAGTACCTGTGACAATTATAAGGCAAGGTGCACTGATTAGTTTAACAGTGACACCGTGTCCATGGCAAGGCAGGGGTTTACTGGTGTACATTTTCATTTCTCTTCGACCTGCACTTATTTAACCATTTTATTCAAGTACTTAATCTTAGTTGAGGATGTCACCTCACACGTGACACTGATAATCTGCAGTTGCCAACTCTAAGCTTTGCTCTCATTAACCACTATTTTCTGGAAATGTTGCTAGCATGCCATCTTGACTGCTCTCAGCAGCCTCTAATTTCTGGCTTCTGTTTTGCATGCTTGTAGATGCCATTTCCGAATCTTATAGCTTGGAGGATGTAATCGGGATTGAAGGGTCTTTGGAGAATACACGTTTGGCTCAAAATCTCAATTTCTACTTGTACATGAACATTCTTGTGATGTGAAGATTTGACATGTTTGATGAAACCTGTGTTTTGAATTTGGATATTGTGCTTTAGATATCCTCTTGATTTTCAATTGACTATAGCAATTTGCTAGTAGTTCTGACTACAATAGTTTGCTAGTTGACAGAACTACTTGTACATGACTTATGAATGGTTCTACATATATTTTTTTTATTTTATATCATTTAATTATTGATTGAGAAAAATTAATTATTAAGTATATTAATAAATGTACTTTTAAAGTTAAAGATTATGTCTAAGAATATGAATGCAAAAACAAAATATATTAGAAATATTATTTTATTTATTTATAAAATATATTTTTAAAATTATGTAAAAAAACAAATAGCAGAAATTACTAGATTGTTGAATAAAGAAATAAAGGAAAGCAGGCAGAGTGTGAGTGACCGTAGACAGCCGGTAAAATGGTGGTGGAAACAGGATGTGTCGGTCACCGGAAAGAAAGAAAGAAAGCCCAATCTGTCGCTTTTCTCCCTCTTTCACTCATTTGCTCTGCACCTCTTTACCTCTCTTAAAAAATTCTGGAGAGAGAAATCTCAAATTTTTCATAGATCGAAAGAAACAGCATTCTTTCTTCAATTCTCCGATCAACCCACTTTCCCTTTCATTTTCTCGGAACCAATCAAACGAAAAAAATGCTTTAAGTAATAGCAATGATAAATGTGTCAGCTTTTTGAATTCTCCTCCATCTGGCAACCACTGAAACGGCACAGCTTCAAAAAACCCCGACTTTTCTTTTGAGGTAAAACATTCACATTCTCCCTATCTCTCGTTTTTAACAATGCAGGATGGCATCTTTTTGTTTCGAGGTTTATTTTTGAATTTGCTTTTTGGAATATACCCTCAAAATCTAATTTTTTAATTAAAAATTGAAAATTTTGCAGCTTTTTTGTTAATGTGAACACCAGCTTTGTTCAGAAGTTGGGCTCATTTTGTCATGTTTTGGCGGGTTTTAGTTTTTTTTGGGGTTTTTGAGCTGATTTGGAGCTTGAGAATAAGAGAAATGAGGGTTTTGGAGAGGTGCGTTTTGTGGTTTTAGTGAATGATGGTGGTTTAGAAGTGTAAATTTGAGTTTGGTCAAGTGAAAGGTGAGATCTGGGTTGGTAAATTTGGTTCACTAGAAGTGGATAATCAATCTCATAAATGATAAAAATGAGTTTTCAGTAAGCTCTGTTGCTGGGTTTTGGACTTTATTGCTGTTTAGTTGGGAATCTTTCAGGATTTGAGTGAACCCATCAGCTGAATTTGCTTGTAGGATGTGTAAATCTGGAGGATTGATTGAAGCCAGTAGCTTGTAAAGCTGGAAAGTTCTCAGAAATTTTGTGGCCAACTGAGGTGAGATCTCTCTGAAATTTTCACTGAATCAAAGGTATTGTAGACATGTCGGGTGCTCCAAGAGTGAGATCAATGAATGTGGCCGAATCGGAGACTAGGCCAGTCCTAGGACCTGCTGGAAACAAAACGGGTTCTTTGAGTGCACGGAAACCCTCTTCAAAGCCATCAAGAAAGGTTGAGAAATCACCTGTGGAGGTTAATACAGCAGAGGAGAAGAAAATCATGGTTCCATCATCTAAGGCTATGGCTCCTGCTACCTCTACATTATCTCCTAAATCACATTCCCTTAGTGTGCCTTCGGTGCTTCGTCGCCATGAGCAGTTATTGCAGTCTAATTTGTCATTGAATGCTTCATGCTCCTCTGATGCCTCTACAGATTCATTTCATAGTCGTGCATCTACTGGTAGATTGACACGTTCAAACAGTGTAGGGAGTAAGAGGAAGCCATTTCCTTCCAAGCCAAGGAGTGTTGTTTCTGATGGTGGGTTGGATTCACCGCCACCAGATGGTTCACAGACCAAGAAAAGGTGTGCTTGGGTCACACCGAATACTGGTTCGTTCTTGCTTCTTTGATTTGAGAGGAATTTGTTACAGTTTTCTAGTTTGTGTGAATTCTGTTGTGACTATGTTTTCCTCGCTAGTTCTCAATTCCAATGCATATATTTGATTTCACCAGCAACTTCAATTTGTGGAAGCCTTTGCAAAATGCATTGTTCTTGTGGGTACTTGGTTTTGGCTTAACTTTTATTTGTTACTTCCTTAACAAAGTAATTCCCTGAGCATATATTAAAATTTAAGCTGACTAGGATTACATTTGATTTGTTTGAGCCACCCAAAACTGAAATAAAATAGTTTTGTGTGCAAAGTGCCCTGACTCGGCTAGAATAGAATCCTTGTCCACACCCCACAATATCAAGCTAACAGACACTTGCGCAAGGTACCTGTATCTTATGATGCATATTTTTTGATTTGTTATAATATCTATACTAACTATAATAAAGATATTTATCAGTGATTGAGGAAACGTGATGAGATATGATCACTCTTGAAATAAAGGAGGATGTGGGTGTAGACTGAGTTAAACGGGAATTTATATGGGCCATTCTAGTGGATTGATTTGAAGCTTTGTTGAGTTAAATTCTTAATATGCACATGTTTGTTGATTTGATATTGGTCATTAGCATTGGTTAATCAATCTGGAACTGATGTGACTCTGGATATCTTGAATTGGTTATTATCTCTTTCATATATTTCATGTCACCTTTTCCTTTTATCTGCTGTAAGAATTGGAGTCAGAGTGATTCTAGGATATATCAGCAATTTTCCAAGGGATAAGTTTCTATTTACTTGGTAATCTTTTGCATTCCACAAGATTAAGATGATCACTTTAACATGACTAGTTCGTGCCTTCTATAAGGAACCCAATTTTGACTTCTGCTCAGATGCCTTTTGTAAGTATTATATGCTGATTGATTTGCTTTTGCTGAATCAGATCCATGTTATGCTGCTTTCCATGATGAAGAATGGGGAGTTCCGGTACACGATGACAAGTATGCATTCGCAACTTTTGTCTCCAAGAGGACCTCTACTTCTTTTTTAACAATAAGTTTGATCAATATTCTTCTCTGCATGCAGGAAATTGTTTGAGCTTCTTGTACTCTCGGGTTCTCTGTCTGAACTCACGTGGCCTGCTATTCTTAGCAAAAGACACATTTTTAGGTATTTAGTGCACGGAAATCTCATTCCTTTTGTATCTCAACAGACTTGTTATTGAAGTACATGCTATGATGTATTTGGACTCTTCATATTAGCGCATACCCTTCTTTTGAACTTTTAGTTTGCTCTCTTTTCACGGTTGCTCTTATGCAGGGAGGTTTTTGTGGGCTTTGACCCCATTGCTGTCTCGAAATTAAATGAGAAAAAGTTACTAGCAGCTGGAAGTGCTGCAAGCTCTCTATTATCTGAGCTCAAGCTACGTGCTATTATTGAGAATGCACGGCAAATTTCCAAGGTATATTCTCATTTTCCTTTACAATAGTTTCCTGTTGAAAGGCCGAAGAGCAAAATGTACAGTGATTTGTAAATTATTATAAGAGTATAGCAGATATTAGAACGGATTTTGTTCTATCTATATGTGGCAAATTTGTTTATAAGCCCGTTAGGTGAAAAGTAGTTGAGTGGTGGTCCTGATTCCTCAACAATAATTTTGACCCATACAGGACAAAGCATAAAACTTAAAATCCATGCAGTTTGATGTCATAATTATATTTTTCTCTTAAAGATTTACTTGAGCTACCTAATTATTTTGTTTCTTCAAGATTCCAGCTTTTGCTTAGTTGGTAAGCCCCAAGTTATTCATCTGACTTGATGGCTTTTGAGTCATTAGCCACTAAACTTTGTTACTGAAGTAAGTGCCATAATTGCACAATTCATGGTTGCTATGATTATGATTGCAACTAACTTTTTGCAGGTTTGGTGATATACCAGGTCATAGATGAGTTTGGATCGTTGGACAATTACATTTGGAGCTTTGTGAACCACAAGCCTATAGTAAGCAGATTCCGGTATCCTCGCCAAGTTCCGGTGAAAACTCCAAAAGCTGATGTGATAAGCAAAGATCTGGTGAGAAGGGGTTTCCGGAGTGTGGGGCCCACCGTCATATACTCTTTCATGCAGGTGGCAGGGATAACTAACGACCACCTCACCAGTTGCTTCAGATTTCAGGAGTGTATAAATGCAGCGGCTGAAGTGAAGGAAGAAAATGGCATCCCTCCTCACGAGGAGGACAAAAAAACAGATGGTGGGATTGAATCGGAGCTGTCCATGGCCATCGATGTGTTATGTTTGTCGTCGGAATGATAATGAAGAACCACAAAACTCTTGGTTTTGTGGCAAACTGGTTACTTTTGGGTAGTAATGGAAAGGTGGATATTTGTGTATAAAAACATCGTGAATTCTTATGTATCATGAATTTGTAGATTGTAGATTACTGAAAAAAGTGAAATTACATTAACTGGTGATTATGATGATAATGATGAAGAAGAAGAAGAAGAAGCCACTCTGAAGGTTTAAAAATTAAAAAAAAAAATAAAAAGAAGAGCCTTCCAAAACTAATGTACAATTTTTTGTGCAGTTGAGAGAAAGCTAGCAACTAGAATTATCTTTCAGACAAAAGTTCAAGCAACAGAAAAACAAAATGTTCTGCTACACTGTATGGTGTTAATTTTTGAAGTCTCCAGCGCTACATTGATTTGCTATATTTCAAATCTGTCGCACTGTATTGGTATGCTAATTTACACCTCTAGTATCATTTGTCACCATCAGAGTCATGACCTTACAGTCATTTGATGACTGCCTCGAGAGTCAGTATTTTGCTGGGCAGCTATAAGCTTACTGAGAAGTCATATTTTTATACTTGAATAGTTGACAATGATGGAATTAGAGCACAATGTTTCTGTGTTCCCCATCGGACAAGGAAGTACTCCAATTTGTTGAAACATTTTGATGCTGTTGGGCCCAAGATTCCCTGAATAACATGGGGCAGACCTAAACTTGTTGCAATATCATTATTTAACATTAAAAAAAGAAAAAAGAAAAAAAGCAAGCAAATCAGTTGTGCTTCTGTTTTGTCTGCTATCTTTGGAAAGATTTTCAATCTTTGCTTCCCAAATTTTATACTAAACTGAGAGACAAGAATATTTTGAGCTGGTGGATGGATTCTTCCAACAAAATATCAGACGCAACCAATCCTAATTTCCTGGATACAGACTATTATTATAAAATTGTTCTCACAGTACATTGCCTAAAAAACCTTTGAAAGCAGCTAGTACTCGAAATAGATTTCACCTATATCATTCCCACTACTATCAATCTGTCAAGATACAGTACCAACTGTACAGTGGCTCACGGAAAGACTATAAACAATAAAAGGATACAAACAAAGAAAAGAAAATCAAGCATGAGAATGGTATAACTTATATGGAAACAGATGCATGATTTTCGTAAATTAAAAAGCTCACTAATAATTATCTTGCTACCATACCGCAGAATGGTGAAGGAGCTTTCAGCAAGGCTTTATTTCAAACCCAATGCTAAGAAGTGTACGAGCTGATTCCATTGCTTTCTCACCACCAAGATCCATGGCTGCACCAGTCAATTCGCCTTCTGTGCCAACCGACCACTGGGTTGAAGTTATTTGGTTTTGGGCTGCATCTGTTTTCTTAGATTGCAAATTGTTCATGGAAGCAGGAGCAGCAGCAGCTACGAGAGGAGCACTTGGTGGACCATGCCGTTTCTTAGGCACAGGCATGTCATGGTCGTGTACTCCCTTGTATGTTATTATCACAGCACTTGTATTATCTACAGCCGTCTCAATGTGCTTACGAACAGGGCATCCAGCAGATGTGCATCGATAGTAGTTCCTGAAAATTTATAGAACTGGTATATCAGTGAGGAAGGACATAGCCAAAAGGATTAAAAGATGACAACTTGGAATGAAGGAAAAAAAAAATGGTGCAGCTCACGATACAGCAACAAAATTGCACTTTAAGATTTCGTCGAATCATAGTAATTACAAAACCACTGAACCGATAGGCATATCTTGTGTAATATCTATTTTAGCTAAAGATGGTGACATCTTCTAAAAGATTAAAAACAAATAAGTGACTAATAGAATCCCTGGGGAGATCTACTGAACCTAGGTGTCAGCTTTGAGATTGGGTGTTAATCCAATCCTGAACAACTAAAGATGGTGCAAAAAATAATGTTCTGGTAAAATAATCTACTAGTATGAATCATTGAATGATTAAATTTGTTCTAAAGATATAGATTTCCAACAAAAATCCTGTAAACAAATCACAAATAAAACTAGGACATGACTCAAAATACCATATATATATGGGGAGCATACATTCACTGAAGCCAGATGCATTGTCTAAGAGAACCCTGTGTGCTCTCAATCATATAATGTTCTAGCAAAATAATCTAGTCATATGAATTACTGAATGATTAAATTTGTTCTACAGAGATAGTTTTCCAACAAAAATCCTGTGAACAAATCACAAATAAAACTAAGACATGACTCAAAAGACCAAATATATATGGGGAGCATACATTCGCTGAAGCCAGATGCATTGTCTAAGAGAACCCCATGTGCTCTCAATCATACTTGTCAAAAAACCTACAAAAGTCCTGGTGACCAAACAACATCTATGCCTAAGAATCTTGGTGCATCTTGGATATCCAATATAGCCTCATCATGGCAGACATCTGAAACTGCAGACGGTATAATGACAAGCTACTGAGATGAAAAATTCTCAGTTCATACTTGAGACACATGGTTCAAGAACCCCCAACTAAAAGCATATAGATTGGCAGCTAAAAAAACATTGACCAAGCAGTAGCAGATTCACATTATGGATTTGCTAAGTTAAAATCACCAAACAGAGAAGTATATGAGGGAAATCAAGAAATAATCATGCACCTTGGATTAGGATTCCCCTTCACCATTTTCTGCCCATACTTGCGCCACCTGTATCCATCACCAGAAATCCCGACATCACCTGCTGCGTGCACAACAAACTTAGGTTTTTTGCCTGGTTTTGAGAAAGGACCTGAACATGCAACATTGCTTTTCTTCACTCTGGTCAATAAAACAAGTGAAGAACCATCAAGACCAGATTATGACAAATATAACCTTCCCAAATTAATTAAAAAGAGTAACATAAACTAAATTCAAGAGTGAACTTACCTTCGCTTTGGCTCCGGTTCATTCACACGCTCCTCCTTGACTGAAACATCGCCATTCTCATCAAAGCCACTTAAGTTTGGTCGTTTTCTTTCAGAAACTACATTTGTGTCTTGTATAGAATCTTTTGAAGAAGTGGATGGATCTGAATCATTATGTATCCTGACGGAATGTTCTGTAACATTATTCCCTAAAACAGGCCCAACAGATGATGCAAGCCTACTTTCCCTCACACAGTAATTCTTTCTAGGTGGATCATGACTGTGCATACCTTTATGAACAATCTCTATAACATGGCCTGAGTGATCAGAACATTCAATCTTTTTAGCACAACAATCAGAAAATGTGCACTTGTAATAGCTTCGAGAACCTTTAGGACTCTTCACTTGTTTCTGACCATATTTCCGCCAATTGTAACCATCAGAAACAGGTGTCTTTACAACGTGAACAACAGATACATTTTTCAGCTCAGAAGAATTTTGTTGATCTGCATTATTAACCTTTAGCGGTGATAGTTTTTGCCCTGGTAGAGTTTGACTTGGAACAGATGATATAGGTTGCATAACTGAAGTAGTTGATAGCTCAGATAAGGATGTTGGACACGTGGATAACTGAAGCTGACTTGTCGGACAAATGGATGACTGAAGCTCACTTTGTGCCTGAGCTTCAGCTTCCTGGGCTGCTATACTTACTGAAACGCCATGTTGAGACACTACAACTTGCTCCTGATAAATATTAAACAAGGAAATACATGACAAAAAGAAGAATAAGACTGAAAAAACCATTGCATAACTAAATAATAGCTTGTGAATATGTTCAGAGTTTCCACGCACAGACTTTGCCTAGCTTATTGAAGCTGCATCTAAATCAGCACTCAAAATGGCATTACAGAATACACACATAGATCAACACTTAAAAAGGCATATGAAGAAATATAAGCATGCCTCTTGAGTGGTCCACGCCATGCGTTATGCTCAGAACTGACATGTATAATAACATTCAGCCCACTAGTTTGTGTATCTAAGATTGCAAACATTACAAATCATCAAAATAAAACTCCCAATAAACTTCAAATCACTCAGCCCAAAATGTGTAATCCCTTAATGCATTCCTCTTTTCCATGCTCAAGGTTCATATTCAGGCAGAACAGGAAAGGCTACTAGTTACTCTTGAAAATTACAATAATTAGAGGGCCAGCCAAGTATTTTATAACTGTTGAATTATATTAAAAAAAGAAGTTGAGAAAGAAGTCACATTATCATGGCAGATTATTTACATAATACTAACCCACCATAAAAATAAGCTAAGAACAAAGCGCCAGCAAGTAGGTTGCCAAAAAATTAGGTCATAATGGGGAAATGTAACAAACCAGCACATTGTTTGCCATTCTAGCCTCTCTATAAAAATATTCAGAAAGGAAAAAAAAATCTTTAGTCCATGGAGGGCAGAATAAGAACCATTTAAAAAATTTAAGGAAAAACAAACTATAGACCAACCCCTCCCGAACTTTAATTTCACTGATTTCTGTTACATAAGATGTAGCATGAGCATTACACCAGTTTTGCTTACTTCTTTCAGTCAATTCAGGGAACATATATCACAGACGTGTCAGAGATTATTGATCACAGACATGAATGCTTTGGCTGAAAGGTCTCTTTCCTCAGTGATATTTATTTGTTCGAGACTTTAAGTCCTATTTTAACTCATCTCTTACCAGCTAATTCTATCTGTCACTAAATGGACCTCAGTTTTCACATGCAATATACATAAAATCAATGAGAATAGTAGTTCTATCAATATCCAGAAATGAATTTTCCCAACAATTGAAGAAGCTCCTTCAATAATTTTCATCCTTCCTTCGCTTCATCATCTTACTATTAGCTTGCAACATTGTCAATTACCTTTCATCTAAAAGGGAAATTTTCACATATTCTGGTGCACTAAACAGAAAAGAATATGGGTTTAGTCAAACTCTGTGCCTAAACCAAATCCTAGATTTAGTTAAACCCTAAACCCCAATCACAAACAAGCACTTAAACAAAAGTTAAATTCAGTTCCGTACTTACTTCACTGCAGTGTAAAGTCATTGTCTTCAATTTCTTGGTGAAAGACAATTAATAAGTTGAAACCAATTCTCAGTGAAATCACTATCAAACAACAGCCTAAAGAAAGCTCAAAACAACAGAATCAATAAATAGATTACCTAAATAATTAACACCCTGAAAACCTAAGAATTCAGTTCACCAATTATATTCTAGACGTAAATAACAATAAAAAATTTTAAGAACACAAAGAAATCACAAATCCAAAAAAGAATAAAAATGAAAATTACGGAGAAATGAATTTCCTAACCTTCAATTCCGCTCCGTCATTCAATTCCATACCAGAAATCCCTTGTAATCCTGCGAGATCACTCAATTTCACTCTCACCAAACAAAAAAACCGAAAACAAAAGGGCAGTTAATTTAACCAAATGGAAAAATAACCTTTACAAATTTGATTGTTCTCCGCGAGTTGCTGTTGGTGTAGCTTACTGAGTTGATTCGCTTCCTCCTTTTCATCTTCTAATAATTCTTCACCTTCCTCCTCCTCCTCCTCCTCCTCCTCTTCTTCTTCTTCTTCTTCTTCTCCTTCGTCTCCTTCTTGTCGTTCAAACTCGTCGTTTTGTGACTTTTCCTGTCGTTTTAGAGCCTCAAGGCTCTTACTTTCGGCCATGGCCCCGATACACCAGAGAGTAAAGTAAGCAAGCAAAACGAAACAGTTTCGCGTTTTTCGTCTTCGGTTTTATACTGTCCGGGACTTTGAGACCGAAACTTAAAACGAAACAAAACAAAACTTTTCGGCTTGAACCGGTTTTTTTTTTTTTTTTTTTAGAGAGAGAGAAAAGAGTTATGCTTATCAGCTGAGAGAGAGTGAGTGCGTTGGAGAGGGCATATATGTCTTTGACTTTAATTGACTCAGGTGGTTTATGTGTAACAAACGCCGTTTATATCTCCGTTACTTTAGTTGACCGGACTGGCAGTTTCTCCGCTTTGTTGACTTGACGGTTTCTTTAACGGCGCATCTGGCCGTTTATTGGTGGGGATTTTTGACTCGGACATTAATTTAGTGTACCATTATTATTTAATTTTATATTCATATAAAATTATTAGATTCTCCCAAAATGTTTTTTTTTTTTTAAAAAATACTTTATCACTCTTGAGACAAATTAATATTTATTTTCAGTCAAATTGAATTTTTTAAAAATATATAATATAATTATATTAAATTACAATAACATAATTTTTAATATAATTAATTAAATTAATATTAATTTAATAAAAAATTATAAATTTAAATTAATATAAATATAATTAAAAGAGAAGACAACATACGATAATTTAAATTTTAATACGTAATTAAAAAAAATTATAGATAGTATAATTTTATAATATTAAAATAATTAATATAATAATAAATTAAATAAATTTAAATTTTTTATTATATTAATTAAATAATAAAATATATTTTAAAAAAATTTATAAATTATTAATAAATAATTTTTTATTTTATTAATAAAATTAATATAATAAAATTATTTAACTTCAAAATTTTTTTGGATGCCGTAAAAATGAAATTCCTTGCCTTCCTTTAGTCAATAAAATCTGACTTTATTCCATCATAATGAACACAAAAACAAAATTACGGGGAGTCACAATCAATTAACTTCATGACCAACTCTTTTACAACGTGATTCTTTGAATTTTTGACCCATTTTTAAAAGACAACAACAAATTGAATATATATATATGTATATATATAATTAAAAACGGACGGATGAGATCACATCACCATTTGAATTATATTCCATATGATGGTGGTGGTGGTCCCACTTTCCCTTCTTACCAACCCCACTGAGCATACATTAGGCCCCACAACATTTTACCCACATTTTAATTAGAATATATATATATATATATATATTGAAAGAATAACTTTTGAGTCCCGAAATAATCTCTTATATCTTTCTAAGAAAAGGAAAATGATGAGTTAAAAATTGAGGACTACTCAATAATTTTTTATTGGTATTAAAATAATTTTTAAAATTATAAAAATAATAAAATATTCTTTAATATTAAGTTATTTTAAAATTCAATATTGTAGTTTATTATGCTACTTTAGTAACAATCAATTAGGGACTTATTTGATAAAAGAATTAACATATTTGTGAAAATATAAATATTAATTTTTAACTAGAGTAGGGAAGTATTTTATATACATGAAAATAACTATATCTTTATGTGTAAAAACATATACAACTAGGGACCTAAAAATTATTATCCCAACTTGGAAGGCAATTTGTTTTAAGATTGGACTATTGGTGGCAAAAATTGGTGTAATAGGGTGTATTTATAATATTTTAAAATATTTGATAAATTATATATTTATTATATTTTAAAAATATTTACTAATTTTTATAATTTACTAAATAATGGCAAAACTTTGTAATTTCTCAAAACTTACCCAAATTATGTAATTTTGTAATTTAACAAAAAAAAAAGTAAAAAATTTTAAAATATAATAAATAAGTTCCTACTATTTTTAAAAATTATATAATTTATTAAAAAATTTTAAAAAATTTACAAATACACTCACATTGGACCAGTTTCAATCACAATGGGGAACTCAAATTGACCTCCTTCCTCACCTCTTTCAACATATTTTGACATATTTTTCAACGACCACAAAAATATCTTGGCCACAAATTTTCATCACTATATTTTTTGATAACGATATCATATTTTCTAATAATTTTAATTAAAAAATAAAAATTTATATTTTAATTATAAAAATATTTTTATTTATATTAATTAATTTTAATTTATTTAATCAATCAATTATGAAAGAGGTTAATTTAATAAATTAATTAATAAAAATTGTTAATTTTAAAAAAAAATTAATTTTTTTCTACGATAGTAATGAAATAAAAACAACAGGAAATTTGCATGGCTGCCAAAATGGCGACGTGTACCCTCAATTGGAATTGTATAACCATGGGCCACAGCACCTCTTTTCCTTCCGACTGCCTATTCTTTACGCACGATGCAACCTCTACTTGAAGCAGGTTAGTTTTTCATATGCAGAAAGTTACAATCAGGTTGACTTAATTTCAATTATGGGTTTTTGCTGAAACTGAGAATAGTTCAAAGCAAAAACTTTGTCTTCTGTTTGGTTTCTGAGAAAGTGATAGAAAAACGTTGTAATGATGGTGTAAAGTTTGTGAATTATGAAATTATACTTGTGAAAGGGATTGAATTTTTGTTGTTCGGGAGATAGATTTGTTGAAATTAGTTATAGTTAGAGTTGGTAGAGATTGGAGTAGAAGCGTAACTGTAGTTTCAGATTCTGGGATGTTTCAATTTTACAATTTTTTATTTATTTACTGTTATACATAGTCACCCAGTTATGAATCTGTATCTGTTTTAGAATTTGATCGTGTGTTTTTGACAATTTGTTTATGGAATTGTGTTTATTTTGATTGTTGCTTTGCGCAGAGGTTACTGATGATTGATTAGTTGTCTTATTCATTGCTACTGATAAATTTTCTGTTTAGTTTTGTTCATTCTTGTTGTTGGGGATATGATCTTAGATTGAGAAAAATAGTGAAATGATTTGAATTTCTGTTCAATGTGTCGTTCATGTTCTAATTTCCCAGGATCTCGAATCTACCCTAGGTTTCTGAATCATCACTGATTTATCCTCGGAGCTTTTTGTGATACCATTTACCCTGATTTACAACCCTGCTGAGTTCTTTGGCTTATACTTCAGGGTCGAGTTCAATTGGATTGAATTTTGGTATAAATTTGAATTTGATTTTGTGTTTTTGATTGTTATCTCATAATATTGGTCCATGTTAGGGGAAAGAATGGAGGAAGGGTCACCAGAACCTTCTGTTTCCTTATGCGACCGAATTTCCAGCTTAGAGACTTTGGCTTGGGAAGCATACAAAAGGAAACCTATGTCTCATTGGATTCTTCTAGTATTGAGCTGCGCAGCAATGCTTGTTGCATTCCCTGCTTCGAGTCTTCTTTCTCGAGTCTATTTTGCCAACGGGGGAACAAGCAAGTGGATCATTTCGTGGGTGGCAGTTGCCGGGTGGCCTTTGACTGCTTTAATCTTATTGCCTACATATTTCTTGCGCAACACTTGTCCCACTCCTCTGGACTTAAAACTCACTCTATCTTATATTGCGCTGGGTTTCCTGAGTGCTGCCGACAACCTCATGTATGCATATGCATATGCGTATCTTCCGGCATCAACTGCTGCTCTTCTGGCATCGTCATCCCTAGTTTTCTCCACACTGTTTGGGTATTTTCTCGTGAAGAATAAACTGAATGCTGCAATAGTAAATGCTGTCATTATTATAACTGCTGCTATGACCATAATTGCATTGGATTCAGATTCTGATAGATACGGCAACATTTCTGACAAACAATATGCCATGGGTTTCGTATGGGATATCCTGGGATCTGCACTGCACGGGCTCATCTTTGCTCTCTCCGAGCTAGTTTTCATCAAGTTACTTGGCAGAAGGTCCTTCCACGTCGTATTAGAGCAACAAGTCATGGTTTCTCTGTTTGCCTTTATATTTACAACTATAGGAGTAATCGTGAATAATGATTTTCAAGGGATGAAATCCGAGGCCAAAACTTTCCAGGGCGGTACAACTTCATATTACCTGGTTCTCATCTGGGGTGCAATTACTTTCCAGTTGGGAGTACTAGGAGGCACTGCTGTGCTTTATTTGGCTTCCACAGTGCTGGCTGGTGTTCTCAATGCAGTAAGAGTACCTCTTACAAGCATTGCCGCAGTAATATTGTTGCACGATCCGATGAGCGGTTTCAAGATCTTGTCGTTGATCATTACTTTCTGGGGATTTGGTTCTTACATCTATGGAAATTCCTCTGGGAGAAAAGAATCTTCATGATATTTCTTGGTAAGGTTACAAATGGAATATCCAGAAATGTTAAGTGTAGGCATCCTCGGTTCAAAGTGATGCAGTGTTTATTCCTACATCTTCAATAACAACTTTCATTTGGCTCTCTTTCTAATGTAATTTCTGTCTGTGCAGCAAGAGGGTTATTTGGCTTCACATTTGCTAGGACAGCATCATATGGCCCTTACTAATTTGTATGCAAGTTAATAAGATATGCATCTTTAACAAATGAGCGTTGACCCAAAAAAATATAAATCCAAAGTGTCAAACTCACGTTTTAAACACAAAAAGTTCAAAGAAGCCTTTCAAACCAAAAGGCCACAGGTGAATGCCAGCTGCAAAAATTGATTTCACTGACTCACACAATATTCAAGGCAAATAAACAGAAAGCAAATTCAAGCAAAACATCTACTGTGTGATCAATCAGGGAAAGACATCCTCCTATGCATTCTAGTTAAAGGAGAATAGCACAACCCTTGCTGAAAACTCAAGCAAATGTAAAAAATAAATAAATAATATAAAATTTGCATATATAATAATATAATAAAACCCAAGATAATGTCCACATCAATTCTGTTCAACTGGAGATTGCCAACAGTGCCTGTTTTCTTTCCACATCCTTCATCACAAACCCAAAGAGTTTTAATACACAACTAAAGTACTATCTTAATAAAAGGCTTGTCACGCACATGGATAGTAGATAAGTCTCCATGTTAGCAAACATAAGAAGAGTTCTCTTGCATCAGCTATAGCTAGCAACTCCATAGCATCATATTTAATTCTTAGGACCAATGTCCTTAAGAGCGCAGATCTGCTCCTCTCCCATTGCGGACATGACGGACACCACAAGGTCCTTCCCTTCGCCAAACCCGTCTTTTATCTACATTGAGGTGAAAATGTAAACGTAAATTGACAGGATAGATGATGGATTAATAACTTGTGAAATATAAAACATGCTCCAAAAGTTTTATGAAAAAATAAAGGACGCAAACACTTCCTTGCATACCTGGCTAAGCAGATTGTCATCAGTGGGAAGCCTCAGATCATCCTTCGTGTTCCCACTTTCAGTTAAAAGACTCACCTACCATTGACTCAACATCAATTTGTAAATTTTCTACAAATCACAGTAAATGTACATAGCACAGGAAACATATTGTTCCAATCATCCAAGCCAATAAAGAATGGTAATTAACAGAAGTATGTGCACTGATGCACATATGAACAAAATTTCCACTATAAAATCATTAAGAAATAATGCCAAAATTATTATACAATCATGAAGATGATAAAAAGGGAGAAGTTCTGAATTCATTGATCAACACCTAGCAATATATCCCATATGCCATAATTTGGCATCAATTAAAAGGTAACTTACAAAACCATCTTCAGAGATGTCAATCAGCTGATAGTCAGTACGATTGACATGGGGAACCTGTGAAAACAATTGCAAAAACCAACAGGCAAATAAGCATTTTGAAAAATGAGAGAAAAAAAAATAAAACAGGGGATAACCAACAAAAATGCAAAAGAATGAACAGAGAAAAAAGATTAGCATTACATCACAGTTGTGGGATGAAGGCACAATATCTTCAAGCTTCTTCCCAGTAAAAATATCAATTCCAACAAAGTGGCACTTGGCATGTCCATGCTTGCCTGTCTTTGAAGTGGAAACTTCAACCACCTGTTCCGAAGAAGGTTAAAAAAAAAATGAATGAAAAGATAATGAAGCAGGAAGATCAAAGAATTGAATACATTAGAAACTACAGCACTAGAATATACTACAGTAAACAATTAACCTTTTCATGTAACCATAAGAAAAAAAAAAACACGTAAATAAATATTTGGGTTTGATCACCTAACACAAAACATGCTTATGTGTCATATTTAGCGAACAAAAACCTACCACCACTAACAGATTTTGACCACCCAATTCAAATATACAAACGTACTTCGTCTCCAATTTCATTATGCTGAACCTCATTCTTAGAGATATAACTATCGAGCAACGGAAAACTTAAACATTTTGAGGAGCTAAACTGTCCCATTAAACTTCAAGCACAATCATTAGGCAAGTCAAAGAAGCTATAGAAATAAAATAGTACAGTGCAAAAACATAACACAACAAGACATGATATGAAACCTAATCTACAAAAGCAAGACAACATATCAAATCTAAGAATTTGCATCAACGTCATCCATTAAATCAACAGTAACAACAAACAATTCTCAATCAAAATTACATATTTTACAAAATAACTTACAGAATAAACTTAATATATCAAAAGAAAAAAAAAGAAAGAAAAGAAAGAACCCTAGAGTACAAAAAGAAAAGAAAAGAGAAAGGGAAAAACCATCGGTTACAATAAAAAAAAAAAAAAAAAAAAACCCATCAAAGATCGAACAAAAAACAAAACAAACCCTGATACAAATACATCATAAACAACAAGAAAAACCTAAACTTGAGACAAAATAACCGAAAAAAAAAAACCTTGCAAGGACGATTCTTGATGACAATATAACCATTCTTACGAATGGTTCCAGCTTGCTGTGGATAAGTCTTAGACGCTCCGGCATCCGCCTTTGATTCGAAGTGGTGTTCCTCGTCCGACATTCTTTTCTTCTCAGTGAGTTTCCTTTTGTCTCTGTTTGTTTTGTTTTGTTTGATAATGCAAACGAAGAAGCAAACTTCTGGGATGTCCCCTGGTTTTATTTTAGGTATTTTTATTTATTTGTTTCATATTAATTAATTAATTAGTTTATTTATTTTCCCTTTATCTTAAGAAACTTTGGGAGGTTCATGTTAATTTAACCCTAGTTAAGTTATGATTGAATCATGGCCGTTGGATTGCAATTCCTTTTTTTATAAATTATGAATTGCTATAATTATTTATAATATTATAGAGTATAATAAATTTTAATGGTTCATATAGTTTGTGTCTGGCAAAGTTGTCATATCCAAAGAAGCATCCTATGCCCAAACAAAAGAAGTTGGTTGCATGGTTCCATTTTTTAGCTTGTACCAGACATATGTGGCCCATATTGTAAATGCAGCCCAGGAAAGGTTTTATCATTCATTCTGCAGCAAATCCCTGTAATTCCAAAGCAAATGTTGGGTGTTTAAAGAATGGAATTAATACTGTTGTGTTGTCTCTTTAATTATTCATTCCTCTGGCTGTTGTTGCAGTTCCTGGACCACCTGCCTGGCATGCATTTGCCATCTTCTTCAGCTTTTTCAAGGAACATGAACAAAAGGGCTACCAGAGCAGAGTCATAATTGGAAAATAGAAGGAAATTATAATGTTAAAATAGTAAAGTTAAAGAGAGAAAACTTTAACAAAGACCATATAAATCCCAATTAAAGTAATGGAACAATCTTTCTAAAAGACTATCATGCAATATTCATTCTAAATGATGCTGTGCATGTCTATAAAGTTATGGAATATTGACCGTGATGATTGTAGATGAAAATCATGATTCCCACCAATTGTTGCTTAACATTTGGGTCAAAAAAGTTTTTTTTTTTAAAAATCAATTCAACAGATACAAATAATCTATACAAAAATCTAATGATGCTGGACACTGAGTAGATTCTGCTGAGATTTTCTGCATGCCAAAGTTTTCCACACCAACTTGAGTCTGAATTTGAAGATACGAGTATGGAAGGACAAAATGTTATAGTTTATCTAATCCTTGACAGTCAAGAGACAGAGAGAGAACATGGTTGACAGCAAACAAGAATTAAGCCACCAACTTTGAAGAATTATCGAGAAGAAATGAGACGTTGCATGGCTTATTAAAATTTGCTATTCTAGTATTTATCATATGGATCAGTACCAGCTAAACATGAGATAAGCATGCACCTTCCATCTTCATGTTGTGTTTTTAATAAAAAATGGAACAGCATAGCCTCTACTTACAAGCACTTGCCATATTTTCTTTCCTGAATAAAATCAAAGTAAATCACATTTATTTGGTTCTGCAGTGGTCCATGATTTTTCAGTAGTTATGAACCTAGAATTCTTCTAATCCATCACTCACTTGCCTAAAGATGAAAGTAGAAGTGATGTGGTGTGCCCGTTCCAGCAAAGGTTTCTGTTCCACACAGACAAAAATCTGGAACCAATCTAAAAATATGAGCTTCTCAAATGACTTTTGCTCCCACATTTTACGACAAAAAAGTAAGTGAGGTCTAAAATCTAAGACTCAAGCAACATGAATTAAATTCGACTCAATATCTTTCATTACCAAGAGACGATGAAAGCTACTTGGAGAATCTATTTTCCAAGTTTCAAACATCAAACTTCTGAGTAAGTTAAAACTTTTATGCCACTAACAATGGAGAGTAAAAAGAAATACATCAACGTCCAAATGATTTCAGGACTACTGTACATTCGCTCCATGGCGGCATAGAAAGAACTGATAGTAGGGAAGTAAAAGATAATAATTAAAACATCAAAGAAACAACTTAAAAATGTGATCTTCTCACTTTCTGTTCTTCATTGATGAGTTGTTGGTTCAATATCTTTAAGAAGGCCGACAATCTGCTGCATGCTTGGACGTTTCAAGGGGAGGTCAGCTGTGCAAAGATATCCAATCTTCAGAGCTTCTTCCATTTGGTTTTCAGGCCCTGTGTCACGAATTTTTGGATCAATGACTCTTAATCCTTGGTTCTTCCTTACCAGTCCCCTAACCCAACTCACCAAATTTCCTTCTTTCTCATCAGGATAATCATCACCAACTGGTTTTCTCCCTGTAATTAGCTCAAATAGAACCACACCAAAGCAATATACATCAGATTTTGGTGTTGGGGAGTCAAATTCAGGCTGAGAAAATTCTGGTGGCACATATCCAGGTGAACCAAGAGCAATTTTGCCGTCTAAGCCATTTCCAAATACTTTGGCCAATCCAAAGTCGGATAATCTGGGCTCCAAATTCATATCCAAATAAACACTGCTAGCTTTGATATCCCGGTGAATTATTGGAGGTGAGCATCCATGGTGAAGAAATGCCAGTGCTCTTGCCATGCCAAGTGCTATTTTATGTCGAAATCTCCAAGTTGTTAATAAGCCTTCAGTGCCTACATTTTGTGTCCCTTTAGTGTCATCTTCTTCCCATGTATCTGTGCTCCAATCCTCAGTAGTTTGAACCCCAAGCGGCAAGTCATGAAGCAAATTCTGCAGGTTCCCATTTTCCATGTAATCATATATAGCAATCCTTTGATCCCCGGCTAGACAATATCCAGTCAATGGAACGAGATTTGGGTGTTTGATTCGACCAAGATAGTCAAGCTCTCTTGCAGCTTCTTGGTCTGTTAATGTTGATCCATGGACCAAAACTTTTACAGCTACATGAATTCCACCAGGCAGAAATCCTCTGTATACAGGCCCAAACTTTCCTTTGGCCAAAAGTGTGTCTCGATCAAAATTTGAAGTTGCAGATAAGAGGTCTGCAAATGTGATATTTAACAACGGTTTCTCAAAAATCACAACCGGGACTGAATTTGCATGCTTAACATCCGCTACCCAAGTGGTCGAATCAATCTGGAATGAAAAGGGGCCAGAAACATTTTGCTCTTCTTTGTATGAGGTTTGCTTGACAACCCACATTTTTGGTTTCCTTCTACAACCAAAGGCCAGAAACAGCAGCCCAACAAGCAAGCAGACCATTGACAGGGTTAAAGCCAGAGCAAGCTTGAGTCCTCTGTGCTTGGTTGTTTTCCTTCTGAAGAGAATGGGGTTCGCAGCAATTGGGCAGTCATTTGATGATCCAAAGAAGGCAGTTTGTAGAATTTTCGGGGATAACTCCGAAGCACAAAGGGTTAAGTTGTTGTAAGAGAAGTTAAATCTCTCCATCCATGGAAGTTTTCCCAATAGAGTTAAAGGAATTTCCCCACTCAAATTGTTGTGTGACATATCAATAATTTCAAGCTTTTTAGCCCTCAGTACTGGAATTTGACCAGTGAGATGATTCATGGAAAGATCAAGAGTATGCAAATGACTCAACTCTAAGATTTCATCAGGAATATGACCAGTAAGGCTAGCTCTAGACAAATTGAGATATTCTAAACCCAAAAGCATTTCAATTCGCGGAAATTCCTGCCTGGTAAATCTGTTATAGGCTAAATTAAGGTGTCTAAGATTCTGAGCTTGACTGAAGTTATGGAAAATCTCTCCACTTAGATTATTATCAGATAAGTCTAAATAAACCAAATGGGACCAACTGTGACTAGAATCGGATTGTACCTGAGAAATGTGGCCTTGAAACTGATTCCTGCTCAGATCAATCACTTTCAATGACTCTAGAAACACGCCCATTACTGAACCCTGAAACAAATTCCCTGAAATGTTAAGGCTAGAAATGAATTTCAGTCCTGCAAAATCTGAGTCCCGGCCAGAAATCTTATTTCCTGCAAGGTTCAAACTTTTTAGCTTAGGAAATGCAGCACCAAATCCATCAGGCAAAGAATCATTCAGCTGATTCATGGAAAGATCAATTGTAACCAAAGATTGGCAATTTAGTAATCCTGGTGGAATGCTCCACTGAAACATGTTTCCATCAAGTTTAAGTACTTTAAGACTAACAAGAGAGCTTATAGCTGCAGGGATTTCTCCAGAAAAATTGTTGTTGGAAAGAACAAGCACTTCAAGCAAACCAAAATTTCCAATGTTGCTGGGAAGAGAACCAGAAATCTGGTTGTGGGAGAGATTTAGGCTCCTGAGTGACCCTAAACTCCACAAATCGGAAGGCAAAGAAGTGATTTTGTTATTGCTGAGATCTAAAGATTGAAGCTTGCTCAGTTTTCCAATGGTGGTATCAGGAACAGAGCCGGAAAGTCCTAAACCAGAAGCAATAAAATCAGTTACATATTCTTTTTTGGCATCACAGAAAACACTTTTCCATGAGCAAAAAGGCGCAGAAAAGTACGAAGATTGAAAAGAATTTGAGCTCATTTTCTGAAAGAAATCAGCCAGAAAGAAGCCATCTGTATTGGGTTGTTGACAAGATAAAGGTTTGAAAAGCAATGCAAAAACAAAAATAGAACCAAAGAAACCAAAACCCATTTGTGAATAAGCCTATAACTAACAGAAACACTGATAAAAAAAAAAGTAGAAACTGGAACACAAAACCCTCTTCAGAAAATACTTTCTGGCTACTGCAACTCCATTAAAACTCAAACCACCAAAGTTTCGAGATTAAAAGTACCTCAAAAGCAAACGAAAATTTTCTGGGGAAAGAGAAATTTACGGAAAATTTACTGTAATGCACAGGAAAACCACACAAAAGTGACTGTTTAAAAAAAGGAAACCAAGAAAGTTGAAATGTACAGTAGAGATAACAAATTGGATTTATAGAACTTTTGGGATTTTCTGTTTGGTGTTTCAAACAGAGAACAGGAACGAATCTTGTCTGGCGTAGGAGTTGTATGAAATCGAACGAAACAACCAACCAAAGGTGAAGAAGCACTTTTGTTTCTGTACATAACATGAAAAAAAGGAAATTATTAAAAAAAAGACTTAAAAATAAGTGCTTTGAAAGAGAGAGGGAGAGAGTGGGGAAAGCAAAGATGACAGTTTGGAGATGTCATAAATGAACGGGAAGAAGAGAGTGACTCCTGAACATCGAATTGAATACAATACAAATATCAAAATTGAGTAGATGATTTTATCAGTGCTTGTTGCTTTTCCTTTCTTTTTTTCCTACAATGAAAGTGCTTTTTATTATAAAGAAAGTGCTTTTTATTCTTTAGCTTTTCTTTTTTTTTTTTTTAACATATGTTTTATTTTCATATTTTTTATTTTTATAAATTAAATAAATAAAATCTCTTAAATTAATATAAAAAATTTGAATTTAATGATTAAATTTAGTTTACTTTTACACTATTTAAAATAAAAAATAAAATTTTAATATTTTTAATTTATTAACTCTTTTACACTTCTAACAAAAGGACTAGAGAGCTTGAGTGGTTAAGTGGGGAGTTGTGCCTTTTTTGACTTATTAACTCTTGAGAAAGTTGTCTCCCACTCCAAGGGAGTGTCAATGAAGCAAAGGTAATTGATTTCTCTTCCTTTTTATGCTCCAATAACAAAATGTATAACATGGGACCATCCAACATTATTGAGATTGGAGAATGCAACCATAATTTTTAATCATCAACTTAATCTATAGTTTATGATTTGTATTTTTTATTTAGAGTATTAAAGAATTTTTAATTAATTAAAAATTAAATTTTTTTAAAAAATATATAAATTTAAATTAAATCTAAAGATGACAAAATATCATAATAAAAATTTCAATCGTAGGTTTTTTTTATATTTATATTAAATAAATAATTTTAAATTATTAAATAATTCTTAAATTTATTTAGTTCAAATTTAATACAACTTGTGTGGGGTTGAATTAATAAATTATACTAAACTTTATTTATTTTTTTACTAATAAAGTCTAACTTGATCAATAAATTTTATTTTTATGAGTAAAGTCGACCTATTTGTTATCTTTAATTAAATCCTTCTTCAATCTTAAGGTGTGAGTGAACGACCAATATAATTTATTGATTGAATCATTTAATGCTTGTGACATCTTTAAAAATAATATTATGTAATAATTATTTTAATATTGTTAAATATTTTTGTAAAAAAAAAAAATATTAAACAAAATTATTTTCTACAATATTACTTTCAAATTTAGTCTTATGATTTGGATTTGGGCCTAATCTAATCTAAAAGGATTTGACGATGGAGTTGTGTATGGATTATATGTTTAAATATCCCAAATGCCCTTCTAAGGATTTCATGCAAAAAGTTTATATTTAATTTAATATGTATAAAAAAATAAAAAAAAAATCAATAATAGATTAGGATCAATATATATATATTTTAAATTTTATTGAATTCTTTTAAATTTTAATATTATATATGAAGCTAAGGCTAAGCTAGTGTCTTCCTTCCATGATCAACAAAATCTATGGAGTGTCAAGAACAATGAGAAATGAGCTGAGCATGCCAAGATCCGACAGAAGAAGAAGCAAAAATTATAATTGTTTGCGTTGATTGAGGAAGAAGAAAGAGTAACAATTAGTCAACCAACACCTTTAATTATTATCCCCTACACCAACCCCGCCACACCCCCACCCCCCATCTTGCCAACTTTCACTTGTTTGGAAATTTGCCCATGAAATCATTTTTCCTCTAATAGAAGATATTTGATGCCATTTCTATCAAGTTGATTGAAAAGATTCATGATCCTTAATTTATGGGTATAGGGTTTATATATACATTTATGAAGGGAAATTGATGAGTGTTAACAAGGTAATTTCACATAATAATCAAATTATTTTATTTATTTTTCCCCCAAAAAGAATAAAATAAAAACATTCTGATGGTTCAAATCTCTGCCAAATTGGATGTCAATTATGACATATGGCATGGTTTAATGCTTACGCTAAGAGACCTTTTTTAACTAGTGAAAGATTTGGTGGAAGTTTGAATGGACAAGTAATTAATGCAAGCATTAACAAGAGACAATTATGTGTAAAAAAAAAAAAGAGATAATTTTGTGGTACTAATAATTATTGTTTCTGTATAATTATTTAATTAATAAAATAAAAATATATTTATTAATAATAAATAAAAAATTTTATTATTTAATTAATATAATAAAAAATTAATAAAATTTTTTATTATTTTTTTACTTATATAATACATCATTTTCTTATTATATCAATAATATAATAAAATTATTTTACTTAAATTTTTTATATTAAAATTTTAAAAAATATAATCCTAAAAATATACTACAAAAAGAGAAAGTTAATAATTTTAAATTTATAATTAAAAAAATTTTAAATTTAACAGTTATCTTGCTTATAATAATGTAATAAAATTATATAATTAATAAAAAAAATATTTATCAATAAAAATTTAAAAAAAAATTTGTTTGAGTAATAAAAATTAAACAATAAAATTTATTTTAATTTTTTTAAATTTTAATTAATAAACATAATTTTATTTTATTTTTATTAAATAGTTCCATGACATCACAATAATCTCGCCTAAATTTTTACTTTCTAATTAAATATTTAAAAACCCACATAAACAAAGTTAATTAAAAATTCTAAATTTGAACAGAGCTCGAGCCTTGTACCTCCTGGTCTATCCACTTGTAGCTCATTTATATTATACTGAATCCATTGTTTTGGATTGAATTGAAGTCCAAGGATGCATGCACTTGTGATGATTGCCATAACTGAGCCTCAGCTTTCCCGAATTTTAAGCATGGCTAAGCAAAATGTGGCAGTTTAGCAATCATTTCACCTTGTTTTTAATTACAAAGTATGGCAACTACAATCATCATGCTGAAATCATGCTATGAGAGAAGCCATGAGCTTAATGAGTAGTTTCAAAGCCAGTTAAAAACCTGTAAAATTTTCGTCTGTTTTCAGAGAATTTTATCCCATGATCAAAGAAACTTGATTTATATCAAAGGGTTTGGATTTCACCTTTGACAAACTTGACTGATTAAGGCATATCATCACCATCAAGTAAAAGTTACAACACCAAACTTTCAAAGCATACCCTAAATTTTAATTTTTGTCTTTTGACACATGATTCTAATAACGAGGCCCCAGATTTAAAATGTTTGTTAAAAGAGGAAAAATAATCCTGGGATCCTGGTGAAAGGGAAGTCTTACTAGAAAAATTGTGAAGGAATGAAAATAGAATAAAAGGAAAAAAGAAAAAATAAATTGACCATCTAGCAGTGGAGTGGGGGCTCAAAATTCATGCAAAAAGTTGAATCCGATACTTGGCCATGCCATATTCTGATTCAGCTTTATGTTATTTAGGCCTATTTAGCCTTGTAAGAATCCTGAAAGAAATGTTCGCATTTATAAAATGCAGACTTGTCTATGCTCTATAGTAACTCATCAATTCAATTCAAGTAATTATTTACCTTCAATTCTCTGTTTCATATCTCCTTCCATTAAGATTTTCAACACATTAAGAGCTAGATTTATTTATTAAGTTTGATATCTTTAGCATTACAAATACAGCAAAAGCAGCAGAAAATGCGGGGAGGGGGAAAAAGGCTCTTGGATCTATAAGTAACACAGAAAACTTACTTCCTAACAGGAAACAGTTTACATTTTGGCACACATGAATTCTATACTCTATTTGGCCATACAGTTCCCATACAAAAAAAAAATTTGTTTTAGAAACAAAGCTTATCCCCAGGTTCTCTCACCTACCAGTAAAGAAATCTCACAAGGAAAACAGAAGAAAAATTCTAAAATTTTGGATTTCTTCCAAGGTTCCCCAGGTCACATTTTTGCTAAATACAGAAACAATCACTAAATATCATAAGATAGCAAGTCTCACCAGTCAAAATTATGTCATCTGGGCGTCAATTGATTTCTTCATATCCTGAATGGTTGGTCTCCAGAAATGATATGGCTCATCTTTGCCTTCTTTAATTGTGTCTTTTTGGATGCAATTTCTTGGAAAGGATTTGGTTCATCAAAGTTGTGCTTAAAGCGCCTTAGCTTTTTTCTCTTGCCACGATCATATTCTTCATCCCTGAAGAATTTGAAAGATGAAAAACCCAGATTAAAACAATATGTGGTGAATGAAAATTAGAGCTACCCCTGTAGTGCCAATTTTTTGCAATAAAATTTGTGTGCAAGAAAAATGTACCAGCAATTTATTAGACATGGAATACTCACCACTCATCCAGAACATAGCCAATGCTAAGACTCTCAGTACCATTTGATTCTACATTCTGAGGATGCAAGTCAATCCCATCCCACCGTGCAACTACAATAAGCAGAGTCATTAAGCAAAGTTAAAATTAAAAAAAAAAATGAAGAGAAACAACTGAAGGGGACTTCATTTTCTCAAACAATATATGTACAGTAGTCAACTGGAAAAATATACTCACTGGTTGTCTCCTTGAGACCTCGGGTAAGCTTACTCATCCCTTGCTGCAGAGCATTGTTCCTGCTATCTTTTGAAGCAACTGTTTCTGTAGCATCCTGCTGATTTGCTTCCAAAACAAAATCAGAATGCTGTGGTAACTGCTTTTCTGTTGCCAGAACAGCACCGTTCTGATGTATTCTCTCTCTTAATTCTCCATCTACAACACTCATCAAGGAATCACCATTGCAAATTTTGACATTCTTTGGAGCAGTACCATTAGCTGTTTTCCTCCTGGAATGACACAAACTTTTAGAAATTTTAATTGTGTTCCCAGATTTTGATGGCCCAACATCTGCAGAACAAATTTCTTCCGACAAGAGTTCTTTGCCGAGAATCTTGGGGTCTAAAATGCGGCACTTCCTCTTTTTGTGCTTCTTTTTGCGCAGGCCCAAGGATGCCTTGAAAAATTTTAAGACAATAGGCATGTTTCTAATCCGACACTTGGAAACTTTCTTCTTCAATTTCCTTTGGCATCCACCATCACAGGGCTTAATAAGTAAAGATTCGTTGTTTATCACTGAGGGGGTCAAAAGTTTTACTGATTCAGGCCCCGCTCCTTGAACATTAGCATCAGCCTTTTCATTCAAAAGATTACGATCAGCACTATTCTCAGAATTAGCCCCAACCTGAAAATGAAAGCAGAAACACTCAGTACCAAATGAATTTTATAAAAGGATATCAAGGCAACTAAAATATACAAAAATCACCTGAATGTTTTCACAACTTGGCACATTTGGTGATTGTAAGGGGCAAGTTTTCTCTGAAGTTTTATCACTAGAATCCCCAGACGTAGGCAGATTTAAAATTCTCTCCGGTTTTTTGTCATTGGACGCTGGAGGGGTAATACTGGATACTCCAGCATTTGAAACGAGATTAATCTGGATGCATAAGTGGTCTCAAATTAGAAATATTGTTAGAATTCCAACCAAGTAGGGAAATAGATGGACGAAGGGATCCAAGCTGCAAAGGGAACAACCAATTACCTTTTGCGAGGTCTTGTTTGTATCAAGCTTATTTACTCCATCAGCATCAACAGCAGCAGCGTTATTCTTAGTTTCATGAGAGACACCATTGCTGTTCACAGATTGAACTGATGGCTTCAAGCTTATTCCTTGATCTGGGTTTGGAGCAGAGCCTTCTGAATTCTTCAGTAATGGTGCTCTTGAAGTCGGTTCTAACAAAGCTTCTTTCTTTGGCACTGAGCATTGTGCTATTGCCCGGCCTGGCTGAATAGATATTTCCTTCAAATGAATCTCCTTTGACAACCCACCATTTATGGCATCCTTTTGCCTTGCAGCAGTAGCAGAGTCCAAACCATGTACTCCATTCTCAGTTGGACAACTTTGTTGGTGTCCCTTTGGTTGTTGGCTCATAACAGAACATGTTTTACTTTCATTGACATTTGCTTTCAAATTTTCTTTCTGGACAACATCAATGGGCTTCCTTGGAACAATATTTTTTCTATCACGAACATAAAACAACATGTAAGCCTTCTGCTCTAGAACAGACCGCTCGTTAACTTGGACAACCTGTTAAATGAAATTTTGGTAAACAATCCCCAATTTCACAAACTAGAAGATTGAAAGAAGGACATAGTGTCACCACAAAAGAATTATATGGGTACAATATTCCTAAATCTATTTTAACCATAACCAAACTTTTGAGAGGACAGTCTAAGAATAAAGCAAAACAAGATATCGAGTAATGTTTAATACAAGTCATTTGTTTTAGTTAAAAAAACGTTCTTACACATTGAATAATCTTCATTTAATCCAACATATTTTCATTAGTTCTGTTGTCTCCAATGATTGAAAATTGGGGTAAAGGGTATTTGTTCAATCAAAATGGAAGCAAAATCTGAGTTACCATCCCCTACCACCATTCCCGGAACTGGAATTGAAAAGGATAAAACATTCCCAATAGCATTCCACAACTATAAATGAAAGAGGAAGAAATTCCCAATACCCGGTTATCATCCAGAGAGTACCACATGCCACTGGATGTACGGACAAAGCAATAATAGTGGCCAGAATGGGTGCTCCAACCATGATGCACCAGAACACCATAAAGCGTGTACTTCAAATCTCCTTCCTGCATGTGGATAAATATTAACTACTATTGAAAAAGTAATCCAAACACATGGTCAAAAATGTATTCTGATAAAATAAGCATTTAAGAATGGAAGCAACAAAATAGAAACCTGATACACGAACTCAAAATGTACCAACAATAATAAAAGTGCACTCACATAGGAACCACTGACAAAAGGTTTCATGTCTAATGTAGGACCAAAGTGAACTTTCTTGTCAATCTTCTGTCCAGGATCATGTGCATGAAAACGTTTTAGATGGACGGTCAAAACATAAGGTGCCTTGTGAACCGTGAGCTGCTTGATAGCCCTAACTTTCTGCTTGCATCGTTGGCACTGGTACTGCTTCGCCCCTCCGTCTAGCAGCTCCGCAGCAGTGAAATTAGTAAGGGCTTTCTGAACGGAATCCGCCTTAGCTATTTCAAGACTTAAATCTAGAAAGGGATCAAATTTGTTGGAGCAGTAAGAGCATTGCATGCATTTAACCTGCATAAGCAACATAGATATTTACTAGCAATTTGAAAGTATATTCTAGAACTCCATCCAGCTTCACGGCAATATAGAAAAATTTGCCAAGGTCACAAACATACAGAATTTAAACTTTTTCCATTGTTTCTGGTAGCTAAATTACCAGTAAATATGTCATCTAGAAAGAACAATTTACCTGACTGCGTAAACGGCCACCAAATATCTTGTGTACCAAACTCTTCTCATAAGCACTTGGGGATTCACTTGGCACTCCTGAAGGTAAGCAACATTTATGCATTGATTCCAGCAAGTTCACCATGTACTCATGTGCATCCTCTTGTCTAGAAATTCGAAAATTTCGAGATATACCTATTTACTGGTCAAGGATTCCAAATTTGAAGAGATATATATATATATATATATATATATACACACACACACACACATATATATATAGATAAAACGAGACAATGTCTTATCTGGTCAAAAATCATATAAGAATGATCTTGAATCAAATGGAAATTGAATTGCCAGGATATGCTTTACAATAAACCCGTGTATGAAAATTAAAATATTTAGCCCAATATATGAGTATCAAAATAAAAAATTGAAAAACATGATATGCTCTTTACCCATAGGAAATCAACAAATATCCCCACATTTGAAAAAAATTACCACATCTATCATACCAAAATTGGAAAAGAACCCATATCAAGGGATATTTTCATCAGTGCTCCTGAGGTATGCCTTAATATTGAAGAAACGGCACAATCACTAATACCCCTAACGCCACCAAGATTCCATTTAGTTGGATGTCTAATACCAGAATAACTGTACAATTATAACTTTGTCCTTATTTTTTGTTTTTCCATTTCTCTTCTCTCTTTTCCTCTCTAATTTATTATTATTATTTTTTAACTCTTTCAATCATTGTTAAGAGAAATTTCATTTGTGCCTTTGACTCATTGTTGAGATAAAATGTTAGAAAGAAGAGAAGGAAAGAAACTTCAATGACAAAGATTGGTCATTATAGAAACAAGCATTAAATCGACAGGGATTATGGCTTTTCCAAAGTGTGACACACCAATGAACATGGCATACTGATTCTTACAAGAAAAGTTACAATATCTGTAACATTTAGATCAGTGAGTTTTCTGATAGAGAATTTAATTATGAACAAGCATTTACAAGAAACAACCAAAAAAAAAAATTTCTAAAAACAAAATAAGAAAACTTTACAGCAAGCTATCAATGTCCAAACAGAAATATATAGCAGAGAGTCATCTACAAAAGCAGAAAAAGAAAAACGTTTATAAAACTGAAAGAGGACAGCTATTGCTTTTAACACTTGTGTTGTGTGCTTGAATCAGTTGGGAGGAGAATCTCTTTTCTATTCCCCTCTCTCCTTTATTTTCTCTCCAAATGAAAGAGGACAAGTATTATGATGAATATGACGGCAATTATCAAACCATTAACGAATGTGCTCTTTATGGATGAGAAGACAAAAAAAGGTAGAGTATGTAATTATACCAATCTATCCATCAACATTTAAATTTTATGGGATCATAGTAACAATAGGAGAGTTGGCAACTAATATCAAAATATGGGGTCTCCTCAACATTAAGTCTTACATTTGGAGCAGTGATGATAACATCCCCATAAAAAGTAAGCAAGGATACATCGCAAGTTTAAGACAAGATCCTTTGGCGCTAATATTCTCCCAGTCGCTTGCAGAGCACGGCTAACATGTTTCTGGATGGCACATAAAGCACAGAACCCAGCAATATGGCCTTCATAAAATAAATGAAAGAAATTCAGTATTGGATAAACATCATTGGCAATGCATGCACAGAATATGCACAGGAATAATCAAATAAGATAAACAACCAAATCATAAGAACTTAGAATGATCCTTTCCTAATTGTTCAAACAACAAACTGAATAGCTACCTTGTTGAACATTCTCATCTCAACCTTCTGTTATTCTAATTTGCTTGTATATATAAATTAAATTCTTAAGCATTGTGGCCATGCAGAAACCATTGAAATAGCCATCAAAATCTTTGAAGATTAGTAAGAAACTATAATTCCGAAAGAGCTCAATATAAGAACTAATTATGCTGCAATAAACCCTCAATTTGATGCCAAATCTGTATGCCTATATACTTTTATTGCGTTCAATGGGATGAAAAGGAAAAAAAAAAGGGAGTGGAGCAGGACATAGCCACTTACAAGAATTTTGATGCTTGCCGCTCTGCAAGTATGCTGCTAAAGGCTCTGTATATGTCAGACACTGCAACACTGAATTCAAAAAACATGTATTTCCAAGATTTTCAAGACCAGCACCCTGTAAATCATAAATGACACCATACAGTTAACGTATAAATACTTAAATGCCAATTCAAGTTCAGGGAAGTTGAAAAAATAAACCTATTAATCAAGATGAAATAACCAGAACCTAAAAGCTCAATGCTAATCTTCATAAACATTTTGGACAAGTTTCATATCACAATACTCCTTACTAAAAAAAATAGTGAAGAAAACCAAAAGCAATCTCAATCTAGCCAGCAGAATGGAATCCGAATTCCCAACACAATGTTCACTAAACAACGCACTATTTCGAAAAAACCATAGCAGTTCGTAGACCTAAAAGCATATACAGAAACCCAAAAAAAGCCATATCAAATTAAACAAACAAAAATCACATCGTTACCCACTAAATAACAGAGCTAGAACATCACTTGTGGGAAATAAAAATACAAGCTTTATGAGTTAACAACTCACAATTCTACGGAAGGTCATCCCAAAACTGAGCTCCGGATCCAATCCAATATCCCAAAAATCCGACCCGTCAATTTTCTTCGCTGGCTGACCCTTAACCAATCCGGAATTCGTGTGATCCGAACTACTGGGGTTTAATGTCTCCAGTTTGAAATCGCCACCGACACCACCGCCATTAGTGAACCCAGCAAACGGCTTCCTGGCTGGGTGAAACTCGATCCTTCTCTGAAACGTCGAAAACGATCCGACCGCAGATTCTGTCTCGATTTTCATCTCCGTGATCAAATTCTCCATTTATTTTAGTCTTCAACAATAAATAAAAACTTTTCGTGATCAAAACGAATGAAAATTAAGAAAAAAAAATTACAACCCACTCTTCGTTTAGAAGAATTTGTTTACGGTTGTTGTTAAAGCAGAGCGCTGTTACGGCTTCTGCGAAAGAGAAGAACCAAATCAGTAGAAGACAGTATTAAACCCTACTCAGACCTAAAATAGTCATTTCACTGTTTTGTTCGCGTGTATACAGTGTGGTGTGCGATACACTGGATTTTTATTTGGTTTTTATCGTCGAAGTCCTTGTAGTTATGTATTATAGTAAATATTAATATAAAATGATGCATTCTATCAAAAAAAATCCTTAACTTAATGCATTCTAAAGATTACTCTTATGAAATGCTATCACTGTATTAAGATAGCCACTTAACACTAAAGATAGTGTGGTCTTTATTGGTAGGGAACTTTGAATTTCATATTGTTTGTATTCATTAATTAAAAAAAAATTGGTTTAATATGTTTTAATAAAGGTTAATGCCCATGAAAACACATATTACATTCATTAGTTGTCATGTTTGGGAAAAAATATGGCAAAAATATATATAATGAATAGAAAAAAAATATTCAAGAATGCTACAATATAATAGTTGTATTGTGTAGCTTTTAAGTTCTTTGAATTGTAATTTTAATTTTTTTGTTATTCAAATTTTTTATTATATTTTTAAATTTTTTAATAAAAATTAAAGATTCAAATGTTTTCATATATGTGTTATTAGAATTGACACTCGTAATAAGCTTTCTTAACCCAATTCAAAAATTAAGAGACACAACTATTAAAAATATTTATACTCTCTTTTTGAATCTAACAACCCCGTTAAATTAGTTGTTTGTATTTTACAAAATAAAAAAATAAATTAAAAAAAGAAAAAATATATATTAGTTGTTTGTATTTTACAAAATAAAAAAATAAATTAAAAAAAGGAAAAAAATATATTTTTTTATTTCTTTCACTAAGAACAAAAGAGAAAGATAAAGAAAGATCATTTATATTGTAATTAAGAAATTTTTTCAATTATATAATTAAATTTAAAATTATAAATTTATTTAAAATAAGTAATTAATTTTTATTTAAATCTTCACGCACATCCGCCCACACAAAACTTATGGAATTAGAATTTCTTGTTGGTTTAAATTTACAATTTTTATTATATTCACATCTATCCACTACAATAAGAAGGGTGTATTTACTTTGGATAAAAACTCACATAAGCATCCGATTATCAGAGTTTTTGGGCCATGGTGATCATCCAAGAAAAAGTTCATGCATCAAATATATACAAATTTTCCGGGGGAAGCAAAAGCTACCAAGGAGAGCATTCACTGATTGCATGGGTCTTATAACTTTCTGGAATGTTTCAACTAAAACCAGATAACGGGGAGAAACCCTTGTGGCCCTGAAAAATCATCCTTTTTCATCTTCATTACTTAAGTCTCGAGATTCTTTTCAGCCATTGCTTTTCCATTTATTGTTAAGAACATGTTATTTTCTTCCGGATTTTGCTCACTGTTTGGCATCTCAGATATCTAAATACCTCTTTTCGAGCTAACGTTTGCCTCCCAAACCTATCAGATTTGAGGAGGGATACCATTGACAGAACCAGGATTGTTCAGCTTGTATGTGCTACCGATGTTAATCAGGATTTCTTTCCTGATCTTGATCTTGACGATAACTTTCAAGCATAGGATGAGTCTGATTATGATATTTAGATCACGGAAAAGGGGAAGAAAATTCCTATGGAGAAAGACAGTAATGACAGTGAGGAGAATCCAGACCTTGAAGAAATTTTGAGAAGATACTTAGGAGTGAGAAAGCCAATTCCAACTTATCTGCTTTTTATTTGGAACCCCTTGGCTTGAATGAAGAGAAACCTCATCAGAAAATGAATGGTTTGTCTGATGAGGTTTCTCTTCATTCAAGCCAATTAATCTGATTATTATCTTAAACATTCTCCAAATTAATGATCGAAATGAATGCATGTGACAGTCATTTGATCTATATATAACCTTATCATTTACATGATTTGGTTATACATAGAACTAATTGCTTGAGAGATTTCATTCCTTTCAAAACTTACAAGATGTTCTTCTTAGTACATGCCTAATCAATTCTCGTAGGATTTATCACAAAAATTAACAAATGAGTAATCTTTCTTTTCTCTGGTCCATCTCAATAGAAGATATAAAAATTAAGGTGGCAGAAGAGATCAAGTTTACCATAAAATCAATGATTCCGTTGAATATATAATTATACAAATATAATACTCTTAATGATGAAAAACCACCCTTGAGAGATGATAAGATGCTATCGTCAAACAAGTTATAGTCTAAATAGAGAACCTGCAATTTGCTCAACCTTTGTAGTCTCTCTTGACCTGCAAAAGACCAAAGACTTATTAGAGATAATAATCTTTCAAAACCTGTGTTATCTTTGTAATCTGTCAATATTGTAATTCCGAGCTTTCCCCTGTAACCTACCGATAACTAAGAATCAAGCATAGACATCAGTGTTAATAATTGCCACATGTCAATGTATCTAGAACCAGAGGACTAGTAGCAGTTGAAGACTTACATTCTTAACCATCTAGGATGACATACGGGCTTGCTTGATGGCCCATTATTAAAATAACTTACCACGAATAAGAAAGTTATTGTCATATCAACAAGTCAAAATCGTTTGGCTAAAGTCTATATAGAAGGTTGTCATACAACTATTCAAAACCGTTTGGCCAAAGTCCATATAAAGGGGAGATGAGTTCAGAGGCAGGGTAAGTCAAAAGGAGGCTTCATGTGCCAAAAATATTCCAAACATACTCTCTCCCAGTTTTTTTTTTTTTTTTTTTCAATATTTTTCTTGTTTATGATGATTAGCTAGATTTAGCTCAACTAACTATGTTTCGGAGGGTTATCACTAATCATACACCGACACCTCTGATATTTGCTTTGTTTTACATGAGAAGAGACAGTGAAGAGTCGAGATGAGAAGTTTTACTTATTGGTAATTTGGAGTCTCAAAAATCAATGTCAGCAACCTTCTCAACTGATGGTAAACTCCCGAATATTGTTTACTACATGAATAATTTTGTACTCGGCAAGTACTACATATTTCCACAGGATAATAGTTAAGGAGATGGTCTGCAACAGATGTCATCCACAACTCAACAAGCACATAAAATTATAACACTCCCCAAAACCATAATTATGCAAGACACTATAAAATTTATGCAGAAGATGTCCATGTCAATGACATTACTGTATACATGTCAATGGGAAGAGTGTGGCTTGATCTCAAAGACAAAAGTGATATCTCCATCTCCATTTCTAGTATGTTACATTATTCTAACACTTTTATTTCATTTTTTGTTTGTTTATTTAATTTGTTGTAAAAATTTGACAATGAAAAACTTCAGGAATGAATATATAAAAGCTTGCAAAGGATGGATTAATTGTTAAATAGCCATGCAAGACTCGCTCAAGATTTAGGGCAAAGCAAACTCTTAAATTTTGAAGATGAAAGGCAGTCATTCAGGAAAGAGGAAGGGAACAAGAGAAGCAAGACTACCATCAAAGCTTCTGTGGATGAGAAGAATCAGAGTGTTGAGGCGATTGCTTCGCAAGTACAAGGATATGGAGAAGCACTTTTACCATCAGCTTTACATGAAGGTGAAGGGAAGTGCTTTCAAGAACAAGCGTGTGCATATGGAGAATATTCACAAACTTACGCATGAAAATACTAGAGAGAAAACACTCCTTGATCAGTTGGATGTGGCCATGAAAAGGAAGAGAAGTAGCGTTTTGGAAGATGAAAAGTATTTCAATGAGAAAGTTAAGATTATTAGGCCAGGCAATAACAAGTTTAGTGTATTAAACAATAAAGTTTCCGTACGTAATTTGTCTGTATATTTCTTGTTATTGACGTTGTTATATATTCAGTTGTCATTGCATTGTCTAAAAAGACTTCTCCTGGATAAGCAAAACTGGATATCTTGCCTCGATCACTCCAGCGGCAAGGAAATAATGCTCCTTTCCTTTTCTTTGTTTGATTTTGTTTCCTTTGAGAATCTGATTTCTTTACTGATTCAGAGTTGTAGTGACATAATTTTCTTTCCAGTTAGGATTTCGGCCCTATGAATAATCCCATGACATTTGTTTCCTTCTTAATGTTCTCCTTTTTCTCTCATATTTCCCTCTGCACGTTCTTCCTTCTCTTTTCTTTTACTCGGGCTACATTGCTGAGTTTGACGAAAGAATTCAGGCTTTAGAACTCGGGAAAAAGTCTGCTGAGTTTGAAGGGAAGCTTCGGGTTTGTAACAGGTTTTCCAACTCGGGAAAAAGCCACTGAGTTTGAAGGAAAACCTTCTGGTTTTACAACTAGGAAGAAATGGCTTACGATCAGGCGTTAAATCTGTGTACTATCAGAATGAATTTTTAAGGGTTCTTCATCAGTACAACACATGAAAGGTCACGAAGAATGAATTGGAAGATAAAGTTGTTAATGTCGTTGGCAAGTATCCTGATCTGATGAACTAGTTTAACGAAGTCCTGAAATATTACCAGGATATTGGTAATATTGTGTTGAAAAAGTCAGAAACCGATCAGGCTTTGAAGCAAAATCAAAGAGACTTAAAGTAAAAGCAAAAGGAAGCATTTCCAAGCCTCTCTATATTACTCCAAATTATCGACTTAAACCCCAAGATTATCAGAAAACTACATCAAGCCAGAGACCAAGTATTACTTCTGAAGTTTTGAATGATAAGTGGATTTGTGTGGGTCCTTCAAATCAGAACTTCTCCACCAAACCTAGGCTTACAAACCAGTATGAGGAAGCCCTAAATTAATATGAAGATGATCAGTTTGAGTTTGACATGTCGCTAAACAATTTTAGATCAGCTGTTAAGAACGTTGGGAAGTTGTTGGAGGGATTCAATCACAAGGAAATCAGTTTGGAGCATTGTTTTAAAGTTGAAGATCATTTGACTGCTTTGAATTTAAGGTGTATAGAACGAATGTATGGCTCTGGAGGGCCTGAGGTTTTGGATTGATTGCACCAGGAACAAATATTGGCATTGCTTATCATATCCTGCCGATTGAAGGAAAAAAAATTTGAAGAACTTGAAGGAAATTCTTCATGTTGTAACAAGTTATGGGCTTGAGAGTCGGTAATATGCAGGTATCTAACTGTGAATTTTATGTTATTACAACTTTGATCACTAATATTGTATGATATTCATTTTTTTCAATCATTATTTCCATTTTTGTATGCTTTCTTTGTTTTTTGTTTATTAATAAGAAACAATAATGTTGATTTGCTGAGAAAGCAGCTTTCATTTCCAGGTTTTGCAGTATAATAGAACGTTATTCTGTTTCTCAAACCCTGGTAATTTTAATCCAAATCTGAACCAACGTTTGCTTTAAAACAATGGTAATTGTGCGGTACATTCCGGAATCTTAACTGATAAGTAATTGTGTTCCACAAGCTGAGGAGGGGATTTTCCAATCAAGTTGTTGTATGAAAGGTCTAATTTTTCAATCTGCTTGAAATTTTTAAATATCGTCGGGATTGATAAGTTGTTGTGGGACAGATTTAGTGGAGGATCCTGTTAAGATGTCCAATTTGAAAAGGAAGCTCACCTGTCAATTTATTACAAAGAAAGATCAATTCCAAACATGCTGTCGAGAGGTCTACTCTGGTAAGCGTAAGACACTTCCTTGTCCCCATTGGTCTTCCACTATCTGGAGATGAATCATTGATTACAGGAATGGGAGTTGGAGCTGAAGCATCATGATACCCTTCATTGAGTGCAGTGTTATCCAAGCAAGGAAGAATTGGAATGGTAAGATTGTTACGAGATAGATCTGTAAACCGCAATGGGTACAACCGGCACAATTGAACTGGCGCTTCCACCTTCAAGCCTATTATTAGCCATGATAAGTTAGCTCAATTGAGAAAACCTGTCAATCCAATCTGAAAAGCTACCGTTTAAATATGATAAACGTGGGAGAAATGCATCAATTTCTGAAGGAATGGGCCCTCGAAGGAAATTATTGGAGACAACTGATACGTCTAATCTCATGTGAGAATGATTTGGCAATTAGAAATTCCTGAAAGAGAATTCTTGTTTTAAAAAAAAAAAGAAGCATACCTAATCTTGTGTTGTTCTCTGTCAGCCAATTTAGAAATTTCCCTTGAAAGTGTATACGTCAGAGAGATCAAGTTGTTGCAATCATTTTGATGGTGAAGGAATTTGGGCAATTTGCCACCATTTCCAGGGCCAGACAATGATTCATTTCAGTCGATAATTTAATATATTTCAAGAGCTTTTTATACATTAAATTATTATCCACAAAGAGAATCTTATATAACCTTGAGAATTAACTGTTCCATTGAAGTTATTATTCCTAAGATCAAGTGATTGCAGGGATGAGAGTGACCCAAATGATCATAAACTTCTCCAGATTTTCTTGCAGAATTGTCAATCTTCCATAAAAATTTCTAAACCAAGAAGATTAATTATTTAACATAGAAATTACATAAAAGATTAAGTTTAATCTCGCTGCTTGTGCTGTTTTTGTTGCAACTTTTGTCATCGTTGCACGCAACAAATACCCAATGACAACAGTCTGAATTCTCATTTCCTTGCACCCAGTTTGTAAGACCGTAAGGAGTGCTGAAGAAATGCTTGAGTTGTTGCAAGAGAACTAATCTTCCTTCCTCCCAGCAACATCCTTCGTTACTCCACCAATTATTTTCTACCATTGGTCTTGTAGGAATGTTCTTTTAAGCATCCATATGTCGTTGATTATGTTACAAGTCACATAGTCATTTGTTTCCATCAATGACCATTGACCTCCTCTTAAAGAGAACTGTTGACTTCTATGTTCGAAAGATTTCTCTAGTTTCATACCTCACGAATTATTGGTTCTATTTTTTTTTTATTTTCTTTGGGAAGACTACTGGTTCCATCTTTTACACTGACACCAAAACTTTGAATTTAAGATTCCACCAAATTCATTGACTTCTTTTTTTTTTTTTTAATGAACTTTAAATATTAATTGTGTTCAGTTGACCCATGTTGAGACATGAGCCTTGAGAGTTAATGGGAGACAGATTCTTGCATGTGAATGTGAACTGGCTGCTGTTTCTTGGCCAGTCTGGGTCCATTCACAATTCCACTCAAATAATGATCCCTGCTGTGACAAAAAGCTTGCTTCAAAATAATTTGAATTTGAAGGGACATTAATATATATATATATATATATATATATTTGAGCTGAAATCGAACTCCTGTATACTACACAAGAAGAAGAGGAAGAGCTTTTTATGTTTCTGTTTCATTTCCATCACGAAGATAAAGAAATTAAGATAAAATAACAACTTTAGGACATTACCTAATCCTTCAAAAGCTAAGACAATGTAATGTAAATCTAATCGATAAGACAATTTTAAATTTTGAAATATTTAAAGTAAATTTTTAAAATATAATGTAATTTTTATTAAATTTAATATTAAATAAATAATAAATAATAATATACAAAAAATTGTATCACTTATTTTTAAAACTAAAGTTAATGATATATCAAAACTAATTTTCAAATAATTAGGAGGGAAATCAGAGAACAGAGATAAGTAAAACAATAACTTTGTCTTCTCTTTAATTTTAAAATAACTTGTTATTCTAATGAGTGAGTTGTCTTTTGCAGCCAAAAGTTTATATAATTATCTCTTTAATCAAATATTAATCTATTCTATAACAACTTCCACTAAATTTAATCTTTTCATTTTTTATGTATGTATGATTCCACAAAATTATTAATTATCAAATATATAAGAGGGTGATTATTTCTTTAAATATAATATTAAATACATTCGTATGTTGTTTAAATATTTATATTATATAATTATATATAAATTATAATACTTATTTTAATATCGTAAATATTGTTTAAATTATTAGAATTATTATCTTTTAATGAGTACCACATCACTTATACATCATGTAAGATTAAAAACAAAAATTATAGATTACTTCAAATGAAACTAATCTATAGAGTTGAGAATGATGAAAATGAAGAAAGTTCATTACGCATTCATTGTCTATTCATCGATCCTTAACCCTAAATGTTGTTGAATATAAAGAATGCCTTACTTGCAAGAGAAGAGGGGGAGAGAGTGACTTGAAAGCATAGACAAAAGGAGCAGTCTAATTGATGGTTTTATTGAATGCCACACTCTTTAATTTTATATATTTGTATTCAGTAATTCCAAGAACAAGAGTCTCATAATTTGCCTTCCATAACCCGCAATCAATAAATGAGTGCGGTGGGTAAAGTACAATAACGTGACATATCAAATTTAATTAATTAATTAGAGATTAATTTGTAAATCACAACTTTGAGTTATATGGGTTACACAATAAATTTGTATATCACAACTATGTGTTGTGGGTTGCACAATAGAACTATTTGTGCAACACCCATATATAAAATTATTTAAAAATTTATTATTAAAAATATATATACTAATAAATTTTAATTTATTTCAATTTCGTTAAAAAAATACTTTTAATCTTTAATTATTTTTATGTTGAGATGATCAAATATCTTTTATATGGAACTATATGAGATTAAAATGGCACCAATTATTTTTACTCTAATTAATATACTTAAAAATTAGAATTTAATATTAAATATTTTAATAAAAATATAAAATTTACAAACATAAGTAATTATAAATTATTAATTATTATATTAATAAGAAATATTATTTGAGAGGCAAAACTCTTTAAAAAAAAAAACATTTTCAAATCACATCTTTCAAAATCAAAGCTTGACTATGATATCATTAATTGTGATTAAGTAGACAAGAAGCCTCTTTGGTTGGATGACATAAAGTGCCAACAAAATTTTGACAATCTCTCAAACTTTATCTTTCCATGCTTTTGTTATATTATTATTTTTCTCTATCAAATGTCATCTTCAATATCTATGGAAAACCCCATAAATGCATTATTAATGACACAATGGTAAGAGACAAGAGCCCCATAATTATGGATTGACCTGAAAACCCAAACAAGGAGAAGCCATTTGTCCCATAATCTCAATCTTTGTGTCACCTTATTTTTATAACATATCCCCAATATAATTATGAGGTCCAAAATAGAGTAATTAGTAATTAATAATCATAATATAACATTAGCTACACTCTAGCCCTACCCTAATAAACAAATAAAAGTTTTAATATATCCCCCAAGCAAAGAGCTGACTTCGCGGTGGTCATGGACAGCCTCTTTGGGGCCTTAACTATGCCCTAAACTATAGGACACTTTCTACATCCATCTCAAGGGTACCTCTACCATGATTTCTTCACCGTTTGATGAACCCTCAATCTATCTTGATTAGAATTGTGTGACTATCCAATGGTGGGAAAGACAGAGAGAAGGGAACGTTTTAAGAGGGGGGCTACCAAAGACTACTTGATATGTATTTAGGGAAGCAATAGTAGTACTTACGTTCACCTTAACAGTACATCCACTATGATACTCAATCTCCACCGTTGGATTAACTCTAAATTGCTCATGATAAAAATCATGGAAGCACCCAAAGGTGGGAAACACATATGTGAATGCAAATGCCAAAGCAGAAATGGAGCCCACGAAAAGAGTAGTTGATATTGTATAATGCTCCCCAACTATGTTTGGTACAATGGAAGACCAAAGGAGGCTAAAGACGAGAGAGAGAAAAACACGAAGAAAGCAAAGTAAGAGGAAGTAAAGAAAGGGAAGAGAAAGAGAATGAGAACAAGCCAATTTGTTTGAAACCAAACCGCTCCAAATTCTCCAATCCCACTTCACCAAATCCCAAAAAATTGAGAACCCTTCTTTAAAAATCTTCTCTCTTCAATACCCAGATCTTATTGTCCCGCAATTTCATCAGAAGTTTCCCTCTTTTTGATTCATTTTCTTTCATTTCGTCCAGTTTCCCCTGTTTTCTCTGTATGCTGTATTTGTGTCTGTCACCCAGAACAGGTTTCTATTATTGCAGAACTTGTTCTTTTTGTAATTCAGATTCTGTTTTCTGTTACAATCATGTCCTGATCCTTTTATGACGTGTAGAAGAATTTTCAGCGACTTTCCAGGAAACTTTTATTCAGTGTCTCTGCCCTGAAAATCCCCTGCTTCTTCCCTCTCCCACTGTTTTAGTTCCATAATCTTTCAATTTTCATCATAAGAAAATACTTCTTTGTTTCTTGTTTTTTCTTTTTATAAATTTAATCGAATTTCGCCAAAAAAATTTCCATAATTCCGATATGGGAATTCAGAGAGATCGAATCAAATTCAACGTTGGAGGCAGAATTTTTGAAACAACGGCAACAACTCTTGCAAATGCAGGCCGCAACTCATTCTTCGGTGCATTGTTCGATGAGGACTGGGACTTCAACTCACAATTCATCAACAATTCCAATGAAAGTTTCTTCATTGATCGAAACCCTGATTGCTTTTCCATCCTCCTCGATCTTCTCCGCACAGGAGATCTCAATATTCCCCCAAATATCCCTGAAAGACTTCTCTACAGAGAAGCTTCATTTTATGGTCTTCTCGGCCATGTTCGATCAGCTAAATGGGGTCCATTTGATGGCAACAGATTGAGATTAGCCCGGTCTGTAACGGGTCAGGCTCCGGGCGACGGGACCGCCATCCGGGCCGGCCCGCACGGAGGCTGCTGCGTGGCACATGGTAGCATGGTACACGTGTATGATTGGATGTTAGAAGAACATCCACCGATCAATCTTGATTATCAAAGGGTTAATGATATTGGTTGGGTTGATTCTGAGAATGTTGTGATTAGTGTTTGTGAAAGATTAGGCAGCAGAGATGGTGGAATGGGATTGTTTAATGCATCAACTGGAGATTTGAGATATAAATTTCAGGTTTGTCATGATAATCAGGTTAAGAGTTACACAGCTGGTGCTCTGAGCTTTAGTAGTGATTATAAGATATTTTCTAGCTGTAAAGGAAGGAGTAATGAATATGGAATTGGAGTTTGGGACCAGGTGACAGGAAAGCAAATTGATTTCTTTTATGAAAGTCCAGGTTGGTCACTTGGAGATGCTGATAAACTACAGTGGTTACAAGGGAGTAATTGTTTGTTGGTAGCAACTTTGTTTCCAAGGAAAGACAACTGTTACATTAGTTTGCTGGATTTCCGGGACAAGAATATGGTGTGGTCTTGGTCAGATACCGGCGCTCCTCTAACTGTTGATGAAAGGAGAGTCAGGGATGCTATAGCTATGGAGGAAAGTAGTTCCATTTGTGTTGTGAATGAATATGAGGATTTGGGGTTTATTGATCTAAGGATTTCGGGAGGGAGTGTAAGGTGGAGCTCGAGAAGTAGATTGATGAAAGGGAACATGCCAGATGAACCTTGTTATCCAAAACTGGCTTTGCATGAAGGGCAACTGTTTTCTTCCATGAATGATTCTATATCAGTGTTCTGTGGTCCGGACTGGGTGTTGACATCTAGGCTTCGCCGGAGTTATGGAGGATCTATCTGTGATTTCTCCATTGGTGGTGATCGGTTGTTTGCTCTTCACAGTGAAGAAAATGTGTTTGATATATGGGAATGTCCACCTTCCCCCATTATATGATGCAAATTGTGATGGTTTAATTTGCTTGTTCTTACAGTTTTGGTTCTTCCATTTTGATTGATGCTTTTCCTTCTCTTTTTCATTAGGTTATAGCAGATAAAAGGAAATTGCAGCTGAACATAATAGGTTAGGAAAAACCTTAGAAGAAAGATATTTAGAGTTGTGTGTTGGTATAGATCTTGCTTTTTGTTACAAAGAAATGAAATTGATTGCTGGACTACTATTTCATATATAAAAGGAATTGATTTTATCCGTTGTTGCATAAACCAAACTGATTGTTCATCTTCCAAATTATTTAACTTTTGCTCCCACTAGAAGATTACAGGGAACTAAAAACTGTCAAGTACAAGCAGGTGAATTGTTGGTAAACACAAGCTGCAGCTTCAATATTAACCATACAACATTTACAAACACATCCTATGTCCCAAGGGCCTAAATGCGAAATCTGCAGCTTTCTTTTCCAAATTATAAGGGAAGAGTCTTGAATATTTGTCCCTTCTGGATAGAACCTCTTTCTCTTTTTGGTTCTTTTTGACCCTTTTTTTCACAAAGTTAACCTACTCTTGTAGATTTGCTGATCTCACTGATTTTGGTAAAGGTTCCACATTTGTTCTCTGTGTGTTTCAGTTTGTGCCTGAGATGCTGTTTGCATGTGAGCAGTTGCAACTGCTCATCAGCCGACGGATTGCAACTGCTCAGCAGCCGACGGATATATGTATGTTTGTATTTCACTTTGCATAAAGAAAGTTGTTTGGTGTCTTGCTTCAGTTTCTGGTGAGTTTTATTTTTTCTTTTTCTTTTTTCCCGGTGAAAAATGTGGCACTGATCATTCCCACGTCAACAAATCTTGTCCTCAACTTTCATGAATCCAGAATCTTGACATAGGTCATCAAATTTGTTAAAATATAGTCTACATTTTGTGACTTCCAATAGGCCAATTTCAAAACCCTAAAGTGAAAACTAATCCCAAATAAAATAATGCCAATATATTCAATTCAGTTTCTGTCTCCCTCACACATTTCAAAAGCTGTCAGCCAAAAAAAAATGGAAGAAAAATGTCAGTAACACATTTATTTACAGCGAAGATTCTCAGTGATGACAAATCATTGTCAATCAGTAGTGCCAACCGGATTTACCCTAATCCTGGATTATTTATTCATTAATTTACTTATTAGCTATTGTTGTCCCAAAACCTGATAATTTATTGTAATCCATGAACTAAAGATCTGAGAAAAATTCAGCAGGCATGAGTAATAATTATATGGAGGAGGTTTTGAAAGCTATAGAATCCAAATTTTAATAAGCATTCAACAAATTTTATCTAATGAACAACAGTCAAAATCGAACAACCGAGACCAATGGTGAATTTCCAGGAATCTTCCTTTCAATTTTTTTTGTCTCTACCCAATCAGAAATGTTAGGAAAGAACTGTTTAACATAGGCAACAGCATGTAAGAAATAGAAACAGATATACCTAATTTGAACAGAAAAGTTAAAGCTTACAGATAAGATATATGCAGAAGGGGTGAAAATTCAAGCATGAGCAGGCATCATACTTTTAAGGATGTAATCAGTTGTGATTCTTCAGGGGCAAGTTGGTCGAACGAAACGCAATTTTGCTCCTCATCATAGACATGGCATAATGTCATTATTGTCTTCATTAAACGCCAATTCCATGAACCTTCATTCAAATACTGCTAAGGACATGAATGAAAGATCAAGCTCCTCAACATACTATTAGAAAATTTGAACACCATGTACATGGTTTCATCACATTTTTCGCAAAGTACTCTATCAAGTTTTCTGACTAATACAAGATTTTCTCTCTCGAGTTTCAAGAAGAAAGTGATTTTTTTTAAATCCTACCTTTCCCCAATTATTTTGGATAGATTTATGAGCTGCCCTCAAATTATAGCTTGGAATCCTAGGAGAAATATGATGTGGGATGTGGATGTTGATGTCATGGCAGAGGATCTAAAATGGAAAATTACAAATAATACTCATTTTCATAGATAGTACGCATCAGTTTACAGGTCAGGAGATAGAAATAAAAGAAATTTCAGAGTTTCATTAATTTCAAGCATTTCCAGACACGAAATTTGAGCCTATTAGTCAAGTTGTCCACTTTGTGATTTGCTTCAACGTGGTGTCGAGTCTGCTTCCTCAAGGCTACCTACCAGGCAAAATGCCAGAAGTTTCCCGCTTCCTAAAAATGGCAATTCTACTATCTGATTTTTGACTTTTAGAATCTTTTTCCCACTCTTATGTCCAATCAAAGGGCACAAGACAACAGAAAAGATAGATTATTAAAGTAGAAAATTGTTTATTCCCAACAAGGGTAATCACAATGAACAGTTCCGCTAAGTTGGGCTTGAGCTGCATTCCACTCTCTCAGAGATTTGAAAGGAATGTGAGGAGCCGTATGACACACCATTGTGCAAGTACTCATCTACAAAGTATTAAATAAACCAAAATTTCAATTTGAATATTATATACCATTCAGACATGTGTCTAATAATGAATCAAAATAAAAACTTAAGATGCTGGCAAGGAGCAATACCCAGAAGTGATAGCCCAACCATGGCATCAACCAGTACTTTATCCATCCCACAACCCGTCTTCAATATAATCAGTGGCCATCCAACTGCCATAAATGCGAAAACACAGGCCAAACTGATCTTCACCCTTGTAACCTCATTTGGTCTGAACTTGTTCAAATTGAAGTGCCAGATTAACCTAGCAGAAAATTTAACAATTTGAGAGAAGTGTACGTAAACTAGAAACACACAAGGCTAAAGAATTAGAGATGGTTACCCCAAGTTAAATAACTCTTTTATTGGTTACATACTGGTAAGCTATGGACATCCATGGTCGAAATGGGCCGTATCCATATATTATTGCCTTGAGTAAAAGGGGAGATGTATCAAACTCCTCCTTCCAAACAGGATGCCAAGCGGTATCTCCAAACAACCTATATATTATAAGACAAACAGAAGGAAGTCGAATGATTTAGTGTAAGCAGGAAAGTTGCCTTGCTGACAAGAAAATATTAATAAAATTTTCTAATCTAAATGCACGGACATAAACTCTGATATATTACATACATGACAAAATTATGACACAAGAAAGTCATATATCTTTCTAACATAAAGATGCAATACCGATACAACACATATCTTTTGAATCATCTATTGAGTTTGGGTTGTGAGAACAAAAATTTCATGTAAAGATATTTCAAATGACTTATCAGGGAACAGCGGTTTTCTCCATTTATTCCAGTCAAACTAAATAATGACTAGGGAAGACACAAGGCAAGAGATCAAGTCCTGCACTAAGGTGTTGGAACGATATGCTGGCATCCGAATAAGAACACACCTCCAAATTACGGGATAAAAATCATAAGGTGATGTAAAAGAAAGCATACTGGCAATTCTACTTCGACAGAAACAAATAAATGAATATGCAAGTCATACGACAATGTTTGTTTTCGCATGATGCTTGTCGTGCTTAAACCACCATGGTTCATATGGGTATATCAAGGGCAGAAAGGCCAGAGTTCCCACAATATCTTCTAATAACTTGTTCCTCGAGAATGATTTGTGAGCACAATCATGGCCTATAACAAAGAACTAAAACATGGGAGGCAAAAACAAAATAAAAGAACTTGGCAAAGATCTACATTTGGCATATTTTATAATAAATGTGAAACCCAATGGAACACAAGGAATCAAATTAAAACAAACACAACAGGTACAGAGAACTAACCCCTGTGACTGCGGTCCCAGTCCATGCCCAAGCCAAAGGAAGTAGATACCATGGTGCCCTTGAGATCATGAAGAGCCCCAATGCATATGAACTGACGGATACTAAAACTGACTTCCATGCTTTCACGTCATCAATCTCAAAGACCTTATATAATGCAAATTTGAAAAGGAAACAAAATTCATCAGCATTTAGGTTGATAGAGTTTTAACTTTAAAGCTAATGTCTGCTAATGACCAAAAGAGAGCTTCTTTTACAGTCAAGGAAATTCTGGTATCTTACAAATTATCAGCTCAGCTTAATATGAAATAAGTAAGGCATGAAAGAGTGAAATTACTATTAATGCCCTTACGGTTCTCTCATTTAACAAAATATTTCATCAAAGTTGATATTTATGCAATGTTTGGTCATAATTTCTTGATGGCAGGTGCAAATCGCAAGAAATTATACAGAAGCAGGTTCAAGGAAAAAAACATAATCTAACAAGGGTGCAAGATGAAGCTATATGAACAAAGTACCTTTTTCGGGAGAGTATCAATGACATTCCTCAATGTTACATTTTCAGGAAGTGGTTCTCCAATTTGCTTAAAGCCATAGCTTTCTGCCAACTGTTTTCTGTGCTTGGCACTGTCTGCTAAAGGTGACGCAACTGGAACTGCTACAGCTTGTATAAATTTCGTCGTTTTAGTGAGCATTAAACATTTTTTATCTCTAATTCCTTTCAGGAGAACATTTTCTCACTTCAGCTGACAATGGCCTGTCAATCCAGAAAAGGTATTATAAAGTTGCCCATGACAGGGAATCATGAATATCACAGAAAGTGACAGTCCACAAGGCACAAAGTTGAGTCTACATTCTAAAGTTATGAAAATTGCAGCAAGTAAAAAGCATACCTCAGAGGAAGCATTTTCAGAAGTTAACCAAAGTGTATGCAAATATAGTGGACAGCTGGGTGCCGAAATTCGTGATCTTTAATTTCTCGTTAGTGATTCAGTTAGAAATATATATGTATATATTATTGTTCCCAAGGAAAATTGTTTCATTTCTAAGGGTAATGTTTAGATAGAGAGCAAGAACAGCATATGACCGGTAAACAACATCTTTTCATTTGAATGAGATAACAGAATTGTCATCAAAGAAAATCAGTTAGAGAAGTTACTGATGTACTAGATGTACACAGCTTTATGACAACAATCACAAAACCACATTTTCCATTACGCCTGTCACATTTAAGAGAACTGATGTATAATCTGGCATGGAACATGAAAGTTCAAAATAGGAAGTCTGTGTGATGCCTTCCCATACACAGATTTTAAGTGAATTTCGGGAATTTACCAATATATAGAATTTATTTGATAGCAGCAATGTGTAAAAATTGGATACTTCCAGTGCATATAAGCATGCCATAATCCTTGAAACTTTTCCATGAAGTCATTTTTAAATTATTCTCTCCCTATTTCAATTACCATTCCTTGAACTTTTTGCAAGTTACCAGAATCCAATTCGGTTCACTAAATCTTTTCTAGTAGTGTCAAGTTATCATGCTAGACTAACCATAAAGCTAACAATTAACCACTGTAAAGAACTGGAAATTTATAAAGCAAAATAGCTACAAAATCAAAAACGAAAAAAAAAAATGGAAGAAAATAACAAGCAATATAAAAGAAAGAAAAGCTGTACAAATTACTTACCAGGAGAATTATAGCATGCAATTTTCTGAGTCCCAGTTGACCTCTGCTGGGGGCCATAACAATGGAAAAACCATACAAAAAATTTAAACTTCACAGGAAATAACCAAAAAAAAAAACAAACCAACCCATTTCAGAGAAAACAAAGCTTTTCTCACCATGAAAAGGAACGCAGAATGTGCAAGTCTGCCAGCCATTACTAAGCAACCACTAGTTATTTATTGAGATTGCGCGAACCTAAAAGAAGAAGACGAGGCTTTTTCCTTCTCCTCCTCCTCCTGTTTTGTGGAAACAGAAAGTTAGAGGGTTTGGAAATAAACCAGCAGCTGGGGTTTTATAAACGTCCCAAACTCTGTAGTTTCACTTGTTTGCTGTCCGTATAGCAGCCAACTGCGGATAGAATTACACAGACAACTGCCTCCATTTGTTTAACCAGCAATTTTCTCATGCAGTTTTTTTTTTAATCAAATTTCATAAAGAGTTATAGTTAAAAAAAAAACTTAAAATTAAAATTAAACTAAAAATTTCATATAAATCTTCAATATATAACATTGAATCTTCAAAAATGACAAGCTTAGTTTCTTTGGTGGGCAAATTAAAACACTGAAAGAGTGCCTGCTTGTGCGTGTAGGCACATAAGTCATATGATAAAATTTCAATTATCAAATTTCTATATAATACTGAATTATGAAGCAAATAATAATATATTATGTCATTTTAGACTTCTAGTTAGTGGAAGAAAAATCAAATTAATAAACTTCTCCTTGCATCATTACTTTCCTTTTTTTTTTATTTTACTTTTTAATTTTTTTGAAATATTATTTAAAATAAATTAATGAATTACATTTATTAACAATCTTATTACGAGTGATATTTAAATCTAAATTTCTTATATAACTTTTAAATTTTATGAGTTGAATCAATTAGCATCCATTTTATGATTTAATTTTGTAGTTTAAATTTTTAATTAATCACAATAAATAAAGATAATAATAATAAATATAAAAAAATATTTATATTGAGTACACGAACTATTTAAATTTAAAATTTAATTATAAAATATTATTATTTTAACAAATTTATATTAAAATCATTTTAAAGTAATTTCATATATTTCTCTTTGTAAATGTAATCATTAACAAATATAAAATTATTATACTACTGTCATTTACACACGTGTGTATAATTATTAATATAAAATATTAATTTTTAAATATTAATTAATAATATATATAAAGGTGTCAAATAAGATGATCAATTTGTAAAATTTAAGTCGAACCAACCCTCACTTAATCCTTGACATCCTTATCACAGTAGGACTCTTTGTATGTTCATTCAATTATATTTCAAATTTTATATAAATTTTTTATGAATATTTTATTACGAATGGGTATTTAACTGAAACATTAAAATCAAAATAAATTTATTTCTGATGTCAAAACTCAATCTTATAAATTTTTAGAATAACCTATTATCATATAATGTGAAATTGAGTTACATTACATAGGCTGAGCTTGAATTTGTCACGAGCTCAGGCTTGATCGTGCTTAGCTGTCTTGACTCGTTTGACACCTTTAATGATATAAGTAAATATTGAATATTATTATTAATATAATTTCTTTGGTATATATGTATATATGCCGACTTAACGTGTACACAATAATTTGTATTTAATATAAAATATTACAGATGATAGGAAGGTTAAAATATTATATTAAATAATATTAAGAGACACGTGTAACACAGCTAACCCAATTGACGTGTTCCACTGGCTTTATCCACGTCATCAAACACGAGTCGGTGGGCGATCATTTCCACGAGCTCCCAAGTATCATTTTCAGGTTCTGAAATTAACAAACGAATCTCTCTTTCTCTCGTATGCAGTCGTCTTCACCAATTTCTGATGAAAATAAATTGAGAATTTAAAATTATAAAAATAAAAAAAAGTTTTTGAAAAATTGTTTACTCTGTTGCCAAACAGGTCATTGTCCAACAAACGGCGGGATTTTCAGCTGCTTTTCTTTCACCGGAAGCCAAAGCTATTATTAGATTTATAAATTCAAGGAAAGGAAAAACAGAAGCGTTTTCTGGCACCGACGTGGTTGTTATTGGCGGAGATAGAGTTTTGTGATTGAAGGAGCGAAGTTTGGAGAAGGCGTTAAAATGGCGTTGCTTCGTAGACTGTTTTATCGGAAGCCACCTGACGGACTGCTCGAGATCTCCGACCGAGTTTACGGTTCGTTTCTTTCTTTTGATTGTGTATTAATTTTTTATTTTGTTGAGTTATGATAGCTTGGGATTGGAGTTGTTTGAAATTGACGAGGTAGCTTGTGGTTTTGTATTGTGGAGAAGATGAGCTCTGATTTTGTTGTAAGTCGTGTTTGGCGAGATAGAATTAGAGTTTTTTAGCTGGAAATCAGTGAATTGGAGATATTATAGCTGAATTCCACGCGGGCAAAGGCTGAATTTATATATGTGCGAAAGCAAGAAGAAGTTTATAATCTGTTTTTATTTGGAATTATTGGAATATAATTGCATATGAATTTCAAATTTTGGTTTGTGAAAACAGAGAGGATTATGCAACTTTAGTTAGTGAGTGGCTGCCTCTGGGAACTTTGTTTAATACCTTAGGATGAAGGAACAAGTACAATTCAATTTTTGGTTTTTGTTTTACAAACAGTTTTTAAGAAAACTGTTTGTAAAACATTTGTGAATGGACAAACTTATCATAGTGTTTCTTCTTTTTCCTTCTGTCTTGAAACTGATAAAAAATAGAGAACTATGTGAAAATTGGACTGTGGGATTTGACATGGGTTTCAATGATCTTGATGCAATTCTTTTTAGTGCATATTGTAACGTGAAACTATGGAATGATATATTTTTACCAGTTCCAAATAATTACAGAATAGTCAGTATTGTTCGGTAATCAGACAATAATTGCTTAATTATAAGAGATGTCTTGATGCTTGAATTCGTTCATTGCTTATTTTTGCAAAATGAAGGGCAGTGAAGTTTAGAAACTTTAAGTCCCAAGAGAGAGAAACTTTAAACAACTTTTATGGGCAATTGAAGTTTACCAGTATGGTTTCTGTCATTTAAAACTTGAAAGATTACAGTAATGACTAACATATTTTGTGTGCCTATAGTTTTCAATTGCTGCTTCACGACCGATGCATGGGAAGAAGGAAACTATAAAGAGTATATAGGAGGAATAGTTGGTCAACTACGAGAAGACTTTCCAGATGCCCAGCTCTTGGTGTTCAATTTCCGTGAAGAAGATACAAAAAGCCTAATGGCTGATGTCTTGTCTGAGTATGACATAACTATAATGGACTACCCTCGGCACTACGAGGGTTGCCCATTGCTCACAATGGAGGTGATCCACCATTTTCTGAGATCTACTGAGAGTTGGCTATCACTTGGCCAGCACAATTTACTGATAATGCATTGCGAGCGGGGTGGTTGGCCAGTTTTGGCTTTCATGTTAGCTGCTTTCTTGATTTATAGGAAGCAGTATAGTGGAGAGCAGAAGGTACTGGACATGATTTACCGGCAGGCGCCTCGTGAGCTTTTGCAGTTGCTCTCACCACTGAATCCGGTTCCTTCTCAACTGAGGTATTTGCAGTATGTCTCGAGGAGGAACGTGGTCTCAGAATGGCCTCCTCTGGATAGAGCTCTCACTTTGGATTGTGTGATCCTCAGATTTATTCCTAATTTTGATAGAGAGGGTGGTTGTCGTCCAATATTTCGGATATATGGACAGGATCCTTTTCTTGTTAATGATCGTAGCACCAAAGTCTTGTACTCGACAATGAAAATAAGTAAAGCAGTCCGATTTTATAAGCAGGTATTACCATATTCCTTTCTTTTTCTACGTTTTAGTTTTCTTTCATTTGAACATTATCATACTTATTAGTGAACTATGTAGAAAAATTTTGTGTTTTCCTATATAACTTGTCCTTACTATAAAGGTGTTTCTATAAAAAGAACAAAAGAAACAAAAAGGAGTCAGCCATGATTAATAGTTAGAAGCCAAGCAATACAGGATCTTTGCTGCACCAATCTTTATAATGGCCTTGGGAAGGCCATTTTAGGTTGAACAATTCTAGAGAAAATAAAGAAATGATGCATTGAGCCGTCCCTTATTGGCAATGTTATTTGACGATCAAGTATGGAGCCTTTTTTAAGGCATTCAAATTCGCAGTCACTTCTGTCTGGTTTCTTCTAATAATCATCAAGATTGCATGTTATGATTATCTCTTAATTTAATGTTTCTGTGGTATGAAGATTAGGAAAAAAAAAGAACCTTAAGTTTCAAGATTTGAGCTGAAGGTGGAGATTTCATGTATGGATAATGGATGTGTACCATATTGCATATTAAGATAAGTGCATTTGATTTTGCATACTTTACACCTCATAAATCATACTGACTTGCCACCTCAAAGTTATATATGGTTTCTGGGCCTTGAAAGGATATAAATATTTGATCTATAAATGATATTGTTTAATTTTTTAAGATCTAAAAGCTAGGTGGTGTCAGACAAAAAGGCTAGATTGTATATGGTTTGGTTTTTTGGGAGCAATATTTGTACCTAAGGATGAATTTGCTATAATCGACCTGGATTTTGGGACTCTTACACTAAGTTGGGTGGTTTTGGTTTTATGAATTTCGGTTGCATTGTCGTACCTTTTTTCCTCACTGGCAGAGAATTTTTTTTCCCCATAATATTTATAATTAGTGATAGCTTCATTACAGTTCTATGGGGCTATATGTTTTCTGAAATTGCAGCTTTAATTTGATCCAGAATATAAAATATATGATTGGCTGGAAATATTTACTCTTGCTGCAGGCTGAATGCGAACTAGTTAAAATTGACATCAATTGCCATATTCAAGGTGATGTAGTGCTTGAGTGTATCAGCTTGAATGATGACATGGAACGAGAAGAGATGATGTTCCGGGTTGTGTTTAACACAGCTTTTATCAGATCAAATATTTTGATGCTTAACCGCGATGAAGTTGACATAATGTGGGATGCTAAAGACCTATTTCCAAAGGAATTCAGAACTGAGGTATAGGCCTTGGCCTCATTTGTTTTGGTGTAGTTGTTTGGTATTTTTTTTTTAACGCAATTGTATTTTGGATAAAGATTCTTTTCTCAGAGATGGATGCTGCTGCTGCTGCTGCCGCTGCTTCCGTTGTCGTTGCAGATGTTTCTTGCTTTGATGAGAAGGAAGGCCTTCCAGTTGAAGCATTTGCTAAAGTTCATGAGATTTTTAACCATGTAGATTGGCTAGATCACAAGGCAGATTTTGCATTTAATGTGCTCCAACACATTGGTGCATCAAATATTATCCAAAAGAAGTTAGACACGGATTCTTCCCCAACAACGGGAGTTAGCTCTCTGCTACGGGAGACAAGTCTGAAAGATCATCAGGATAAAAAGCACTTTGAAGGAGAGGATAAGACTAAGAGCTCATTGTCCTTGGCTGTAAAGACACACTTTTTGCCTTCACCAAATGTGTGCCCAGATACTAATGTGAGTAAGGAGATGGAAAAACCCGGAGTCTCTTGGAATGCCATTCAATTACCTAGCCAACCTTGTGTTATCTCCCAAAAGAAGTGTGAGGCTTCTCAGACTACTTCACCCATTCGTAATTCTGTGAAAGATTCATCTCTGTTGGTATCAGGGTATCATGACACATCCCAAGCTCCTGGTGATAAACCTTTGTCACATGAACATGATTCATCTGTAAGTCCGGTGGTCACTCATCACATAACAACATTTCCAACAGTCTCGGATCCAACTCTGGCTGCTCTGTCATGCAAACCTGAGTCTATGGAAATAAAAAGTGATTCAATTTCACCACCAACACCTCCTCCAACACAACCTTCCTTGATCTCTAGTGCCTCAAAGGTTGCTACACCTCCACCTCCACCTCCACCTCCACAGCTACCATCTCATCATCTTTCATCATCAAAGCCAACACATTTTTCATTTGCCAAAGAGAGTGAATCATGTTTACAAGAGAGGGATAAGTTGTCAATAGTCAGCCTGTTACCTGCTCGAGAGACCTCATCCTCAGGTATTAAGTCCAGTACTTCATCATTGTCTACTACTTCTTTTCCAGATTCTTCATTTGCTTCATCAACTATTCTGAAGCCTCCAGCTTCTCCTCTAACACCACCACTGAAGACTCCAGTGTTAAGTAGAATAGATGTTTCATTTTCTACTCCTTCCCCTCCTGTTTCTAAAGTTGCTTCATCAACGACTTCATCAACTCCAACCCCTCCATCTCCTCCAATGTTAGCTCCTCCTTTGTTGCCACTTTTGGTGGAGAAATCAGATGTTCAAGTTGGGCCTCCTCCACCCCCACCTCCTCCTCCTTGTTTTAGACAATCTATTATTTCTACTACTTCTTTTATATCTCCCCCAATGGCTCCACCTCATCCCACTACTCTTACGCCGCCTCCTCCATTGCCACCTCTAAAGGAGAAATCAACTATTAGAGTTGAACCTCCTCTACCCCCGCCGCCTCCTCCTTGTTCAGGACCATTTGCTAGTTCCACTGCTTCATCTCCAACACCCCAACCGGCTCCACCTCCTCCCACCTTGTCCTCAAATGTCTCTCCAGCTCCCCCACCGCCTCCCCCTCCTCCTATTCTGTCCTCAAATTCCTTTCGGACTCCCGCGCCTCCTTCACCTCCTCCTTCTTTGTTCTCAAATTCCTCTCCGGCTCCCTCGGCTCCTCCACCTCCTCCCACTTTGTCCTCAAATTCCTCTCCAGTCCCTTCTGCTCCCCCTCCACCTGTTCTTTCTGCTAAAGGGGTTTCAAAGACAGGTATTGCTTCTTCAATTAACAATGGAGGTTCTCCAGTTCCAGCACCACCGTCAATTTCTCTCTCTAGTGCAAAGGGACGATTGTCACGTACTATTGGTTCAAGGAGTAATCAATCCAAGAAATTAAAGCCTTTGCATTGGTTGAAGTTATCAAGAGCTGTCCAAGGAAGCTTGTGGGCTGAAGCACAAAAAACTGGCGAAGCTTCCAAGTGTGTTCTGGTTTGCTAAAAGAAAATATATGTTTTATTCAATTAACTTCTGGTCAGTATGCCTTAGTCACATGAACTTCAATTTTGCTACATTTCTATGTAGGGCTCCCGAGATTGACATGAAAGAACTTGAGAGTCTATTTGCAGCAGCAGTGCCAAGTTCGGATTGTGGTGGAAAATCAAGTCAGCGTGGTCCATGTGGTCCTAAAGTGAACAAAGTGCAACTGGTAGCACAATAGTTAATGTGAACTAATATATAATGCATGATTCTTTTTATACTTGTTTGTTATTTCAAGTTATCTACATTGATATTCAGTTTTCACCATGAAGCTAATGCTGTCAATATATTTTTGGGGAAACGATTATTAAAACACGATAGCTTTTAACAGCAAAATAGCTTATTATGCAGACTATTGAAGGTGCATATTTCATGTTATTATAATGCTAAGATCTTGCTATATCAAATTGTTGTTGTTTTCCTTAAATAATTTGTGGTTGATCATCGGTCATCTACCTTGATGACGGAGGATTAATGTCAAAATTGTAGTTTGCGTAGCATAGATGAAGCATCTTGAGAATGGACCTATCATTATCAATATTGAATGCTTTGTTTTAGAAGATTGAAACCCAGAGAATGAACTCAGGCTTTTAGTTTACTTCATGTAATGCACAAGCAAAATGTTCAGTCATTAGGCACTAGGGCATGAATTGACACAATACGTTATCAGTTCCTGTGGCATTTCTGGTGATGATATGGGTCTCCTGAACATTTGTTTGTTTGGACTTTAATTTTTCTCTAAATGTTATCACTTTTTGCAGATTGAGCATAGGCGAGCATATAATTGTGAAATCATGCTTTCAAAGGTCAAAGTTCCAATAAATGAACTAATGGTAAGATAGATCATATCATTTATTGCTTGTGATAATTTGTTCCTTTAGGAGTTAATTAGAAGTTTACTATTTTGTGAATTTTTAATAAATTCATGATCCAACATCAACAATAAAGTATACTATGTGGTTTGGGTACTGGATAGTTGTATCCTTATTTTACCTTATCTAGGTTACGTTTGTGAATGTCTGTTTGTGATATCACTATATTACTTGTGCTTATTCCTTCCACACTTTCCTCTTTTTACTCTTTTCTTTGTGTTCTATGTTTACTCTTTACCAAATAGCTCTTCTAAATGAACAACTTTACTTGGGAGCATATATGGGTCAATTTGTATTGGATATAAAAAATAAATTTCTTGCATACAATCACTTTGCTTCAGAGAAATTGGAAAACCAAGTCAAATAAACAAATACAAAACTTGAAGCTTCTCAAATCATAGATATAAAGCTTTGGGGCTTAAGGACCACAGGTGACAGGATTTCACCTTATACCTCAATTATCATCTGTGTCAGTGATTAAAAATCTGTGGGCAATGATGAAGCATATCCTTTATTTATTCATTATTTTTTTTGTGTGTGTGTGTTTGCTATAGCAATAAATTTACTGGGTTACACTAGAATGACCTTCCATTTTTTAAAAACAATCTCTCAAGGATCTGACTGAACCAAATATTTAATGGTTTATAATTAAACCACATCATAAGAAAATGTTCCCTGATTTATTATATTTATGCTATCTTGTGAACACTGACAGAGTTCCGTGCTTGATCTGGAGGAATCAGCATTAGATGCTGATCAGGTCGAAAATCTTATAAAGTTTTGTCCAACAAAGGAGGAGATGGAACAGCTGAAGGTAAAATGAATTGTTATTGGATTGTGTAATGATAGAACCATTCATTTTGATATTAAATCCATACTGTTCTTTGATTATTTCATTTTTCTTTTAAAAATGTCTATGTACCCCAAGGCATGTCTCCTGATTTTTACTTGCAATTGTATTTATCCATTCTTTGTATAGGGCTATAGTGGAGACAAGGAGAAGTTGGGAAAATGTGAACAGGTCTGTTGGATATTATTTCCACTGTATTATTTATTCTCTCACTACAGGAATCTTCCTTTTTGGGGTGAATATCTCTAACCCATATGCAATTAGTTAGACAGAAGTTAGATAGGTGTTAAGTTGCAAGCAAATGCATAATCAACACTAAATGCTGATTGGGAATTATCAATCTTTTAATAGTTCAACTCTTTTGTGCATTGTAGCACATGGACTTCCATGTTGTCAATTACAAGTCTATTGTTGCTTTGTTCTACTGCTGGATGTTTTATTTGTTAGCTAGAATTATCAATCTGCAAAATGTTGACCTTTCATGGGATACTGCTGTGAGGTTCTATGTTGGTCAACTCATTTCATCTCCTATGACAAGAGCAAAATGTTATCTGCTATCTACACTTCACAAAATTTTATTCCTTATTAGGCTACGAAGAGAATATTTTCAAAGGATGTTTGTAGTTTCTTTTTGCAGATTTAACATTGTGTGGCACTTTGTTGTGCTCTAATGTTTGAGGACAAACTATATAAACACATACTTAGTCACTTATATAACTGCTTCATGTGGAGAAAAAAATCTGGTACCAGTATTATTTTTTTTGGATCACTTGAGTATTTAATATGCTTTCCGTATCTTCTTGATGGTTCTGTTACCTTTTTTTTTTTGAATGCATTGGCAGTTCTTCATGGAGTTGATGAAAGTTCCGCGAGTAGAATCCAAGCTCAGAGTTTTCTCATTTAAGATGCAGTTCCGTTCTGAGGTTGACTGAAGTTTTCATCTACCTGCTTTGTAAGCATCTTGAGTTTATGCAGTTATTAATCTGGCCTTCCTGATTTGATATTTAGGTTTCTGACCTTAGAAATTGCTTGAATGTTGTTAACTCTGCATCGGAACAGGCAAGATTTATACTCTTACTGTCATTTTATTTGTAGAATTGGTCAAAACATTTACAGAACATCCGTCTCACTACTCAATATTCCTATCAGGTCAGGAATTCTGTCAAATTGAGGAGAATAATGCAGACGATTCTTTCATTAGGAAATGCATTAAACCAGGGAACTGCAAGGGGTGAGTTAAATGTATGATTGCTGTCTGCTGGCAAAACTGCACTATCTTGTAATCTTGATGCAAGTACAAGTCATTAATATCTTCTGTAATCTCTATAATTGTGCAATGGTAGATCTAATGTGAGATTCCATAAGGTGATGAGCTTAGACTGTGAATTATCTTTTTAGCTCTTAATGTAATTATGAATAATTGTTTCTGTACTTCTAAACATCAATCATCTTTCAATGAGCTTTGTTCTAAATATTTTATTTTCTTCCATATTGCATATATTCTTGAGATAAGTTAATAGGATATTGTTATCATGTAATACATTAAAAAACTTTAAAAAAAATTAATTGGTTTTACAATATGGAAAAATAATAAAACCAAGTCAAGATAGAGCATGTTTTATTATCATACTTTGTTTTATTATCATATTTTAGTTATGCGACAAGTCATTGGTTCACCTTTAGTTTAGCATGTTCTATTATCACAACTTTAGTCATGGACCAAGTCATTGGATCACCTGCATTTAGTTGTTCACCTATATTGCCTTCTTGGTTGGTTCCATTTCATTTTATCAATCTTGTTTTGGATTGAGTATGCCTTTCAAGATGCCTTCTTTTGGATTTTACTTTTTTCCACTGGGTATTTGTTTTTGAAGCTGCAACATGCTGTCACTATCAGTAAGAAATTTCATGCTACTATGCATTTTTGTCTCATGTGGATGAAATAGACAATTGATCAGAAACAAGTGTTTTGTTAGTTTCATTTCCCACTCACAGTATGATATCCCTACTTGCCCAACTCCAAATTGTGTGTGTTGACTTTGGCTTGATTATATGCTTGTTAACCTGTGATAACCTTTTTTTTTCCCCTTCTTGGCTTCAGGCTCTGCAGTTGGATTTCGGTTGGATAGCCTTCTTAAACTCACTGATACACGTGCTCGAAACAACAAGATGACTCTCATGCATTATCTTTGTAAGGTACAAAAACCAGCTGGTCCTTTTGAATATTGCTATCAATGCTGTTGACTTAAAAAATTCTACGGAATGTGCATATAGTTTATTGTGACTGTTTATTTCTGCATCTGGATAGTACTTTTGTGGTGATTGTGTATGTCGTTTTATGTAGATGTATGAGATAATGAATCAAAGATTTGCAGATTGGATAAGAGTTCATTTGTCTATAAATTAAATTCTGTGTTCACAAAAGTGTGCATAGACATTACAAAAGATTACAGGTTTATCTTCTAGTACTTCAGAAATTTTTTAGAAATGCTTTTGTAGTCAAATCAATATGGGGTATTTGCAGTGATAAAATAGAAATTGCATACATATTGATGGGAAATCAATAAAGATAGTCTGGAGATCCTCCAAGAAATTGTCGGGCAAACAGGATTGTAAAGAAACATGTTCGTACTGTTGTGCTTAAAGTCAAATGCAAGTTTTAGAGTTGGGTGACCAAACTTCAATTATGACAGATATATATGTTATTTGATTATGGGCTGCAAGACCAATGACTGAGTTTTACTAGAGTATAGGAAAGTGAGTTGTTGGTCATACTGGCATTGATATCCTGTTAAGTGGCTGCTAAACCCAAATTCTTAAGATGGTATGTGGGGCCCAATTAAAAGTGTTTGGCAGTACAAAGTCATTTTGATCCAAGTTTAGATATGTGATGTGCCTTTATATAATAAGGTCGAACTTATTATGTGTGATCTTTAGTTATATAACTTGCATAACATTACTAGTTGTTGCTTAATTCTGCTTGATATGTGTAGGTGCTTGCTGATAAATTACCAGAACTTCTAGATTTTTCAAAAGACCTTGCCAGTTTGGAACCTGCATCAAAGGTAATCTTATTTGGTTTAGTTGGAATTGTTTTGATATTGGCTGGCATTCTGACTGATTTGTAATTTCCATCAGATACAATTGAAATTTTTGGCAGAGGAAATGCAAGCCTTAAGCAAAGGATTGGAAAAAGTTGTGCAGGAATTGTCCATGGCTGAAAATGATGGTCCTATATCAGAAAATTTTCGGAAGGTAGTTGAAGCATGTTATCTTACATTTTTTCTTTATTGAAAGCATCATTTTACTAGTTTTCAAGGGAATTACTGCTCACGCATTAATAATGTCCATGGATTTGAGATTTCATATTCATAATTGGGTAAGCATCATTTCATTCTGGTTAACTCAAAGTGGAAAACTACCAAGCAGGAGAAACTGTAAAAACTAGTGCTCTGGAGTATGAATTGTTATCAGCTACAATCAACAAGTTCTTAGTCATTTGATTATTGCCTGTGTTCACATCTTCTTAAATACTTTCAATTTTTTATTTTTCTTCATATATATATATATATATATAAATGTTGCTGGCTCGTATCTGTGCTTCTGCTGCTGCATCATATCAGAGCATTGTTGAGATAAGCACAAGAAGTTACGTAATGATATGACAAAAAAATGGGACTAAACTTGATGCGATCATGTCATACTTTCTCATTAATATATCTTTCCATATCTCTTGCTCTATCATTTTACTTTGTTTTATTCTATATTATTTTTCTTGTTTCATTTTTATAGAACTTATATCTTATTTTTGTTCCCAGACGTTGAAAGAGTTCCTTTGTTTTGCTGAGGCTGAAGTGAGGACTTTGGCTTCACTGTATTCTGGGGTGGTAAGCTGCAAAACTTTTTACTGTAAGGATATTTTTATAATATTTGCTTCATGAGACTCTTGATCACCCACACCTTGATGTATTATAGGGTAGAAATGTGGATGCATTGATTCTTTATTTTGGAGAAGATCCAGCTCGCTGTCCATTTGAGCAAGGTTTGGGTGTATATGAATATACAATCCCTTTGTGACCATGTACAGTTCTTGGAATAGTTGTTAGTTATTTATTACTCTTCTAACTAACTGCTGCAGTGATTTCGACTCTGTTCAACTTTGTGAGGATGTTTAATAAAGCCCACAATGAAAACAGCAAACAACTTGAGCAAGAAAAGAACAAAATGGCACAAAGTGAGAAGTCGCAGATGAATGCTTCACATAAGGAGTCTGAGGGCTTGTTACGTACCACAATCCACAGTGGCAACATTAACTGATTTTGTTTCAGCGCCCAAACTTTCTAATTCTTCAAATAAAAAAAAAAAAACATGTAATCCAGCACAGCATAGACGTCTAATGCTGGTGACGGAAGGATCTCATTGATGTTGGACAAGAATGTATATTTGGCTGATAGATTAAATCTGATGTAAATATAGGACCGTCAACTTGTTCTTCTATTAGGTGAGCCTTTCTTAGCCTATTCTCCATTTCTGTTTAATTGCTTAGCTGATCTCAATTACTTAATGTGATCTACCTCTTTGATTTGATCAGAGACGGAGGAGTCACAGCAAGCGTGTTCTTCAATACACAACATGTAAATTATCCACCGACGGAGTTCATAGTTGTAAGTAGCATTAGAGCAAGGATTTGGTTGATAATGAATCTTTTCCTCTCCAATTTTTGCTGTATTCACTTTGAATTGTTTGTCACATCTCCCTTGATTGACTTTGTCTCGATTGCTCGTTCTCATTTCTTAAGATTATTTGTTTGATAACACATTCTTCTTCCTCTCATTAAATTGCTTTGTTAATTTCATATTTAAGAGCAGTTATTGTTTGCTTGGCTTCTGATTTACTTTGAACTCGATGCCACATATCCCTTGAGATTTGTCTAATACCTTAGCATTTACTTGACTTTGAATGAACAAAACTCAACCCTCATCTTCTTATTATAAGCCTAAGATTTTCAATCTCTCATCTTATTACTGCTACTTAGTTTCAACATAATATCTTGACATCTTGCATGTTAAAGTATGTTTAAGTAATTAAGCCAGATTTGTATTATTAAATATCACAAATTCACTATTATGCATTCAAGATTTCAGATTTTGCGTTAAGCATTTCAACTTTTGTTCTGAAATTCTCAATTTTTTGTGAAAAGTTTCAAGTATTGTGTTTCGAATGTAACGTTATGTTACGTTGGACGTAATATAGCCAAGTCTTGAATATTACCCCTATAACATATTTTATGTTACATAAGTGTGACAGTGATAGAAGTCCATTATTATTTATCAAACTGCATGTATTGTATATAATATGCATGATACTGATGTTTATGTGTAGGTATTCTTCCTGAATTTAAGTTCAACTAATCCCTTTGTCTTCTTCGTTCTTAACCCTATCCCTCTGGATATTTGATGAAATTTAGGCCCATGGGTCAATGGGATTATGAAACGTAACCCATCTTGATATATTAAATAAGATCTGAGCAGTTGACCAGAGTGTTAATCTTTGTTCACCAAATTTCTGTCTACCCACTAACAAAAAAGTAAAAAATAAACAAAATTTGTTAGCTTGTTTGGATGTGTGTTTGGTATTTCTAATTCTTGAGAGTTAGTGAAGCAAAACAATAATATATTAGAACGCTCTTCCAGGAATCTCTTGACACAATAAGTGATTTAGTGTGTAGTGATCTCTTGACGACAAATCTTGAACCTATAAACAAATAATATTAAAAAAAAAATTGTTTATGATGTAAAAAATGTAAAATATAATATAAAATATAAAAATTAAAATAATTAATATAAAATTTAAAATATATAAATTTAAAATAATTAATGTAAGAATTAAAAAATAATATATATTTTAATTTTTATTGTATTGAAATCAGATTCGGATAAATTTATATTATCAATTAGATTAGTTTGTACGTGTAATATTGCTAATAACAAAGTGAGGTGAGAAAAATGGAATGAGCATTAAATTCCAGTATTGTCTTTGTGTGTTGTGCAAGTCACGTGCCTTCAACGGAACAAAACGTAGGTCCTAATATTCCTGTAAAACATCTCATATTACACCAGCTGCTGGTTGTATGACTCTCTTTTCCAATCCCAATTTTCTCTGCAAATCCCGAAAGAAATAAATCAATGTTGAAATTTGGGTAATAGATTTCAGTGTCTCTGTTTATATATATATATATATATAAATTTATTACTTTAATTAACGATTATAAAATTAACTAACTATTAATTTTAATATTAATCAGTAATAATTTTAAAATAAAATATATAATTTTTAACGTTTTAAAATTATAATTTTAAATTTAAAATTAATTACATAATATTTAATATTCAATTTAATAAAATTATATTTTAAAAATTTATTTAAATTTTTTTAAAGTTTAAAATTATTCACACGGTTAGTAAAATATTAAAGAAACTTGGGGAACTTTTACAAGGTGTAATTATCAGTTGAGAATGTATGAAATTTGTCGGTGAGAGTAAAATTGAAGGTGCAAATTGTCGGTATGTGGAACATGTGATTTGGCGTCACATGAGCAAAAAGGGAATAAAAAGAAGGCAAGAGTGGTGGGGTTTGGCCACAAAACATTTAACACTCCAATTTGTGGCTTCCATCAGTCAGCCTTACCCCAAACATCCCCCCATTCTTTAACCTTATCTGCGTCATAAATAGTTGGAGAATAATCCAATGCCAGAAGCACTTTTTGTTTTCATAAAAGCACTTTTGCTTTTAATGAAGGGGGATAAAGAATACACGTGTTAATTAAAGAGTAGGTTTAAAAATTAAGTAAAAATATAATAATTTTACTTTTAAGATTAACATAACCCCATTTCATTGTGTGCTTTAAATAATTGATGCTTGTAGGGGCTATGTATGTGGGTTATAAAGGTTGGAAGAATAATTTACATTTATGTTAAAGCATGAATGATTTATGAATGCACTTTATAATTGTCTAGAATCCTATGAACTTTGGTTGTTCCATTTCCATTCCATTATTGATGTTCATAATCAAAAAGTAATGGAACTCAAGTACGGATTTGGTTAAAGATACGTTATAAAAAAAATTAAAAATATAAATAAAAATTTATAAAAAAAATTAACATAAATTTTAAAATAGATAATATAAATATTTAAAAATTAAAATAATTAACATAAAAATTAAAAAAATTATATATATATATATTTTTATTTATTGTGTTATAATCAAATTTTTGAAATACACTTATAACTACTAAATTATGAACAAAATTTATTCTTAATAATTATGGTCATTTTTTTATTAATAATTATGTTTATAAAATGCGATATTATAAATTAGAATGTGGCCAAGCATCGAATCAACGGAACAACATGGAGGATGGTCCTCACGTTGCAAAGGCCTAACAAAGACAAATTCTCACCAACCCATTACTTTGTTTGGTATTTTTATACATCGACCCATGTTTTTTCTGTCAAAATTACTCCTCAAAACTCTTCACAACTTACCAATGAATCTAAATGAATTAAAATAATTTTTTTTTAAAAAAAATAATCTTAGAAAGAAAGAACTTTCAATGCACTCAATGAGCAAATTAGTCAAAATAGCTATGAATAACCTCAATTTATAATTTTTCTTTATCTTATTATATTACTTCTCCTTGGAGAATTATTCACAAACCCAGTTAACTGAGTATTGATTTTGTGTCAGACTAAGACTAAAGACGTCAACAACATCATCATCATTATCATCATCAGTGTCATCTTACACTAAAGTAGCCAAGTTTTTCTTCTTTATGTACAACTTTAACGGTATATTTGGAGAAGCTTTTGGCCAAATTCAGGGATGCATTTCTGAATACCATAGCTGGCAAGGTTCCAATACTTGTAATGCCAAACTGCAGTTTGATATTTGAAACCCTCTTTGCAGCTGAGTTGAACTGTAGAAAAACTGGCAAGAGAGCCCAGAATCTGAGGAATTTCGTGTAATGTAGGTTGGGGCAGTATCTTTATTTGCATGTGAGACTGATGACTTTTATGGGATAGACCTTGGAAACTGTGAAATCTCACTCTGAGTCTCAAGATCTCTCTTGCGCAGAAAAGTAAGAAGAGAATAATAACAACCCCAAAGAAAAAAAAAAAAAAATTATCCTTAGAACACACCCTAATCATTTAACCCCACCAAGAATCAACAAACATTATACACTTTTCACAGAGAAAGTAAAAGTGTAAAACCAGAAAAGAGAGAAGAACACCAAACCAAGAATTATCTTACAATACAATCTTCTCTTTCTCTCTCAATTGCTTTGTAAAAAGAAAGAGATCCCAATGTTTTTGCTTTCTCCCTCACCAACCGTCAATTCCTTGTGCTTTAAGCCTCTTATCCAATGATAACATCTTTGTCTGTCCCAGCACTACTAATTGCTCATCACTAGCACAAAGAAAAAAGAGATTTATTTTTTGATTTTTTTTTTCAGATTTAGTGTTGTATGTTTTGAGTGTATGTCTATATAAAGAGGAACAAAAATGGATGTGGGTAGGAGGAGGAGTGGAGGGAAGAGTAGTGTTCCGGTGGGTTCGGTGTGGGAGAGCAGAATGAAGAGTGATGAAGTGAAAGGTGGGATAAAAGTTTATAATGGAGAAGAAATTAGCAACAAGATAGAAGAAAATAATAACAATAACAATAATAATAATGGTGGTGGTGGTGGTGGTGGTGGTGGTGATGGTAGAAGAATTGTGAAGAAAGGGAAATCTGGGAATTTGGCTGCAGTTAGTGGGAAAAGAAAGACTTGGAAATCTGAGAGTTTTGATGGACCAATTACTGAGATTGCAGCGGGAGCAGGTAAAGAATCGAGTGTTAATTCTGTTGATGGAGGGATTAAGAAAAGTTCAGGTTTGAATAAGAAAGAAAGATCCGAAGAGGGAAATGAAAGAAGGGAAATTCAGACAAGGAAGACAAGATCTGCTGATTCTTGTAATAACAAAGAGATTGTTGTTCATTCGGGAGTTCAGTTGAGGAAGTCAAAATCTGAGTCGGTTGATTCTGGTAATAACAAAGAGATTGTTGTTCATTCGGGAGTTCAGTTGAGGAAGTCAAAATCTGAGTTGGCTAATTCTTGTAATAACAAAGAGATTGTTGTTCATTCGGGAGTCCAGCTGCGGAAGTCAAAATCTGAGTCTGTTAAGTCTGAGGATGAAACTGGAAATGGAACTGGGAAGAGGTTAGTAAAATCTGAGTCATCCAAGGGAAATGAAGATGTGAGTGATGAAGGAAATGGGAAAATCCCAGATGAGAATTTGGCGATTGAATCAGAGGAAAATTGCAAAGAATTAGATGTGTGTGAAGAGAAAGTGATTTCTAGCGAAGTTACCAATGTGGGTTTGAATTTGATCAACAAATCACCACCAGAAGTTTTGCCAAATGATGAAGATATTGCTGATGAAGAAGTTGCTGATGAAGATTTTGATGAAGAGGAAGAGGAAGAAGAGGAGGAATTGGAAGAAGTTGAGAAGACGGAAATCAAAATCATTTTACCAGAACAGAAACAGAAACAGAGTCCTGAAAAAAATGTTATCAAGGAAGCGAAGAAATTCAGTCAATTTCATCAGAAATCAGCTCCAATTCTTTCAACTGTCAACAAGCAATCTCCTGCAGTCATTAAAAGAGCAACAATTGACTCAAATTTCTCAAAACCAACGTCAAGTAAGCAAATTTCAAACATTACATTATATTTCAACATAATGTGCAGCGATTTTGTGTAATTGTTTTCCACTTTCTTCCAGATTCTGTTTCAGATGATTTCCAGTGTTTTCCGGAAACCCAAAACAAGTTACAGAATTTAGGTGATATTTTCTTCTTCTGGGTATATTTAATATGTGTCATTTTTTTTTCTAATTTTCGTTGGAATTCACTCAGTTTTAGCATTAACTTCATTTTCTGTTTGTTCTTTTTCAGTTGATTTAGCAATGTGGAGAGATGTATCAAAATCTGCGTTTGTTTTTGGGATTGGAACATTTATTACAATCTCATCTTCTTACACCACAGATCTCAACATCAGGTACCAAAAATTTTTATTTCCTGAAACAAGTTCTAATATGTTATCTATTTTAATCTTCTACTCGTTTCCTCTGCTTCAAAACAGAGCATAAAAATTTAAATCTACTTGTTATTATTTCTCCACAGCTTAATCTCTGTGATTTCGTATCTGGGTCTGGTTTATCTTGCTGTCGTCTTTCTGTACAGAGCCATTATTTGCAGGTAAATCCAAATTCCCAAGAGAATAATAAATAAATATAGGAGAAAATTTACCAAAACTTCTACTTAATTCTACAGGGGAATGATAGATATTGATGATTCAAATTATGTTCTTGGAGAAGAAGAAGCGATTTGGTTGATAAAAGTGATTCTTCCTTACTTGAATGAGCTCTTGTCAAAACTAAAAGCACTTTTCTCTGGTGATCCTGCTACTACAATGAAGGTAAATTCCCCTTCTGTCTCCGATTTTGTTCCTCTCCCTCGAGGAAAACACCAAAAGTTAATAAACTGTGAAAATTGCAGTTGGCAGTGCTACTGTTTGTTTTGGCCAGGTGTGGCAGCTCCATAACCATCTGGAAAATGGCCAAACTGGGTAAGTTTCACTCAATTAAACATCCAAATCTTCAATGATTAACTTTTACTGCTTATTTTTCTGTGTCTCTGCAAAAACTTGAACCTAAATTGAGTGTGAAAGTAGCAAAAATCATAGATTATAATTATTATTTTGTATTTTTGCACAGTTTTTACGCCTAATTTTGCAAACCCAGAAAAACAACAACAGAGTTCAGCAGAAGTGTTAAATTTTCTGAAAGTTCTGCTAAACTCTCTGAAAGTTCTTTTTGGCTTTTAACTGACTGCTTCTGCTTCGTTGTGCTCAATGTCTCACAGGCTTTTTTGGAGTTTTCATTCTTCCAAAAGTCTGCTCTTCATACTCCACACAGTTAGCTGGATACGGTAAGTGCTTTGAGTCATTACCTACCAGTACCAAAACCTTCCCTGTCTGCTCTATTAAACTTCTCCAAGAATTTCATCCAAACCCCTTAAAGTTTATCAAATTATCAAAATTAAAGAAAATATATACCACAAGAAACTATTCCTAAACTTCTCGCCATTTATGATTAAAAAATATGTTAATAATTTAATTATATAAATAAAAAATTAACATTTGTCATTAAAATATATTATCATAAGTAATTATTTAAAAATAATTTTTTTAATCATTTAATTGTCTTTTAACTACTTTTAAATGTATAAAGATTAATCATCCACTTAGATTAACTAACGGTTAGTAAATAGTTTTAGTAATAATTGTTTCTATTTTTTATTTGGTTGTTGATATTTTAAGAAATATGGGGGTCTAAGTGATATTATTTCATTTAATACCGTTAAAGTGTACCAATAACAGTATTCTTGACTTCATGAGAAGGCAAGTGGACCCTCCTCGTAAGGGCAGGGTCAGCTGTCTGATTCTAATCTGATCAGATCAGATCATGCAACGGCTCTTTGATTATTGATTTGATGGGTCCTACTATAAATATTAATAAGATATTAAATGCATCACATGGATCAAAACTCTAGTTCAATTCCTTAGGGCCCACATTTGCATGAATGCTGATGATCATCATCATCAGCCTTTGTGTTTATCATAATTCTTGGGTTAGATTTAGTAGCCGTCCGATTTGATATCATATTGAAATAGCAACATGGGCCCATTGAAATTTTGATTTCCAAATTTCATTTATTCCCAATTTGCCCATTAGGTAAATTTTGGCTCAGACGCTTCCGCGATGCATGGGATTCCTGCTCTCACAAGAAGGCCGTGGCCATTGCCATTTTTACCCTCATTTGGAACCTATCTTCAATTGTTGCTCGCATTTGGGCAGGTGAGGACACTTTAGTCTTTTTGAAACTATTACTACTAATTAGCACTCAGATTATATGTTTTTATATTTTCACGAGTAAAGATATAGTTTATCCATTTATAATAAATAGGTCCCCAATAAACAATAATCCTTTTGAACTAACAAAATTACTCTTACAATATTGACTTTTGGCTGTAACAAAGCTAAGACTTAAGAAGAGGGACCTATTTGTTAAAAATGGAAACCTGTGATCTAAATTGTAAAAATTTAAAAAACTCAAAAGAGCATTACGACAATTCAGAAATATATAATTTTCTGGTTCTGTTACCGTGCACTAATGATACACCGAAATGCAGCGTTTATGCTATTCGTGGCCGTCCGGTACTATCAACAGTCGATGATGAAAGACGATTGGGCGGAGGATGATACAAAAGAAGGTGAAGAAGAAACGTGGAGTGGGCCACAAATTAAAGGACAAAAAGAAGAGTACAGACCCAATCGAGATGGGCCTATACCCAATAAGCTTAGGCCCACTTCGGGACAACAAACGAAACCGAAGAAGCTCTCATGAGAAGCACTTTTCGGTACAGCAGATTCCGCGAACAATAAAATCAAGCCGTCCGTTTGCATCATGTTGTGTGATTATCTTGTGATTTGATGGGCAAATTTTATTTTCTCTTATTATTTTGTTTCTTTTTTTTTTTTTTTTTTGTAAATAATATTTTGCCGGAGATATAATAAATACTCATATTTTATACTAAATAAATGGTAATTTTTATATTTTTGAGTTGGAATATTTTTTAAATATAATTTATAATTCAATAAAACTGTAATAAATTTTAAATTTTTAATTATTATTTTATATAAAATATAAAATTATTAATTTAATTCAATAAATTATACAATTTAAAATATTGCCAAGTAAGTGGAGCCCAACAGTAGAAGAAAGAAACCTGGCGGTCAAACTCTCAGCGTAGTTCTGGTTGCTCTTTTAAAACGCACCGCTTTTAAGCTTATATCATTGACCGGGGTCGGCTTCTCCTTCGTAGCTTCTTCACTCTTTTAAGGTTCTCGTCCCTCTCTTTCTCTGTAACCGCGCTCTCTACTCCTCCGCCACCGAGAACCGCCGCTTCAATCGATCTGTCTCTCGTCCCGAAGATAGCGACCGCCGCGAAGCTGAATTGAGCGGCCATCTGGCATCTGTCGGAGGTAAGCTTGTTACGAGTAACAAGTTCTTAAATAAAGAAAGAAAAGGTTAAGTTTTTTCGAATGTAATTATCAATTATTATGATTATGTTAATTTCAGTAGGTTTTTTTTATATTAGTTTTCATTAAAACGAACTCGAAATTGTTATTGTGCATTCGAACGTTACGGTTTTTAGCTTGCAAGGTTTAAGAAAAGAGTTTTTGGAAATACATTTGTAGTGTGTACTTTTCGTTATTCAACTTTTAATGTCTGCACATTTAAAATTAAGGTGTTTTCATTTCATGTATAATTCAGATGAATCTTGTGACCGATTCACCGGTTCACTCGTCCAGTAGCGATGACTTTGCTGCAATTCTTGATGCTGAGCTTGATGCTAATTCGTTAGAGTCATCGCCAGATGTCGAAGATGAAGAGTCTAATGACGAGGAGAGAGCTGAGGGTGAGGAAGCTGAGGACGACGAAGACCTGGAAAACAATAGGTATTTTATCTTGAGAACATGTTAGTTTGTGTAAGGACAAGTTTTGTTGGTTTACTTGCTGTTTTGAAATAATAGTTATACACCTTAGTTTGAGACAAAGAGAAAGTAGTTGTACACATATGGACGCAGAATAGTTTCTAGTACGAGATCAATATGGCATTCTTTTGTCTGTGTGCATACTAATTGTACTGCCACTATTGTGGCATGAGGAGTCTATTACATGTACTTTCATATGGATTTTTTTTTTTTTTTCGTTTTCGCCACTTTCTACTTCATTCAATGTGAGCGTTGTGATTCATAGGGACTGTTGATTCTTGTTTCTAATTGCCATGTTTTTCACTTTCTTGGAGAGTTATACGAATTGTTTTAATGTTTTATATATCTTTCTAAATTTTCATCTTCCGATCATTTTTTATTTGGGCTTATACAATCTAAGATATCTTAGGTGAATCCTACCTTTATGCATTACTCTACTTGCTTGTACTTGAATTGTGTTGAATAGGGAGAGATTTTGCAATGCTCATTTTAGCATGTGATAATGTTTCCTCTGGTTTGATTATACTGGGATACCTATTTTATATGCTATTGCTCTTCTGGTTTTATAAATTCAGAGTGTAGAAATATATTTACCACCTTTTTTTTTCTGATTATTTTCTTCTATCAATTGGTTCAATGAATTAACTTGTAGGAGAAAAAGGCACAAGGTAGAGATGTTGGAAAGCAAACAGGAACATGAAGAATCAACCTCACACAAAACTCTAGAACAAGAGACTGGTAAGCATTTTCTATATAGTGTGATACCTGTTGTACTCCACTATATTAGCTGCTGGATAGCTGCCTAATTACTGGTGAAATGCTCTGAAGGTCTTGGAGTCAAGAACTACCTTTTTTAGGAGATACAACATGGGATCAAGTAATTCAAGAATTTATCGGTTGAGTTTTCGTAGTCAGTTTTTATATATAAACTGCTATCATTGAGAGATGCCTAGGGATATCAGAAGCATTTGTTTTGGAGAAGTGGGATGTGTAGCACTTTAAAGGGGTTGTAAACCTCAATCAAGTTGTCCAGCTGCTTGTGTTGTTTTCAACTTCTGTTCTAGATCAATGTGATTGTTGTGTGGTATATGTCAGGTGATGTACTATAAATTCTCTTCTTCTTGTTCATAGTAGTTGGTGTCTGTATTTTGCTGCAGTTAATCTTGCAGCAGTTAAAGATATATGTACCTTCCTATTTCTCTTTGAAGCTACATTTGAGCAATGGCAAGATCTAGGTTCTCAGTACATCATGCATTCTATCCTTCATTTGATGTTTAGTTTGTTAATGCATATGGCATATCCTCGTTTAGCTGGATTGACTTGTATCATATATGTTGTAATGTGCAGAAGTGTCCCTGCAAGTGAATATCTGTCAACATCCAGGATCTTTTGGGGGCATGTGTTTTGAATGCGGGCAAAGGGTCGAAGAGGAATCTGGTGTAACATTTGGTTACATACACAAGGTATACCTTTCAGAAATTACCAACTACTATTTGTGGAATTATGAACTCTGTTTTTTGTGTTTTCTCTTTTTACTTCATACATGTGGAGGCTTATTTGGTGTAAAGAAAACATCTAACTGTACGAAGTCAGACGTAAATTCCTTCTAAAATACCAAGACATTCAAGTACAGACATACAAAAATATGATCGTACTAGCAACGCACAACATGCTTGCTATTGCTTTTGACTTGATTGATGAGGTGTAGGAATAACTTTACTTGTAGGGTCTAAGGCTTGGAATTGAACTCAACGACTATTAGTGGAGTTACAAATTCTGTTGTTCTGGGTTTTCTCTTTTTACTTTATATATGGAGGTTATTTCATGTAAACAAAGCATCTAATTGAATTAAATCAGACAAAAATTCCTTTTTAAAATCCGAGACATTCGTAGGCAAATATACAAAAATGTGATTATACTTGCATTTTTAAACATGCTCTCTATTGCTTTTGACTCAATTGATGAAATGTAGGAAAAACTTTACTTGTAGGGTCTAAGGATTGGATATGATGAAATTGATCGTTTGCGGAGCACTGATATGAAGAATTTGTTACGTCATAGAAAGCTTTATCTGATACTTGACCTTGATCACACACTGCTTAACTCAACTTTGCTTCTCCATTTGATTCCAGAGGAGGAATATTTGAAGAGCCAAGCAGATTCTTTGCAAGGTAGATGCTAGTAGCTTGTTTATGTGATTTTGTAATTGGTACTGCTTCCGATGGTACTATAAATATTTGTTAGTTTTTCTTTTCTCACATCCATTCGTTTTGTTATATTTAACTGGATGCTTCTATAATGTTGCTATTTTGTTTGACATAAACTTGTAAACTTCAGAGTTGTTCATAAGAACGAGTTAGGCCACAAGTAAAAGGTTTAAGAAATGAAATTCCATTGTTATGTAGGATGGATTATTAGATACGTAAAAGAGAAAGGAGGAGGGGATAATTGAAGAAATAGGGGGAGAAACCAAAGTACTTTATTCGATAATCTAATAGTACTATCCACTCTTCTTAAAGTTTAAATATAAGTCCCTATTTATAGCAGCCAAACCCCAAATGAGACAGGAAATTTAAATCACAGGGAAAGAAATCTACACCTAATAAATGGCATAAATCCTACTTAAGTAAAGTATATTATAGGGTTTAAACCCCTACAAAATATTAACTTGAATAAATAATGATCTGGAATTCCTAGGACCCTAAAAAAAAAGAATTCCTGATTTTTTTTGGTTTACTGTTCTGTAACACATCGGCTAAACAAATTGTCTGGTTGCAGCAATTTGGGAAAATGTTGCAGGACAAGGAGGAAGAGAAAGGTGAGAGAAAAGATAGAGGGGGAGAGGAGAGATATGCAATGGGAAAGGGGAGAAAATAGAAAAAGGAGAGAGATACAGATAGAATTTGGGGGAAAACTGATATTCATTATTTAGTAATCTATTGAGTCTCACAAAACATAAGTCTTATTTATAGTGAGCAACACTAATTCAAAAAGAAACATTAGATATCAAGTTCTAATATGGAAGGATTCACTCTTGATAAGAAAAGGATAACAATCCAACTTGAAAATTAAAAAATAAAATAAAATAAAATAACTTTCTTAAATAGTGGATACTACTAAATTAATTTGTCTGTTATTATCATTAGCTGTGATAATATTAGGAAATTTGAACAAGATTGTACCAGTTGCACAAAATTTTACATTAACAACTAAAGTAAGTTATGAGTATACCTGGAGTAATCTACATGAGAATAAGTTGCCCCTTGTGGTTTATGTCAAGGAGCCAAGGAAATCTCTCTGGTTATTAGCTTTTGATTTCATCTTGGTTTGTTGTTTGCAATCAATATGTGAATTATGTGTTCACTGTCTTATTGCTTACTAGTTTTGTTGCATTTATATTGTCTTATTCCACTACTTGTGCTATGGTTTTTGAATGTTATGAAACAATTAGATATTTCGAAAGGCAACCTCTTCATGTTGGAATTTATGCATATGATGACTAAATTGAGGCCATTTGTCCGCACATTTTTGAAAGAAGCAAGTGCAATGTTTGAGATGTACATATATACCATGGGGGACAGGCCGTATGCATTAGAAATGGCTAAGTTGCTTGATCCCAGCCAGGAGTACTTCAATGCTAAAGTTATTTCACGAGATGATGGCACACAAAGGCATCAGAAAGGTCTTGATGTGGTGCTGGGCCAGGAGAGTGCTGTTCTGATTCTTGATGACACAGAAAATGTAAGTTAAGTTGCAACCAGCTAACTCTCATCTTTGTACCAATAATAAATCATCATATTAATGTGATAAGAGTAGTTACAATCTGCAAAACTGTCGAATAGAAATACTTGAAGGAGGCTATTCTTTGTCAGTTTTCTTGCAAATATGAAAATGTATAAACATGGTTGAAGAATCATTGATTTCCTTTCTAAATGGAACATGCAATTTTCTGAAATGAATTGATGTTATTTGAATCCTTTCTGTGTTGAACTCCATTTTTTAGGCATGGACAAAGCATATGGACAATTTGATACTGATGGAAAGATATCATTTTTTTGCTTCAAGTTGTCGCCAATTTGGCTTCCACTGCAAATCTCTTTCTGAGTTGAAGAGTGATGAAAGCGAGCCTGATGGGGCACTTGCATCTGTTCTTAAAGTTCTCAAGCGAATCCATGGCATGTTCTTTGATGTATATCCCTTAATCCACGGAATTTGTTGGTAAAAGTTAAGACTGTTTGATTTATGTTATTGACTCTATTGACTGGGAATCTTTTTACAGGAACCTGGAGATGATCTTGCCGGCAGAGATGTGAGGCAGGTAAGATGTTCCTTAGATATTTGACTATGACCAGCTTAGGTAGAGTTCTTTACATTATCATAAAAATGATATTCAATATCTCTCCCTTTTTCTTCCGTACTTCATCTAATTCCAATGAATCTATTGTTTTTTCTTAAAAATAAATAAATAAATTATTGTTGCACATTTATTTCTCGTGCACATGTCTAAATGTTGGTTTTTCCAATGCTTGTTTCAAAGATTGACTGTTTCCCTTGTATTGTATGCAAGTTGTTCTTAGCTAAAGACTTGATGCCTTTGTACAGTATTCCAATTGGAAGATCGGCATTTATCAGGACCTTTGACATTCATCACATCTTCCTTGCAGGTGCTGAAAACTGTCCGCAAGGAAGTCTTGAAGGGATGTAAACTTGTCTTTAGTCGTGTTTTTCCCACCAAATTCCCGGCTGATGATCACCATCTTTGGAAGATGGCAGAGCAGTTAGGAGCCATATGCTTGACAGAAGTCAATCCTTCGGTTACACACGTGGTCTCAACAGATGATGGAACAGAGAAGTCTCGTTGGGCAGTGAAGGAAAATAAGTTCTTAGTCAATCCACGATGGATAGAGGCAGCCAATTTTTTGTGGCAAAAGCAACCTGAAGAGAACTTTCCTGTTAAACAAACAAAGGACCAATAACCGATATCTTTGGGTAGCTGCTAACTATGCAGGGAATACTTCTGGACCACTCATATTAAGCACAACAAACTACATCAACTGTGCCGAAAACTATATTGAAATTGGCACTTCATTTGATTTTTGGATGATGAAGATTTGATTAACAAGCAATTTAGGTCTTTTATTTTCTGTAGGTGACTCAGAATAGAGTAACTGGAGATGTTCCTAGTTTGTAAGTGAATTCCCTATTGAACTTCTAATCTTTTTGGTGGTTTGGCAAATCGCTTTGCAATGTTCATAGCTAAGGATTGACATCTAGATATTGTAGAGAGAAACAGCAGTCAGTTAGTTCGTCACAAATGCAGACCTCTGTTCAGATGTAAAAAAACTGTCGAGCAGCATGTTGTCTGGCTGCATTAGATCTCTTTACCTGATCAAATTTCTTGTTTTTTTTTTTTTTTTTAGTTGAAATCAAACCAAACAGTGACATATTGAAACTTCAAAGGCCATCATCTTCATAAACCAAACAGCATGTCGCAATGTATTTTCCAAACTTTTTGTCTTCCTTTTTCCCTCCTTTTGAAAAGTATATAGGCCTTGTGGGTGATTTTTCAGAAGAATGCCGACCTCAAAATTGATGCGTTGGCTAGTTTTATATCCTATGATTCCAAACCTACAGAAATTGAATATGACATTCGTGAAGAAGTGTCTACATGTGTGAAGATGTGTCCCCATTTGCTTCAAGATTTAACCGCCCAACTTCTGTTTTTTTCTCTCCACAACCAACATTCCCTTAGCCTAACAGATTCGCCAACTGATAGTTCTCTTAGGGCTTGGTCCATGCTGTTAAGGCATTAGCGTATGTGGTAGAATATGAACAGGCAAGAAATTGTTGGAGAGTTGAGACCAATTGAATCATCCCACGTAAAGAAAGTTTTCTCGTGACTTGATAATACTACTTTGGCAGTGTTTTCAATTTCCAGGCCAAGTGGAAGTATTGAAAACAAACTGTTGGATTGTGACACTTTCTTGCAAGTCTCCATATGTTAGTTGGGGAATTGTCAACCATTCATGTATATATATACAATTATAAATTTAAATATTTTAAATTATTTGTTAATGTTCTAAATTTTTATTCATATTTTAATTATTTTTGTTATATATTTTAAATTTTTTATTTTATATCTTAAATTAATTTTTAAACTATTTTAAATTTTATGTTAAAAAATATATAATTATATATAAGTATATTAACTATTTTTGTTAATTGATTGATTTATTCATTGCATTCCTCTTCAAGACAAGTATTTCGATGATTAGCCCTCTTAGACTACCATTCAAAACTTTTTTTGATTTTTCAAATCAAATAAAACTTGATTAAATCTGTTGTTTTTTTTTTTTTAATATAATACAGTCTACCTTCATTGAAAATTCCTGAATGTGATTATATATTTAAATCTTACCAAGAACATGTTTTTAGTTTATTACTTGTCAAAATATATATTATATTATTCCAAACAAATACAGATGTCTTGAATTAAGAACTTGATAATGATGTTCAGAGTCTTCGGAAAATCCCAATCATTCTATTCAAAAATTTCTCCAATTCCGATTATGCTGGTAAGTGGAAGGTTTTAGCAAATGAGGAAACTTGATGAATATGATTGAACATATATTTGTTGCTTAAGAGTTTAGGATTGAGTGGCCAGTTTGACAGCTTATCTTGTCTCTCACGAAAAAACAAAAGATAAGGTATAAAATCAACCATAATTCCTGAAGTCACTCTCTCTTTTTTATCTCACAAATTCTATAATTCCCACTTGGCATCTTCAAGTTTTTGCTTCAAGCAGCTTTAACAATTGTCAATTTTCCCTTGAATTCCCACCTCATAATTAAGGATTTGTCTATGGTGTATACAAGTAAGGTACATTCAATTTTTTTTATTAGGTAAAATTTTAAATATTTTACATAAAAATTTAAAACAAATAATAAAAAAATTAAAATAGAATCAAAGTTTAATATTTCAAGTTTTTGTATAGCAGGTTTCAAATTTTATATAATAAAAAAAAATAGTAAATGCCTTACTTCCAATTTATCGAATTCTATAGTCAAAAGTATTTGTATTATTGAAAAAAAGAGACTCTATAAATATAACTTGATAATATGAAAATTTATGACCTATTCTTCCATCATCTATCTTCATCGTGTAACATATTTTTTTTTGGTCCACCACATATTATCAACTAACTTGTGATGACTTGCCATATTACTCCATTAAAATATTGACAAAAAATTTTTTAAATTAAAAAATCCAATAATATTTCAAGTATTAGAAACCATATGTATGGTGGTTTGTACCAAGTTTTGAATGTTAGGTAGAGCTGATATATATAAAATGCAAGTTCATGATTTGAATGCGTCAAGCTGTCACACATTTGATTAAATTTGTAACTTTTTTCTAGCCTTTTGTGGTACAAATGTGCCAATTGAATTAGAGGCTTAATGCAGTGTCATTCTTCTTCTTCGCGATGAACGGATTTGATAATGAACATGTGTATGTTCTTCTGATCGTTAGGATATGATTTGTTGTTTATGAAAATGAAATTTCTTAACATCTCATTCTAATGTAAAATCCCAAACAAACCACAATTTTCTTTCAAGGCAAAACAATTTGGAAGTTTTGGCAGCAGTTTATGATATATCTGTATTTTTTTGGCAGCAAAACGTGAATACTTTTATCAAATATCAATATCAAATATGCAATAATTTCTTTGTTATCAAAATCAAATAATGCAATAATGCAATTATGAGGTGACTCCTACATTCGATTCAATTATTAATCCAAGAATAGCGACTAGCATACGTAATTTATATGTTGCATCTTTCATAATTCATAAATAAGTATACTTATGTCTATTGCTTTTACTTAGTGGTAGGTGAGTTTCTCTAAATTTTTGAGAGTTCAGGCAAATTCATAGAGTGTAATCTTTATCGAATTTAATAACAGATTGAAAAATAAATAATAGTGTACAACTATTTTAAACTTGAATATACTTTAATTTTAAGTTAAATTTTAAAACACAACTAATTGCCTATTTCGCCTATCTCAATATCACCATTGTCACTGTTTTAAAACTAAATTATTTATTTTAGAATTCTAATTTTATGCCAGAAATTATTAGGTATCAATAATAGTTGATATGTGATGAATTGATGTTGATAGGTAAATTAAAAATGTTATCCATATCAAATAAACGATATGTTATAACTTATGATATAATATATGATGCAATCTTTTTTTCAAAAAAAAAAAAATATTACTTAAATACAAACCACCCACTGTTAATCTTAAAAATGAGCAAAAATCAAAATCAAAATCAAAATATATTATACTATTAAAAAGATTTTGATAAATCAATCAAATTGATCAATTAATACCCAATAATATTGTAAGTAGTAAGTTGCTTTGATTTTAAATTTTAATTTTCCAATTTTGAGCTCAATTCAGTTGCTGAAAAATATATATTATGTATCATTACAAGTATTTAATAATTTCTAAAGAAAAAATTGTGCACACTCGCTCACATATATGAAAGGCAGATAAATTATTGTAATTATATTGGTGTAATTTATATTTACAATATATTTACCCAAATAGAAGAAAGGAGAATACTACAAAGCATAAGGTTATGTCAACGTTACCATCACCATTCTCAATGACTAATATATCACTCGATCAAACTCCCATTTTTTAAAAGAAATTTAATAAGATGTCAATTGCAAATGCCAAGAGTGTGACATTTTGAGATCTACTATTTGGTTCAATTTTATCTTTGGGATCCTTTGTATCACAACAAATGTCAGGCTCTTATTCTTTCTTTTTTCCTTTCTACTTGCTCTCTGTGGCCCTCTTTTAGAGTAAATCATTTGATTAAATTATTGTTCTCTATATTTTTCTAATAAAAATTTGTAATGGAACAGATATTGTCCTCATACTTGCACAAATTTTTAGATAATTAATTAAGATTGTCTACAATATATTTTATATATATTTTACATTTAAAATTTTAACTTTTAAATTAATTAGTTCAAATTTTTTGTTCTTATTTTTAATTTTTTTGTTATGTATTTAAAGTTTTACTTTAATCATTTATAGTTTATATTTTAGGTTTTATATTAATAATTTTTAATTTTATATTTTAAATTTTAATTTAAGAGATGTAATATATATGGGATGTATAGAAATAGTTCTCTTATTAATTTACCTATTGAAAATATTAATTTTGTTAATGATTTTTTTTTTCATAATGATTCAATATAAAAAAGATCAATATATATATATATATATGTATGTATAAAAGTTAATTTATGATAATATGAAGATAATTTTTTTTAAATTATTTAATTTTTTTCGATTGAATGTATATATCAATTAATTTATTTTAATTAGCAAATATTATATATGGACCTTTATCATGTACAATGTCCTAATTTTCAAGATGTATATATCATTATGAGCATTGAATAAATTAACTATATGGTTGGTTTGATTTGTTAGAAGTACTACAACTAACACCTAAATTGATTGGGAAAAAAAAGTAACGAATCTAGGCCACATTTTTTCCCAAGATTGGTCACCATACGTGAACAACTTGGTGTTCCACCAATTTACTTGTCACGTATCGTACTTGTTCTTGTGATAAATTAGCTCAATTCCAACCTCAAACGTTGGTCCAATTTATCTAAATAGCCATGACTTGTTTTTTTCAATAATAATTGTCATAAAATTGATAATACATCATACTTTTTCACCAAAGAGAGTTGGGGAGGTCTAATATGTTATAAAACATATTTTATGATTAGTTAAAGTTGTAAATTTATGGTATGTTTGTTAATAAGTTAGTATAATTTATAATTTATAATTATTATAATTGTAGTTACTAATGATTAAATATAAATAATTAAATATCAATTATTAAATAAAAATGAGTATTTTGTATAATCATAATTTTTAGAATAATTAGTAACAAAATAAATTTTATTTCTTATAATGATCACCCACCCATAAAATAAAAAATAAACTAAAGAACTACAAATTTTTTTAAAAAATTCTTAATGTACTAATCCTGGTATCTTTCCACCATAATCGACCATGTGGCTCCTGTTGTTGCAGAGCCACTGTTACCAATGTCTGATATGGAGAGTAGGGGGGTGTGGTCACCGGTGAAGACGACACTTTTGCCTTGGTACGGCGAGGATGAGACAAATGCAGCCGGATTGCTCGTCATATGATGGGTAGCCTCACGTTGCTCACTTCTGTACCTCTACAGCGCCAAAATACAATTGCTTATGCAACTTGCACGCAGGAAAGAAGATCGAACTTGCATGCATAAGATTAATAATACAGTATTTTAAACAAGAATTTTGCTACCTTTTGATAAGTACCAATTATTTAATGAGTTATGGGATTGAAATAATTGTATTAATTAATAGAAATTATTGATTAGTTTTTCTTTTTCAACAATTTTTTTTATCTTTCTATTGGTGGTCTGAAATCTGGTGATCAGTGTGTTTGTGTCCACCAACAAGGCAACCCATTCCGACAATTTAATATCATATGTTATAGTTCAATAAATATTTTGGGGTACCCACCTACATATTGTGCTTGCAAGAATGAATAATATAAATATTAATAAAAAATAATATTATTTTTTTAAAATTTATGATAATTTAATTTATGTAATATAATATTATTTATTTCAACGTAATTTAAAATTTGTACATATAATAAATATATACGTAACCAATCATAATCTATTTTAAAAGATTCTGGTTTATATATGTCTGATAAACTCTGGAATCAGAATAAAATTATCGGTCCCGTTTGTTCAGTTTTGAGGTGGCCATTCACTGAACTTATGAAGTAAAGAGAAGGCGACGTACAGAAAAGACCTAGCCAACCAGCCAACCAGCCAACCAGCCATTATTAATCAAACAGAAGAAAGCGGAAGCTCGTGCCAAACATGAAAGTCCAGCAAGTCCCAAAACGAGCAAGTTTACAAAAAAATAAATAAATAAATAAATGAAAAGGTTTTTAGTTTTGTGATGGAGTTTTGGAATCTGTGGACAAATCTTCTGGAAACAGATACATTCTATCAGTTTAATTTCAGATGGACCTAGATTTTCAGCTTTGCATTATTTGATCAAGAATCTGGTTGCCCATGTGATCATCCATCGATTCATTTCATCTTGAAATTGGACAGATTCTTATGATCTTGTTAGAGCACGATTTATCTGGTTTTAATGGAATGGGTTATCTTAAATATTAGTCTATGAACAATGTGAAGGCTCAAGCATTAAATAAAGACAATTGAAAAATGTTCAGTCATATCATCACTTGGACAGAGCAGTACACATCATAATTATAAATAAACAAATAAATATCATTATACATAATATTGCTTGTAATAATAGGTAATCAAATAAAAAAAATGCTAAAATTATTTAGTTTGTTAATAATATTTAAAATTTGAAAAAAATAGTCACTCACGATAAATTTGTGTGATACTATTAAATTTTTGTGTTTTATTTAAATAATGAAATTGTAAAAGTTTTAATCACCAATTATATTAATCTTACTTGACTTTTAATCATGATTAAATTTCTTGCAAAAATACTAAGGCTGCAATTGCCCAATTTTTCTAAAATTTTATTTTCTTTTCATATACAATTTGCTCCTATTAAAAAATTATACAGACAATTTTTATATTGATATATTTTATACTCTTAAAATAAAATAAAATAAAATTTATAAAATTTAAAATAATTAACATAAAATTTAAAATAAATAATATAAAAAATTTAAAAATTTAAAACGATTAGTATAATAGTTAAAAAAAATTAAGTCAAATCTAGTTAAACTCAATCATTATATATTTAAATTAACTTATTCAGGATTTTGTGAATATTATACACACAGAGAAAAGACCAATCACAAATCATTGTCTTCTTGTTTTTTTTTTGAAATTATTTAATATACATCGAATGTAATGTTATAACTAATTTTTAAATTATTTATTAGTCTTTTTAAATTTTTTATTTATATTTTAAATATTTTTATTAAACATTTTAAATTTTTTATTTCATATTTTAAGTTCTTATATAAATTATTTTAAATTTTATATTAATAGTTTTAAATTTTGTATTACCATTTTAAGTTGTTTGTTGACGGATATACAGTGCAATAAATGTATATTAGTTGTTCCCTATTTCCATTATTTTTTTAATCTCCGTCCCCCTTTTCGCTCATTGATTTTCCTTTCAAATCGGTTTCTTATTTAATGTTATCTGTTTACATGTTTTATAGATATTAGAGCATCTTTATATATATATATATATATAATTTGATTTTGTGTTGAAAATATCTTTTGAGTAACGACTTGAAACTTGTATAAAATATTTTAAAAAAAAAAAAAATTAATGAAGACATTCTTATTGAATGTTTACCAACATATTTGTATGAGTTTTATTTATACAATTTAATTGTAAATTTTGAATTTATTTAGAGCGATATTTATTTTTAATTTTTTTAAAAAAAATTTATTTTTTTATGAAATGTAATTATAAAGTGTATTAATGATTGTATGAATGTAAATATTTTAAAAAAGGAGAAGTATTTTATCTTATTAACATATTTTCTTAGTATAAGATGCAATATGTTTAGTAATAATATTATTATAAATGATAGAATTTCTTAGTATAAGATGCAATATGTTTAGTAATAATATTATTATAAATGATAGAATAAGAATGAAATTAAGAGTTGGCTCAAGTCCTGTTATATTTCACCCCATTTTCTTTTTTGTTTAAATGGAATACAATAAAAGAAAAGTTCAACATTCTAAACAACTAATCAATTGATTAAATTTTCTGTACCAAAAATGCAAGTAAAAGGCTTTAGCAATGGATCATTTTCAGATATGGATGTGCTTTAACATCAAATTATTATCATTTCTTATCAAGTAAGCAAACAAACACAACGTCTTTCGAAAATACTAATCACAATATCTTTCCTTTCTATCTCTTATCTCTTATCTTCATGTGTTGTCTGCTAACTGGTGCTAGCCGATGCAAGTGTCAAAACAGCCCTAATTATTATTAATATTTTTTTCTTCATCTGGATAAAAACGTACATGGCTGCATTCCATCTCAATTGAGGCATAAAATACATGTGCAAATTTTGTATGCTAGCTGTTATTTATTGGATTTGCATGACTTGAATCTTGATCCTGAAATTTACTTATAAATAATAAAAAATTACTGATGCCCAGTAAGATTTTGCACTTTGACTTGCACGGGTTAGAGAGTTTATCTCTTGATCTAAACTTACACTATCTAATTAGCCAAACTGTATTAAAGAATTCATAAATTAATCTTATTTTATTTTGCTTGTTTTTGGCTTTTATGAACTGGTTCTGAAGTCGGTCTTCTCAGAGTTCCAGTAACGTGAGCACCGAAACATACATTGAATCCGATCTCATTTTACATTTAAAAAATTATAAGAAGCATGACCAGTAGAATTCCAGAGAAAGAGAGGTAATACTTATCTTCTAGCTAGAAATGGGTTGCAAATGGTTGGGTTAATTAAACAAATCAAGTCACATATTATCAACAGCCTGTTAACTAATCAATTTAACACATGGTTAATTTAAATGGGGTAATTTCGGTTTAATTGTTATCTCTTTCATTGTCACAAATATTAAATAGAAGTTTCTTCCATTTTCTCTGCTCTTCTTTTCTCTAGCTCCCTGAATGAGTCTAATCTTGATTGTGGTTGCTAATTGTTTATGTACATGATCAATGCAGCAACGAAGACAAACAAGTTAGGTACATGAGTCATTCAAAAACAGAGCATAAATACTTAGTTGAGATCATATATTCTCACACCTAATTGAACTGTTTAAAAAATTTATTTTACAGTAATTGGGATTTGAAAATTAACAATAATAAATGTACCTATTTTTTTAATTTTAATAATTGACACTCTTTTTAAAGCTATATATTTATTTTAAATTATATTATTGTAATATGATTCAAATATTTGGATATAAAGGACAAATTGTACTCTGATTAATTAATCTTCAATCAAAGGAGGTACTAGTAATGAACCCTTGCCTTCATTTTTAGTTTAATGTTTTTTTGGGTGGTTGGAACTTTTAATGGATGCATCCAAAACAAATTAAATATTATATATATTTAATTTTTTAATTCTTATATTATATATTTTAAATTTTATATTAATTATTTTAATTTTAATATTTTATATTTTTTTATTTTAAATTTTACATTAATTTAAAAAAAAATTTCTTTTAAGTTGCAAGAAACCCTAAACCTTTTGGGGACATGATGTAATGTAGGGTCAATCAACTATCAACTACGCTAAAAAAAGACAAGACAAATTAATCGGTTGAACCCATATGACTTTGTGGACCCATTTCATATTCTATCATTTTACAAATCCAACCTGAACCACAAAAAACCTGTCTGCATACCTCTTCATTTTCTCTTCTCTCACCCCTTTTATTTATTTTCTTTTAACTTAATGTCTCTTAAATAGTTCCTTAAGCCAATAGCTAAATAACACCGTTTTTGCATACAAAATCAAAGTGTAGAACACATATGTAGACACTACTTGTACATAAAGGGTTTTTATTCGTTGACAAACTCCTTTGATTAAGGGTTTTGTCGAGATTTAAAACATTACAGATATTTATGAGATTAAAGAAAAAGAAAAAAAAAGAAAAGGAGAAATTATAAACGAAGGAATTAGAATTAAGTATGTGGGGTGGTGGAAATTTTGCCTGTTGGTGTTGGCAGCCATAATAGAAGAGAAGTGTGGTGTTATTTGACTGATGTCTTGAAATTTCTTCCTACAGCCACAGCCACAGCCTGCAAACTGCAGCCGTCGGTTCTGCACTTCTTCGCAGCTTCTGACAATCTTCATTCTCGCTGCATCGCAATAGATGATGAGATACATTTTCAATTTTAGTTTGTCGTAAAATATGCATTCAATAATTTTCAGTATTCAATAGTCAATACAACAAGAATACACATAAGTTAGACCAAAAATTTAGTAGTGTTGGGTGCTTGAATTTAGAGACATTTAAGAAATAAATTTAATAAATATAAATATGCATAATTTTTTTTTAAAAAAAAAAAAAACAAATTGTGCATCGAGATCCACTAGTCTTATGTCTTTCACTAATAGCCATCCAAATTTTATGGTGGGTTGTAGCTAGCAAAGTTTTAAACTTTGAATGAGCCTACGGGACACGGTCTTTATTAATGACAACATTGAATATGGTTTGAATGATTGTGATTTCATACTTTTTTTTTTGTTTAATTAATCAAATTTGCCTATTCATCAACTAAAGTTAGGTGCTTCATTTAATTCTCTGTTGCTTGTTATATGAAAAATGTAATGTAGAATATCAATTTAATGGTGGGTTAATTTGAGATCATTTGCATCAAAATTGTTGATAAAATAAAAAAAAAAAGTAAATGGAGATTTTATATTGTTTAAAAAAAATAAAAATGTCAGAATAAATTATAAATATTTATTAAATAATTTTTTTTAATATAAGGATTATTTTTATACTAAAATTAATAGTTTAATAATTAAAATTATTTTTAAAAAATATATTTTAACAAAAATTAACATAAATAAATTTTATTATTTGTAATTTTGTTTTTTTTTATGTTGTTCGTACCTTGAGTGTTAGCTTTTTTTTTTTTTTTTCTTTTTTCTAATTGTAAAAAATTTAAAATTAAGTTTTTAATTAGTTCTAAAATAAATATGTTATTAATTTCTACCAAAAAGGAGAAACTTGTGAAGAATGTTGTCATTAAATTACAAATTTAGCAGTCACATAAAGAAACCGATCACATGTAAATCACTATCATGCATATGCCTCAAGATGTATTTGATTCCAATGACAAGTTGACACCACCTTTTCATTATTATTATCATTTGGAAAGTAATTTACTCAATTTATGTCCACACTATATAGAAATAAAATTTTTTTATAATTTAAAGGTGCATACATTTGAAAATATTTTAATTTTGTTAAAAATTATTTAAATAAGCAACAAATTTTTTAACTTAACTTCAAAATTTTCATAATTATATTTAAATAAAATTAATTTAAAATTTTTGATTTAACACTAGACACAAATATTTAATAGTCATTTCAAAAACATCTCTATATATATATATATATTATTTTTATATAAGGATATTAATTTATTTATAAAAATACAATATGTTAATAAAGAAGCAACTCACTCACTTTCAATTTTCCACCATATATGTTTACTGCAATTCTCACAGGATTTACAAACTCCATGAATTAATTTCATGTTCTGATCAGTTTGCTTTTCTTATTAAATCTTCTGAAAACATTTCACCATAAAATTATTATTAAATGGTAGGTGGGACACTCAAGTCACTGAATCCGTAGCTTTTTTCGAAGCACATGGGTTGGATTCTGCATTTTATCAGCCATCACTGTTTCTTCAAAGGATATTCCTTTTTATGCCTTACTATAACCATCCATTTTCTTCAAACTTTATCTCTAATTTTGCTTCTCTTATCTCAATTATTTACACTTGATTTTGCATATATCACTTCTCATAATAACTTATCACAAAATGCAAATTCACCTTTGCCCCCACTCAATTATTAAATTGCCATGATTATACCTAATCACCTCACTTGACAACTAATTAGTATGGAGAGTTAAGTTGTTTTACCGTGACAATTATTCTCTTTCTAAATTGAGTTTTTACCTAAATGTACACAGATCAGACTTGTAATTGACAATTACAATATGCCATCAAACAAATTCTTATTATAATCGGCTCCAAAACGTAACCATCGAAAAACCTAGACAATAATAGAGAGATTTCTATTTCACCCATCTTGATGCAACCACGTGGTTATCATTAACTGAAATCAGAACCATGGGATGAAATCTAGAAATTAGTAAATTAGACCTAAAATTTGCTATATAAACACCCAACCTTTCGTTGAACAGAAAAAGGAAGAGAGGCAAAACTATCTGCCTTATTAGCAAACTTAAATTAGCCTTGGAAAAAAAAAAAACTTGAACTTTTTTTTTTCTCATCTAAAACCCAAATACTGCAAGCCCTTCAGGGAATGCAAAGAGATGAGAGGACCGTCGTTGAGAGAGCCTGAGCAGTGTTTGCGTACCGAGAGGTGCGTTGGCGGCAGGAATTGCCACCGGAAACACGTTGAAGACGGGTGATCTTTAAGCTAGCGAGCTAAAACCAGCAAAAGCCCACAAACACTAAATTAGCAGTGCTTTAATTTTTTTCTATAATTGTTCTTTGTGTAAAAAGATTCTCTAGTGAAAAGTTTTTCTTTATATGAAGATGTCGGCGGTGGACGGTAACGGTGGAGATGGGGGATGCGGAAGGCCAACTTTGCTACATGGGAAATACGAGCTGGGGCGTTTGTTAGGCCACGGAACTTTTGCCAAGGTGTATCTCGGCAGGAATTTGCAGACAGGGAAGAGTGTTGCCATGAAAGTTGTCGGAAAAGAGAAGGTGATAAAAGTCGGAATGATGGAGCAAATCAAGCGTGAAATTTCAGTGATGAAGATGGTTCAGCACAAAAATATTGTCGAGCTGCACGAAGTTATGGCAAGTAAATCAAAGATTTACTTCGCCATGGAGCTCGTGAAAGGCGGTGAGCTTTTCAACAAGATTGCAAAAGGTCGGCTTAGAGAAGATGTAGCCAGAGTTTATTTCCAGCAGTTGATTTCCGCCATCGATTTCTGCCACAGTCGTGGCGTTTACCACCGCGATTTGAAGCCGGAAAATCTCCTGTTAGACGAAGAAGGAAACCTGAAAGTTACAGATTTCGGGCTCAGCGCATTCTCCGAACATCTAAAGCAAGATGGATTATTGCACACAACTTGCGGCACGCCGGCTTACGTCGCTCCGGAGGTCATTGGGAAAAACGGATACGACGGAGCAAAGTCAGATATTTGGTCGTGCGGCGTAATTCTCTACGTTCTGCTTGCTGGATTTTTACCATTCCAGGATGACAATATCGTGTCGATGTACAGGAAGATTTACAGAGGAGATTTCAAGTGCCCGCCATGGTTTTCATCTGAAGCTCGGAGATTAATCACAAAGCTTCTCGATCCGAATCCGAATACAAGAATTACAATTTCGAAAATCACGGAATCATCCTGGTTTAAGAAATCTGTTCCCAAGCCCGTAAAATCCAAGCAGGAGATGGAATTCGAAGCAAACAGTTGCGAAGAAGATATCGGATACGGCGACAAATCAAAGCAACCAGAAACTCTTAACGCATTTCACATAATTTCTCTGTCAGAAGGGTTTGATTTGTCACCTTTGTTCGAATCGAAAAAGAGAGAGGAAAAAGAAGAGCTAAGATTTGCCACAGCTCGGCCTGCAAGCAGTGTAATTTCAAGATTTGAGGAAGTTGCCAAAGCCGTGAAGTTTGACGTGAAGAAGAGCGAATCCAGAGTCAGATTACAAGGCCAAGAAAGCGGAAGAAAAGGGAAATTAGCCATTAACGCAGAGATTTTCGCAGTGACGCCGTCGTTTCTGGTGGTGGAAGTGAAGAAAGATAACGGCGACACTTTGGAATATAACCAGTTCTGCAGCAAAGAACTCCGGCCGGCGCTTAAAGACATTGTTTGGATGTCAGCAGCAGAAAATTCTAATCTTTGCTTTAAGCAAGACTGTTGATTATGAATTTGTTGTGTTTAGGTTGATTGAATGCTCTTGATTATGGGATTTAGAGTTTAATTAATTTGATGAAATTATTGGCAGCAAATTTAGAACTTGTTTTCTTTGTTTTTGTTTTTGTTGTTGCGGGTTGATCAATCCTTCAGTTACTGTGATTGTTGTCATGATGTTCTGTGCGTGATTCATTGATTTTGAATTTTAGTTTGCTTTACTTGCTTTCTTCGTTACCCTTTCATTTCTTGCCATCTTATACTCTAATTGGAAAACTTCCAAATTACAGATAAAATGATAAATGCACATCCTATGAAGAGTAAACAAATGCATTAATAGAATGCTTTTTGTAGACCCCTTTTCAAATCATTATCAGTACAGCCATTAGTTTATGATGGGTTGGTCTATAATCTTACTGTGCGAAAATTGCCTTAATTTTTTCTTTCCCAGAAAAAAAAAAAAAGAAGTCACATACGCATATTCTGTTTTGTAGTTAAGTGATGATGATAAAAGTTTGTGTCAGTTTCTAAATCCTAGAAAGCCAGATGGCTTCTTGTGATTGGAGATGCATTTAAAAATCCAATATGTGATGATGATAGCTCTATCTCAATTCAATTATTGTCCGGCATTTTCCCGTCAATTCCTCCAAGTTTGTTCACTTTTACACTTTTACTGTGTCCATTAGATTAAAAGCTCCTTTCATGGAAGTGCTTTCATTGTTTTCGTAAATGCACTTTTACACAGCATTTTACAGACCCTACTGGCGACAAGTTGAGGTCCCGAAGAATTATTTAGGTTAGGCGTAGCTGTCCAAACAATGCCCCAGTTTGTCCAATTGGAGACTCGAATCAGAAAGCCACATGCCCTAGTGTATCTTTTGCCATCAAGACAGTATATGTTGTCGTAGACTACTTTTGTTTGGATACCTCATAAATAATCAACGGGAGAGACAAGACAAGAGCTAGCTTCTTTACTGCCCATCTGGTTTGCTAACCAAAAAATTGATTGGCGTCTGTCTATTATCCTTATGATGGATGATCTGGGCATGCTTCAGTCCACATGGTGTTAGGCATCTTCTAATTCTTATTATACCTTTTATTATTCTTAAGTTTTTTATGTTGTCTTTTAAGATGCTTTTCATTGATGATAACTGTTAATATGTATATAACTTACTGTATATTTTTTAACGCAAAATAAATTATTATTTATCATGTTGATTTTTTTTTATTTTCTTAATTATCTTCTAATATAATTTATTAGAATGATTGATTTTAATGATTATGATAAATTGCATATAAAATTTATATACATAATGTATCAATCGATTTAATTTGCAAATGAAATAATTATTTATCTCCATACTATTTTGATCTACTTAAAATTTGATAAAAGAATAATTCAAAGTTGAATTATGATTAATTAAATTAAAAGTTTTTATGAATTCATCATTATTAATAAAATATTTAGTTAGCATTTAAGATTTTGAACCCTTAAATTAAATTATAGAAATAGATTAATATGCAAGTAATTTCAGAGTAAACGAGAGAAAAAAAATTTTATATAAAAAATAATTAAATTATAAAATTAGATGAATATATGAACTAAGTAATACTTCCTCGTATAAATGATACAATAATACATAATTAAATATAGCCAATCAAACAATTAATATAATAATTTTAAATTGTGTACTGAACCAAAGTTTTTCATATGGGGTCTCTTCTTTAGTCTCCACTAACATCATTTTTAATTGTAATTTAAGGCATAATTGCCAGTTGGCCATGCCAAGTGGACGGTCCGTCGTTGTTAAAGAGACATTACCAACCATATTATACACGAAATAATGGTGATTAATTAAGAAATTTCAAACATGCATTAATGATTGATCATCTGATTAATTTAAAACTAAGAATTATTAGACAATTTTCAATTTATGATTGGATGCTTACATAGTTTTTAATTGAATTATTGTACGAAAATAAGAATCCTATCTAATTTACTCAGTATTTGAATATTGAAAAAGAAGACAAGATCTGCCTTACATTTGTTGAATTCAAGGTAAATGGTGATACAATAAGTGGGGTTAATGTTTGATTAATTGTTCCTTATTGTCCTAATCTAATTATTTTTGGTATTAAATGTAAATTAATCAACTGAAAGATAAGGTTGTCAATCATCTTTTCGAATGGTCGTTTGATAACCCAGATAAAATCCTTCACGGATCTTATGTGTTTATGATCATGACAGAATTAGTTTTGGTAGAAATTGAATTGGCCCATGACTTGAAATTGAACATTTAGGCCCCTCTTCAGAATGAAACTTATAGATTCCATGCGTTTCTTCACATCAATCAACAATTTGATTGACCTTAGAGAAGAATTTGCTGGAGACAACATTTTGCAATTGATTGTTTGCTGTTATTTTCTTTTTTGTTATTATAAATCTTGTTTGTTATTATAAATTACCTCAAATTGATTGATGATTTTATGTAATCTTTGAGTTTTGATCTTGATTATGTGCATTAGTCATCCCATTTTTATGCTGAATTTGATAATAAATTATCTTATTAATTGTTCATTCAACTTGTTAGCCTAATCATATGTATTTCATATTGTATATTTTTACATATCTTCTATTTTGGCTAGAAGTTATCATGAATATATTAAAGATATATATTCTATAGGAGACATTACAAAGCTACCTTCAATTTTGGATACCAAGTGTGCGTATATATATGTGTGCGCATGTCCACGTGTGCATGCATAATAATACATGCTCCATGAACGAGCAATATTCCAATTCTTTTGTATTTCATTTTATTAACTCAACTAACTAGAAATCAAAATGCAACGGTGTTTGATATTGCAAACCTTTTAGAAGGAATAAAATAGACACTAAATTTAATCTTGGTTTCTATTTTTTCAAACAAAATTTTCATTTAATTTATAATTTTGGTATAATATTTAAGTTTTGATCATCATATACTCATATATTTAAGTTGAATTTGATAAGAATAATTGTTTTATTAATTATCAATGAAAGATAAACATGTTATTCAAGAAATATGATGAGTGTCACATTCATTAGGCTATGTTATAAACTAAAATTTGCAAAATTTATACTTATACACAAAAAAAAAAAAAATGAAGACTAATACCGAATATAAAAAAATGAACAAATTTTAAATATTAAAATAAAATTTTCTTACAAATTTTACAAAATACGAATCTACTTAATTCTTGATCAAAGTATATTTTGATATTCTTATAAAAATATTTGTTATCTATATAATCACATAAAAAATAAGCTTTAAAAATTGACACAATTAATTTATTAATAATCATTGTTTTCTCAAAATTTTAACATGAATAATTCTCATATTTACTAGTTTATATATCGATATTTGCACCAATATATTTCAAAGAATATCTCAAGACAACAAGATATAAAACACAAGAGATTCTAATAAACATTACAATAAAATAAACACAAGCAAAAATTTTAACAAATGAAAGACACAGTTGGGAACAAACTTGAAAATCGTTGATGGATCGTGTTGCAATGATCATGATGCATTTGTTTATGCAGAAAATAATTAGGCCCATGACTTGAAATTGAACATTTAGGCCCACTTGAGAAATGAATCATATTAATTCCATCAGTTCCTTCCCATCAGTCAATATTTTGATCCAATCTGAGAAGAATTTGTTTGAGACAATATACTTGATAATGTTTTTTTGCATCCCTTTTTGTTAAAAAAAATAAAAATGAAAAAATAAAATGAATGAGTTCATTTTTATTTTTTTGACCATTATATATTATGATTTAATCTTTCGAATTTTGATGTTGATTACATACATTAGTGATTGAATATTTAAATTTGTGTATTAAATTTGATGAAAGTAGATAATTATTCATTATATATTTATTAATAAAAAATTAACAGGACGATCCAATGAATGCAATGAGTTACACATTGCATTCCCTTTAAAAGAAAATAAAATGAAGAATTCATGTTTATTTCTCTATCTATTGTAAATTATGGTTTTTTTTTTGTCTTCCCAAATATTAATTTCAAATTGAGTTATAATTCTCTCATAATCTTTACGTTATTTTTATTTTGATTATGTATAATAATTATCAACTATCTATATTTTGTGTTAAATTAAACAAAAAAATGATTATTCTTTTATCAATTTTTTACTAATAAAAATAATTGCATTGCTCAAAGAATATAAAGAAGTATGACATTGCATCTCTGTTAAAATAAATAAAGTAGACAATTCACTTTTATTTTTGTTGTCGTCATAGATTATGGTTTGATTTTCTATTTCTGAAACAATGATTTTAATTCATTGATAGATTTTCCTCTAATTAAAGTTTTGATATTCATTATGAGGATAATCATCAACTTTATGTGTTGAATTTGATCAGAATAATTGTCTTTATTAGTTGTTCATCAATGAAAAGTTAATATATCATTAATGAATATATTGAGAATCACACTTTATTGATGCTAATAACTGAAATAAGCATAATTTATTACTATTGAGTGTTAATAGAGATTCTTAACCAATTTTAAAGATATAAAGAAAGTTTTCTTAATAAAATTTTATAAATCTATGAATCTATTTAATTGTCAAACAAATTCTTAATGAAAATATTATTTTTTTATATTTATTCACGTAATAAATATAATTTTAAATTAATTTCAAACTATTAAAATTTATATTCATGATACGATACTTTTTAAAATAATTATTAACGTCTCAAATCTTAAATATAAAAGTAAAATATACCATTATGTATTATTATGTATTAAATATATATGTTGACAATTAATATTTTCTATTTTTTAAAAATTTTTAGAGAAAGAACAGAACATATAACCTAAATCTACAAGATAATTTCCTTTTTCTTCAAGAGAACATAGAATTTTGCAGAAAAGGAAAATGGAGATTGCTTGTAAATAAAATCCTTAACCATTTAAATACTGAACACCAATTTCCTCCAAGTCTCTTTACTACCTTGGCAACGACACATTATTATTTGGTGTCACAATCTTCCATGATTCAATGCTTGCAAACTTTCGGTTTCACAATTGCTAATTGGCTTCCCAATGCATAAATAAAATAATTTCCACATGAAACTCATCTCAAATTGTGTAGACTTTTGGCACAACTTTTCTTGTATTAAACGACTTTTTTATATAATTAGAGAAGCCGTGCCCAATTTCACTGCCTCAATTTTATTCTTTAATGTTTTTGATTGAGATAAATTGTCACTTACAGCCATTGCAATTGGTTAATTGATCTCTAATCCTTAAACCAAAGTCTAAACCTAAACCATGCCTCCTTTGTCTAACTTTTTTTCTCTCTTTTAAACAATTGCTTTTTAATTAAATCATATTAATGGAATTGATACATCTTCTTCTACTACTACAACTACTCCACTACCATTATTGGAGCTAAAGCTTCTCGGATCCCAACTTTATATCATATTTTCCTTTGTCATTTTCATGTCTTATTATTAAATAATTTTTTTTTTTATAAAAGTTTAGTTGTATAACAGTATGTATAAAATATATTTAAAATTATTTTACTTGTACTTAATTTTTTATTTTTAAAAAAAGCATAGTTAGTATTTGTTATTCATGTAATTTTTTAAATATATAATAATTTCATTTACATGCAATATTAAATTAAAAATAATAACACTTTAATTTTGAATATATTTGTAATTTTAATATCTTGATTTTATATTTTATATACAAGTTTAGTATTTCTTGAAACCCCTTATTCTCTAGTGATATATATAAAGATCCATCATATTCTATAATTTCTAGAGCTAACTTTGTCATTTCTACACCGAAATATTAAGCGTATAGAATTCTTAAGCATGATTTTCTTAAGTTATCTTACTTGTTGCATTTTTTTTATTTTTATTCTACTATCAAATTATTAGTCTAAGATTTAAGGCAATCACGTTGGCTTCTTTCTTTTTTTATTCTTTATTTATTGTCTTTTCAATCTGTATTTCAACTTGTGCAAAGGTTATTGAAGGAATGTATTTTTTTTTTTTTATAAATAAAAGTTAATATGGAATATCTCATTGAAATTTTAGAATTGAAATGCCAAAAGCCAATTCTGATTCCACTTCTCAAAAGTTGGCATAGAATTGTTTTCCAGTTGATTGATTGACAAAAATGGGAATAGGAATTTTGAATATAAGGAAACTTGGCGTGAATATTTGCTTAAATTTGGAGATAAAATATTTGACTAATTTAGTTTATTACACACATCTCCTCCTCATTCCAATATGAACAAAACCCGGGCATTTTTCAAAATCTAGAACACGAAAATTTTGTAGAATTCTAATGCATATCATAATTTTTTTACAATTCATAAGGAAGATAAGTGATTCCAAACTTATTATATATATAGTTGGCACACTGAAGCCAACTTGAAGTTGTAAAAGAATACGATCAAATTAAGATTATAATAAAACAAAAGTATATATAAAATTTCCCAAACGGGAACCACCCATTAATACAAAGATAATTATGTTTAGGGTTTGGTTAGGTTTTAAAATTTCCATGGGTGGGGTTGAGGTGTAAAGAGATCTCTATCACCTGAAGAAAGTGGAGTTGTGACTGGTACAAGACAAGGACATATACCTACAATCCTTTAATTTTAATTTTTAATTTTGGGTTTTTGACAAATGAAACTTTACTAAAAGCTATATACATTTTTAGTCCCAACAAAACTCTTCCTTATTGACTTAAAATTGAATTTTATGCCTCCAATCTCTTCGAAAATTCTTTTTTCTTATGGAAAATTTATTATTTAGTAATTTAATTTGAGAGAAGGAATATTACTCATGTAGCCCATTTTCTATGCACTCCAACATATGGACTCAAATCATGTCTTGATAGTTGATAGCATTAATGAAGTTATGTAGACTTCATATATGCTAATCCAAAATTTACAACTAATGACAGTTAATACCTTGGAGAATCTGAAATAACGCATTTTAGGGGAAGCTAATTCTTGTCTAACATAATGGTAGGTAACCATTATACATAATCAAGGTTGGATGGTGATATAGGGAAAGCAAATTAACATGCATAAAAATCAAATAAAAATGGAGTTCTTAAAGAGTCAAATTTCTAAATGCCACTACTAAAAGTTCTTATGTGATTGGTTAATTAGAATTCCTCTTATACTAAAACTCCCCAAAACTTGAAAACACATGAATTATGAACAGAAGACAAATGAGATAAGGGTAACGACTTTTCACTAGTTAGGTGTCCTAAAATAAAAGCTACTTTAAAAAAAAAAGTCCAATAAAACAACAAGGTTTGTTCATCGAAATGTGAATTTTGATATAGACTAAGTGCATCATTATGCATAAGTTAGACAAAATCAATCAATGGGTTTCTGAGAGACGAAAGCATTTTGGCACTTGGACAAAAGTGCACTGACTTTGCACAGAAGAAACGTTGAAATTTTGGGCTACGATGCATAATGCTCGTATTGACTTAAATTGTCCGACGAACAGCAGCAGCAGCAGCAGAAGAAGAAATTAATTTCACAAATTATATAATATAAATAGTTGTATAATGTTTAAACAATTTGATTAATTATTTAAATTAAATAAATTAGACTGTAATTCTTCTACTTGAATTACCTATATTACATTTCATCATTGATAGAGCTCATTGACAATGGTGATATAAAATTAATTAAGTTTTGATTAAGAATAAATATATATGAGATTCTTATGATAAGGGTGTTTGAGATTCATCCACGACATCTTTTTAAAAAATTAAATTAAAAATTTTAAAAGTTAACACTCAACTTCGTTGCTTAATTAATTAATTACATCATATTACTATACAAGGTCATAATTAGCTTGTAAATCATATCTCTTGGTGTTAAAAAATTCAGCATTAAATCTCATAATATATTTTATTTATTATCCTAATCCCATTATATGGGATATCTAGTATTTTAATTTTAAATATTACATCTTAATTATATATATTGTTAATACATAATATTGATATAATTTTAACAGTATATTAAGGTAAACAACCAGTATCTCTGACCTGTGTTCTTTTGGGCGGCATCCTATTCGAAGAAAATGAGAAAGTTCAAGGACTTGATCACATCAGTAACTAGATATATTTTTGCAAAAAATCAAATTATATATTAATATCTAAAAGGCGAAAATCATGTATCAATGAATATAATGATAATTAATTATCCTTTTTAGGTAGCTTGCTACATGCCTGCATATAATTTTGGTCCTTGTCACATTGAGTTGTAATGTAGAAAATAGAATGTCCCATGTGCTTGGTTGATCCATCGAAAACATAAATAAACTATTATATATATACTAATATTAATGCATTGAAGGCAAAAACCAATACAGGGAAATCTGCTAAATCCCAAAAATACACCTCTAAACAAGTAGTATAAAATTTCACTGCATTAATTAGAGCTTAATAACAAAATTAATCCAATGCAATTTTTTTAAATTAGGCTTTCTTGGAAAGTTCTCGTGATATATTTGACTACTTCTTGTTTAATTTCTTGAGTAGAATTATTAAATATTTTTAATTAAAATATTTTTGTTTATTTCATTCTTGCTATTCTATACTTTAAATAGATGATACAAATACAACGAATGTGGTGGCAAACAACTAAGATGGAATCCATGGCAAGATTTGAAGAGAGTGACAAATTTGCTAAACTTGGGCATAGAAATTAATATAAGTACTTAGATCTCTATTTGATATCTCTATATATATTTTATATACAATAATCAAAAACATATATTATCAAACTTATATTGTTTGGTTTTGGTTGTGGTTTTAGCAAGCAAACAAGAAAATTTTCCAAGAGAATAATTTAGTTATAAAGTATAATAAATATAGCTAAAAGATTTGTTGTATATGTTACAATACATGTATATGTCATTGATGATATTCTTATATTTTATAAATTTTTTATTTTATATTTTATACATGAATATAGATATTCTTTTGATTTTGATCATCAGATTGTGATCAAGAGTTGATTATGGAAAACAAAAAAAAAAAAATAATAATAAGTGACTATATTGTAATAATATATAATCTTAAATAAATAAGATATATCGAAAATTTAAAATTTAGATAAAATGATCTAAATTTTTTTTATTTATTACGATTTGTCAATAAATAAGAAAGAATGAACAAATCATAACCAATTATTTTTTATTTTTTGTTAATAACAATAGATGTAAGCATGGAATACATAAGATGTAAAAATATGAATGCTCATTGGGAAATAAATTTTTTAGGAGGGGACTAGGAAATGCAAAACTCTACACAATTGTATGGCTCCAAGGTATTAAATAGACACGGGGATTAAAATGGTGGAATGGGATAATAAAATTAAATTAAACCAAATCATGAATTAATAAATAAATATTATTCATATGTATGTTCTAATTTTGATATTATATTTTGTGAGTATGAAGTAAACTCTCTAAAGTTTGATCATGATGTAATTATCTTGATCTCCAAAATGGTTAGAAGTAATAGTATTGATTCTATTACTTTGTGCTTGATCTTCATCGGTAATATAAGATGGATCAAGATTTAATTTCCATTACGAAAATTTAATTAAATCAACTCATAATAAATAAAAACTAAAAAAAATATTAGTCTAAGAGATAAAAATAATGCTCGAGCCAAAATTAGAAACATTATGTATCTATGTTTTTCATATAAATAATCACATAAACAAATAGATTAAACATAATTTTATTGTAATTGTTTACAATACATTCAATATATCTTATATAAGAAGTTTTTTATTTGTATTTAAAATTATTTTAGTATGTGTTTTAAATTTTTTATTAATTATTTTAATTTTTATATTTTATATATTTTTATTTATTATTTTATATTAATCATTTAAAATGATATATTACTCATTTTAAGTTTTTCCTTAAAAAATATATGATATATTAAATAAATATTAACTGTTCTCAATTTCTTGATTGATGCACAAATACATATTAAATATGATATCTTTCAAAATTATTATGCCAAATTACCTTCAAACTCAAACAATTCTATTTAATATTTCTTCTAACATACAAATTCAATTTTAATTTTGAAACCTTCTCATGCTTCTTTATTGCAAAAACTTTGGTTAGTTAATTGAAATAGATTGAAAGTATAACGAATTAAAGTACATATTTTCAATACAAATAACATCAATATTGCTACCTTGTGATGATATTCTCTTAATTAATTTTTTTTTTCAGTAATTGAATCTAACCCAAGTTTTAATTTATTTAGCCATTAATGATGGAGGATAATGCAAATACATGAAATTCAAAGTTGTTTGAATTTGGTATCCATACAAAAAAGGCATAATCTTAATGTTGTCAACTTCACCTAAAAAATCTGATGAACTCCCCGAAATTGAAGAGATTTGAAAAAGAAAAAAAAGATGAACAGATAATATCATAGTGGGTAAGCAGGAGAGAGAGAGAGTAAAGCTTAAATCATACTCGCAATGTGTGTTTAAGAACAAGCTCTCCTATTGACACGTCATGATGAGGTTACACGTGTCGTGTGATTGGGACTAATGTACATTGGTAATCATGTTGTTTGTCCTCTGTGAAAAATATTGATTGCTAGTAATTTAGACGCGTGGGAAATCATTTGAGGGTACGTTGGTCAATTCACGAGGAGTAGAAAGCGAACCCTAAGGCGACTGGCCGACCATACGAGACCTATTCTCGATCGTTTGTAAAACGCGTGCACGCGATTATTGGGACGTGGCCTTCACTTTTATTTTTATTTTTTTATTTCTTATTTCAAATACTCGAATTTTTTTTAAAAAATATATTTATTTAATTAATATAATAATTATTTTTTACACATTGGATAAGATTTTTGACTCTATATACTTTACATAAATTATTATGAAATTTATTTAATAATTTAATTAATTTTATTTTTATTATTAAATTAAATTCTATGAATTGTAATATTAATAATTTAAAATTTTATTTTAAATAATATGAAAAATTATGTAAATAAATAAATAAATAATAAAAATATCGATGCTAATTAATAAATATATCAATAATATTAAAAATAATAAAACGAGCAAACACAGCTCTCTTTGATTTTGCTATATAACATACACAAAGCAGCCATTAAAGTCCGAAGAACAGAAAAGAAAGGAGGAAAAGACCAAAAACTCAGAGAAATTATAACCTTCATCACCTCTCCAAACACAAATATGCTTCCCTCCTCTTGAATTCTATCTTTCCCTTTTCCTTTTTCTCGTAGATTTTCCTGGAAAAAATATGCAGCCTTGCAGCGGAGAAATGCAAGGAATCAACTCTCTTTTTACTAATGGCGGCCACGACCAACAACAGCAACAACAATCGCAGATCCACCATCAAAACGCACAGTTTGATCCCGCTTTGCAAGACGACTTCTTTGAGCAAATGCTGTCGTCGATCCCGTCTTGCTCTTGGACTGACTTGAAATCTCCTTGGGTTGACCTTAACCCTAACACCGCTCTCGCCAAGAGCTCCAGGGACTTATCCGACGAAACGGTACCGGAGAATGCCGGGTTTCAGTTCGACGAGTCAATGATTTTAGCTTCCAAGATGAGACAGCATCAGATCAGCGGCGGCGGCAGTGGGAATTCGCCTGTTGCGGTGGCTGCGGCGAAGTTGTTGATGCAGCAGCAGACACAGCAAATGATCATGGCTGCTGCCAGAGGTGGCATGGGGTTGCCTATGTCGATGGGAAATGGTGGTGAAAACGACATCGTTGATGGCTCCTCGTTTAAGTCTCAGGTTCCGTTTTCTTCTTCTCCTTAAAACAAACAAATTTTCAGTTTTTCAGTTCTGTTTATTTGTGATCGTTTAATGACTTCTCTTTTTGCTCCTCAGGGAGGAGATGGTTCAGTTCAAGCTCTCTACAATGGCTTCGCTGGATCTTTGCATGGAACCGGTCCGAGCTCAAACCAGCCTCAACATTTCCACCATGCTCAGGCATGTTACTTTCCTCTATCAGAATTCAAACTTCAGAACTTTTATAAATACCCGAGATGTGCGAGTAATTAAGATGATCATTTTTATCATTGATTTACAGGGAGGAGCGATGCAGGCACAAAGCTTTGGGGCCCCAGGGCCTGTGATGAACCAGACACAGGCTCAACCAAGCGGCGGAGGAGGTGGCGGAGGAAATACACCGGCTCAGCCCAAACAAAGGGTTAGGGCAAGGAGAGGTCAGGCTACAGACCCCCACAGCATCGCAGAAAGAGTAAAAAACTTCAAACCCTTGTTATTTAATAATTTATTCTCCCCATTTTCAATCTTTAATTAGGTTTAATTATTCGATCAATGTGCAGCTGCGCAGGGAGAGAATTGCAGAAAGAATGAAAGCTCTTCAAGAACTTGTACCTAATGCCAACAAGGTAAAGCACTAAACTCCCCTTAATTAATCAAGTGTAAACCCTCTCTGTAAATGCCAGTAAGACTGAATTAATTTACATGTACAGTATTAATTATCATATCTTTTATCTTTAAATAAGTAATTAATGGGTTATTATGGGAATGACAGACAGATAAGGCTTCAATGTTAGATGAGATCATTGACTATGTCAAGTTTCTCCAGCTGCAAGTGAAGGTGCTCTTTTTGTTCTGCGACAGAATTTTTTTAATCTTAGTTTAATAAATACAAATAACTGAGATGATTCCATGGCCGAGCAATTCACTGTACAGGTCCTGAGCATGAGCCGATTGGGTGGTGCTGCTGCTGTTGCACCCCTTGTTGCTGATATGTCCTCCGAGGTAACAAGTTAATCGCCTCTGAATTAGCTTGATTAAGTTAAGCAAGCACGCAATCTTAATTAAACCCACCCACCCACTCAGGAAACCTCATCAGTTCGCAAACCCAATCACCACAAAACGACAATCCAAAAAGAAGCACGCGTGCCCCCTCCAACTTTTTCACTTTGGCAGATTCCATTTTCTCTCTCTCTCTCTCTCTCTGTTTGTCACCTTTATGTAACAATGGCATTATCCCTTTCTTATTTAGGGAGGAGGTGGTGATTGTATTCAAGCCAACGGCAATGGACGGAACCCTAACGGGGCTCATACGGCGTCAACTAACGACAGCTTAACGGTGACGGAACACCAGGTGGCTAAACTGATGGAAGAGGATATGGGCTCGGCCATGCAGTACTTACAAGGGAAGGGGCTCTGTCTAATGCCAATCTCACTTGCAACTGCAATATCAACCGCCACCTGTCACTCCAGGAACCCCATGATTGGCGGCGGCAATCACGTTAACAACGGCAATGCTGCCCACGGCAACAATCCGTTACTCCAATCTAATGCCGAAGGACCCTCTTCGCCCAGCATGTCTGTGTTGACCGTCCAGTCAGCCACTATTGGTAACGGCGGAACCGACGGCCCCATCAAAGATGCCGCCTCCGTTTCCAAGCCGTGATTCAACAGCGAGCGTTGACTGATGACTTATTTTCGGTGGGCTCGTCCAAAGTCTAGTAAAATAAGGCGGTCTTTTTCTTATCATTACTATTAGTAGTGTTGCGCAGCACGATACGACGTCGTATTTGCGTAGACTTTGTGACTAAAGCTAACTACAAAAGAACAAGGACCAAATCCCAATAACAAAAAAAAAAAAACTTTTTTACTTTATATTATTATAATTATTATTTTAATTTGTGGGTTAGTTTTTTGTTAATTTTAATCATTAATTTTAAATTTCTCAATATGGTTTCTTTCTGTCTGTCTCACTTTTTATCTTTATTTAATAATATTCTCTGTCATGATGTTGTTATTAAATAATTAATTAATCTTTTTAATAATTACAATATAATTATGGATCATCAAATGGCAGCTTTCATTATTTTGTTTAAAAGAATCATGTGGAGTGGATTAGGGTTCAAGTCAACGGCGCATCGTTTTGTCTTTTATTTTTATTTATAATTTACATAATTTATTATTAAGTATTTGAGACAAACAAGAAAATTGGTCTTGGAATCTTTCTAGACCTCCATTTAAAAATATATATATTTTTTTCACTTTAATGTAAATATTAAACTTATAATTTATTATGAAATGAAAATTTTGGTTTAGATAAGAATTGACAAGTAAATATGAAGCCAAGAAAGTAGTCTAAAGAATTGACCCAACCTTTGGAAATATGATGGTGTCAACATTATCAATTGATAGTGCTATGACCATTCAATTTTTGTTTCTTTGTGGGTGGTCACCCTTTAATTATTGATTGAGTTTGGTTATGATCTATTAGATGTAATATATTAGATGTAATTTTTATATTATATATTTTAAGTTTTATATTTATTTTTAAATTTTGATATAACGTATTTTAAATTTTAGGTTAATTGATTTAATTTTTATATTTTATATTTTAAAATTTTTATGTTATTTTTTAAATTTTATATTAATTATTTTAAATTTTTCGTTAAAAGATATAACATACATAAAATATATGATAATTAAGTTCCATTTTACAAGTATATTATATATATTTCTTATAAAATGAAGTATTATTAAGTATGTCATTTTTGAATTTTTTTACCAAAACCAACCAATTTTTAATTAAAGTAATAGATTTAATTAATTAAAATGAAATTCTCATAATTATAAATTAAAAACAAAATCAAGTTCTTTGCGGGGTCTTAAATTTCATCAAGAAGTTGACAATTTGAACATGTGAAAGTGCAACTTTTGCTAGTTGGTGGTCTAAATCAATCCTCTTCATCTTAAACACTAATTTGACCACACTCCCAATCCAATCCAACCCATCTTCTTCATGCCTTATAAAAAAATTTTCCATGACCATACAATATAATAATAGTCTTATATTAAATCCAAAAGGAAAATGATCCAATCTACAACAACAATTTAAGACCTTATATTACAATAAAATAAATAAAAAAGACTTAGGAGAGATGTTTTGGTTGTATTCCAAGTGTAACGTGGTGTTTTTTCAGTTGTCGGATGCAAATGGGAGAAGCATATAATAATTATTTTTAATTAAAATGTTTAATTAATAATTAATCCTTGTGATTAAGTTTGCTAATGTTCTTGTTGTTTGGTCACATAACACATTATGAACTATGATCTCATCTTCAATAGGAGAACTTTGACCTTGGAGATTTGGAATGGAGGCTAGCATAAGTGGGTAGCAACTAAAGACAATAGTATGTCTTGAAATGCATGTTAATGGAGGTATTCTTATCTATAAGAGACACGTGTTGTCATCAGACCCGGTGAGTTGTTAACCATGATTGATGAGAAATATATTTTACTATACAAATCTGACCATGCATGAGTTGTTTTTCTGCATCACAAGCTCTAATTGAAGAATCAAGTAGGTGAAATGTTACTTCAGGCAATGGTGGAAGAATCTTTAAAAACATTACCTAAAAGAACAAGAGAATGAATTAAAAAGCTGGAAGAATCCAGCAACATTCCACAATGAATTGAATAAAGGAGTACCTTCAAAACTGATGGTAAAACACAGCACAAAATGAGCATCAACCCATTAAAAAATATAGATCAGCTGCTTGAGAGATGCAGTGGAGCTGAATTTTGGCTAGATCTTGCTGTTGCTAACTTGAAATTCGTAATATAAGTTCAATATACAGGCACATGGAAGGGTTGCATCTTGAAAGACATGTAGTCCACTACTTATTGTCAATGCAGAATGCAGCAGAGAATCAGCAATCTGATGTAGCAAATTCTCTGTCTATCTTAAAATACAGTATTTGCCCATACTTGAGCTCTTGACAACAGAAATGACAGCAATTGTTGTATAGTAATTGGAAAAAGAGAAACGAAACAAGCTGCTTGATCAGACTTCAGATTCCCGAAACAGTTTGGGAATCCTACGTCATAAAGCTAAGCCTTGTGACAATATTAATGCAGGGTTATGGACTACCGATAACTAGCCGGTCTCTTGTGGAGCCGTAACACAATGCTATGGCATTGTCTATTCCTGCCTAACATCGTAAGCAAATTGGCAATAGATACGCTCATGTAAACACCTAAATTGATAACAAGTTAACAAACACGGCTGACCGAACCTTCTTCAACCATTGTTGGGATGGTCATAGCTTCAGCAAAAATAAATAAATAAGTAAAAAATGGGGCAGTTGAGATAAAAACAAATTTTCTACATATGATTCCATGTTACCACGACATCATATCACCAAATGCATCACAAGGGTTGTTAGGACTGAAGATCAGAATCATATAAGCCTTTATATGGTGACTAAGAAAATGTAAAGACCTATCAGATGCAACCTTGATGGTGTAAAGACTATAACGCTCACTCATGAAACTATACTGGAAAAGACATAATACTTTTGCTCGTTATTATGTTTACATTATCCAATGCATCTAATCTAATCAAAAGCATTAACTTCTGTGCTTCCTCATATGATCATCTCTTCAAGCAGTTGCATTCGTTAATAATTCATTCAGCATTCTCCAGAAAGATTCAGAAACTATAATGTTTCAGAGAAGCCATAAATCAACAGGAAAAAAAAAAATAATCAGGTTGCAGAGTCTTGGAAAATTTCCAGAGAACAACAAAATAAAATCTCACAGAAAGCTTCATCAAGGAAAAAGTTCATTGACCTAGTAAAACAACAATCATAATCCAAATAATCAAAAACCTCGACAACAGACCTTCAAGAATTTATATAAACAATCGACCTAAAGTCCCAAGCCCTGACACTTTCTAATTCAATTATTTTTGTTTATTAAGATGTGTTTCAAAATACTTCTATTATTCAATCGTGATCTCATCTTCAGTAACGCCTCCAACAAAAAACTATTTTGACCTCAAGGTTTGGTTTTATAACACTAACCAAAAGGTATGCCACTAGTTATAATACAATGGTAAAAGAAGTTTCATACAAGCACAAAGAAATGCACTAAGAAAGCATAATCAAGTTTGAACATTACATTGTCAAGTCCGCATTTTGTATTCTTCATTGGGTACAAAATATACATCTTAGTTAGAAAAAAAAACTTCATTTCAGTTTGGTTGTGAATGGATACAACAACAACAGAACAACAGATTCCAATATATAAGCAAGCCACTAACTTTTGGTGCATCCTAAGCCTGTTTTAGAATTCCTTGCTCTAACCTGATCCCCCAATTGCAGCTTTATACTCCTGCCAAAACAAGATAAGGTCAACCTAATGAGGGTACCATCAGGTTCGGATAGCCCTAATACAACTATTAGCACCACATATTTAATAATCATCTTTACATAGACACTTTCTCCACCAAGACACACAGTATCGAGCACAGCGACAAAAGCAAACAATCTCATATCACAATTTAAAAAAAGTCATTATGCTCCATAAACCCAAATCACTTATCCCACAACTTGTCTGCTAAAAAGCAGTCATAAATGCAGTTAACACATATACATCATATTGCAGTTACTGACACTTTTTAGACTTTAGTTCAGCTAATGTACCCAACTAAGCTAACAACATTTACCGACTACCCAGATAGCCAGAAAGCTCATAAAAGAAATAAAAACAATCTAGCTAGAATCAGAAGAAGGCTTGAATGTGTAAGGCTGAGGAAGTGTCAACGGACCTCGCCTTGTCCGACCGTCATCATCCAATAGCCTGTGTACCCTCTTGTTCTTGCAGTACAATCTATCAAAATGCTTCACCTGTCCAACCAAAATTTACAATCAATAAACCAATCTACATTCATTTCTTTCCTAGCACATTATAAAGCTAGAACAAAATTACTTGCCAATATATCGAAATATCATATATTATAGCCATAGCACCATAGAATTCCGATAAATTTTCGGTTTCAACTTTTCTTACCAGATATTTGACAAAATCTAAACTTTGTCTTAGAACTCCGTGAAAATTCGACAATTAGTCATAAACCTTGCTTTAGATTTCTCTAAATCGTGAAACCTGTCGATTCTACTAGTAATTAACCATAAAATTTAGAGAGATAGAGGATATCAACCCGTATAACTCATAAACTAAACAGCTTAACGAAATTCTAAGCATCGCAGAACATTAAAACTTGAAGAACTGAATTTCATTACCCAAGAAGCGCGGCAATGCTTGACAAATTCGGCCCTGGAAGCCTTACAATCAGCAGGGTATAAGAGACCGACGGAAGCGATTTCAGTTGGTTTCTTGTTCGATTCTTTCTCCAAGCAAGCGTAAAACGCGTCTCGAGCTTTGTAGCAAGCTTCTCTGGCTTTCAAAAGCACGTCAGTGTGGATTTCATCTGGGTTTCTCGATGTGTAAGCTTCTAGTGCCGCCATAGCCGATTTCTCTTCCCAAAGACCAGACTCGAGCTTTCACTTTGGTCCTGTTACCTCCGTATCTCAGTACCAGTTTGTTGCGTAAGAAGACTACGAAATGGGCCAAATCAGGGTCAGCCCTTGGTTATGAAGTTAGGCTCAGTTTGGAATTTGGCCCATAGAACAGGCTGGGCCATGTCTGTTCCATGGTTTCTGATTTTTGCACTGATGATTTACTTATCCCCTAATCTTCAAATAAATCATGTAAGATCATGTCTGAGCAGATGAAGAACTAGAATGGATATGTGTATATGGTATAATGTTGCTAGTGATCATGCTCATGCATGATGCATCATAAATACAAAGAAATAATATATGGATTGTCACTTGTTCGATTGCCCTCTCAAGTCTCAACTACAGGAAATGCACCCACACAACCCACTTTTGCATTTTCTTGAAGAAAAAAGTAGAGAAAATCCACTTTTGCATTTTCTTGAAGAAAAAAGTAGAGAAAAAAAATTGGCACTGAGCTACTCACTTTTCATGTCATTCCATTTCAAAGAATTGCACTTTGTGGGGTTGAATACATGCAAGTTGTCCACCCAATAATAATAATTCTAATAATTGAACCAATAACATCCATTCCTTGGTAAAGTTAGTCACAAGTGTTGTGAAATTAAATCACTACTTATCGTGTGTGCACGCGTGAATGAGTGATGATAAATGCATTAGTTGCTGTAAATTTTTGATAAATAATTATAATAAATGAAGTCTAAATAACATTTTGTTTAGAATTACGGTATGTTTACTATATTTTTTGTTAAATATTCAGTAAACACTTACTTTTAATTAATATCAATTTGATAGTATTAATTGCTACTACAAAAATATTAAATTAAAATTATAAGTATTTATTCATGTATGTAGTCAGTAACCTTATATAAATTACTTTCAAAGTTAATTAATATATTATAGTTATAATTTTTAAATTAATATATAATTATATACTAATTAAAATATTATTTAAAATATTTGTATAGAAAAATTTTATATTTTTGATGTTATTGTTTTTACTAAATAAATATGTCCATTTTATGACTTTTTGTTTCTAATTAGAAAATTCTTAATATTATGATCTAAACTAATAAAAAAAAAGTGTTTTTTTACACAATATATCATATGTATTTTATATCTAATATTTTTAATACTTATATTAATTATTTTAAATTTTTTAATTTTATTTTTAAAATTTTTAGTTTTATATTTTAAATTTTATATTAATTATTTTATATTTTAATTTTTTTTATTAATTATTTTATATTAACCGTTTTAATTTTTTTGTTTCATATATATTAGCATTCCCTCAAAGAAAATGTTCAATTCAATATGTATGCTTGATTGAATTGTAGTTGAACTTTCTTGTCAAAATTCAAGTTGAATTTGCTTAGTGGGGTTTGAAGAAATGAGCACTGTCTTTCCCTTTTCCATTGCTTTCTTCTCTCCCCTACTAAAATAAAACATGGCATTGACAAATAATTTTCCCATCAATTCTCTTGCTAACCAAATAAACACGAAATTGAAGAAAGTCAAATATAAGAAAAGTTAAAAGGCAAAAAGTTATGAGGAAGAATCCTTTGGTTTATTCCTCAGCGTTACATCATCATCATACCAACTACAATTAAAAGAATAGGAAGTCGACAATAAAAATTAATTAACAAAATTACTCTATTCCTTAGTTGTGTTTGGTGAGATGAAGCCCTAGCTATCTTCAATTGGAATTATCCAAAAGCACACCTATCTCATACTTGTTAGGGCACATGCATGAACTTTTTTATGTGGTGGAGTCAAAAGCTTATGAAGATGATGATCATGAATATGAAATTATAATCAAGGTATGGGTACTCTAGTCAATCTCAATCATGTCTATTCTTTAATGTCTTTGGGGGGATTATTATAATTGAATGGCTGGGACCAATGTAGTCATAGTTTTATTCCAATGAATCAAACTGAAAATTACACCCTAACCCCTAACTTCTTCTTTGTGATAACTATATTTCTTGTTTATTTTCTTTTTTCACTCACTATGTAAATATCTAACTATATGATAGAGAATATTTGTTACTATTTTAAGTCATTTATAGTATAATTTATAATTTATTTATTGCTGTTATAAATATGAAACTTTTCGTATTTCATATACACTTTAATTATAAGATTCTTAATTCAATTATAAATATATATTTTAAAAAAAATTAAAATTGAGTTCAATTAATTAATAACTAGAAGAGAGGAAAATTACATGTATTGATAATGTTGTACAATTAACAATTTAAAACAATTAATACTATACAAATATAAATGAAATCCTTCTTAACTTTAAGGTAAATGAAATTTAATTTTAAAACTAACACTTACTTTAATTATCAAAATTATCATTATATTATATTGTTGTCTTAACTTGAAGATAAGACAAAAACTTTAAAAAAATAATAAGATACACACCCACAAATGCATGTGGCATGGCAACATTTTATGCTTTGAGCATTAATTAGAACTATACAATTAAGTAATTAATAAAATCAACCAATAGTAGCAGCACGTGCCACAAATTGTACTCTAATAAACATTAAATAATACTAATCAAATTTCTGATGGGATTCAGCCAATTTTGATCACATTTATCGGCATGGTTTTTGACATTTTGACATTGTTTTTTTATAGACATGAAAATAAGCTAAATTCATTTATTACATTTGAATATATAAACAAAACTCTCTTTATAGATATATTATTAATTTTTTTTTGTTAATTAATTTATAATGATTGGTATGACATTGATTAGTATATGCAAAATTTGATATCTAAATTCATTACTATCAATATCTCTATTCATTTAGGTCGAATTGTATAAGCTTATTTGTCACAAATTTGAGCTCTCGACGAGAAAATTATTTTATTTTAGCTCTTTATTTTAGAGTCTTAAATATCATTTTCTTTTATCTTTTGAAATCAAAGTTACAGGGATAAATTCCAATACTAAATTAGTTTAATTCGATTAAAATTGAACAAGAATCAAAATTTTTTCCCCCTTTGATGTTATACTAAATTGTAAACTTTAAACCAACAACTCAATGCTTACTTGGAAAAATATGAAATAATATCTCAATTTGTTTAAAACAAATAAATCATGATAATAAGACCAAGAAACAAATTCTATTGGACTAATGAGTAAGAAAAAGTTCAAGTTAAAAGAGGCAATGTTTAAGTTTAGTAGTGTATGTACATTTTAATATCTTTTTTTTAATTAATTTAATGACCGAGGAAGACTAATCACTTGATTAACCCTTAAATATATTTAATTTTGTTTTCACCATAGCAAGAGCTAAATGGAAAGGTCAAGTTGACAATGTTAACATAATCAATCATCCCCTGTATAAAATGCCAAACAATTAACCGACAATTAGTAGAGTTCATGACCATTTTGGTGAAGCCAAAGATCCCATTAGTGCAAGCACAAAAGAGTCATTAATTAATTAATTAATTATGTGAAAATAATTGATTGATTAATACCAACGCTGAACTGAGGATATTATAATGGGTGTATATATATATTTTCTGTGTCTCCTTCTTTGACGCAGTCCTAATCCATCAACACAACTTCCAATCAGAAACCACAACACCGACATCGGGTCCCGCACGTGATGACGATCTGACGGCCCCTATCTCTCCTTGCGTGTCAAACGACATTGTCGTACGTGGCCGATCACTAATGAATTATCGACAGTACATGAACTCAATCAAAACTCGACAAACTTCCTCTCTTTTATTTTAAGTCTTCGATCAAGTGACGTCTGTTTTGTCCTTATACTCTATTTATGCTTCTTCGAAGACCGAAACGATTTGCACCCTTTCATTTCATCTCTCTCTCTGTCTCTCTCTCTTACTTTCTGATCTTTCGCTCTATATATAATCATCCCTCAACGGCGGTGCAAGATCGTCTTCAACTCGAGAATGGGCGCAAAACAGCAAGTGAAGAGGGAAAAGTAAGAGGAAGAGAGAGATTTTTATTTGTGTTTTTGGAGCAGGAGATCCAAAGAGAAGGAAAAATGTAGGGAATTTAGATAAGGGTTTCTGTGGGTTTCAAGTTTGGTGGAAGTTTTAGCTATGGTTTTTTCTGGTTGAAGAAACCCTAATTCTATAAATTGATGATCTTGTTATTTGTTAGTGAAGTTCGTCTGTCAGTTGGAAAAGCTTAGTTTTTTCTGCACAAGGGTTTCCAAAAATGGGTTTGTTTTTGTTTTCAGATCTGGGTGGTTTACTAGTGCTAATCACAAGAAATTAGTGTGATCTGATGGCTAATGATAACATGTAATCATCATCAGAATAAAAAAAAAATGAAGAGGAAAAACAAGAGAGACTGACAGAAGAGAGTGAGCACACGCAGGCAATTGTATGAGAAAATATCTTTGCGGGTGCGTGCTTACTTCTCTTTCTGTCAGCTTCATTTTCGCAGGTGTTTCCTCGCAACAACAAAAACAGGAATACTTTCAAAACACTTACGGAACTTCTTTTTCTCCTTTAACTTCCTCTGATCTCTTTCTTTATATCTACTACTTTCTTCCTCCACATGTCTCTCCAAAAGAAAGTAAGCTGCTGCTAACTTGTACATGTCATCAAATTCTCTTGGTTCTTATCTTCTCTTCCAAAACCCTTTTTGCTTTCTATATTTGTGTTATTTTTTGGCTAACAAGTGTAAAGCTTTAATTGTGGCTGATGAGTTTTGTTGACAAATGGAAGAATTTCAGTTGGTACAATTTTACATGTAATCCTGCATAAGTAGATAAGCTCTATCTTTTCTTCTTTTTTTAACTTGGGTTTGTTTATCATTTATTGTGTGCGGGTACCAACTCAAGTCTTGTGTTTTATTTACTTATTTATTTTTTGTTCATAAATTCGCTCACTTTACTTACTTGTTTCGTCAATTATATATTATTTTATTAATTTGTGATGGATCTTCAATCTTGAAAGCGTGACTTTTCATGGTCCTCTTTTCTTTGAAGAGCACGAAGTTGGCTACTTGAAGGTACGCTTATTCACTGTTCATAATTAACGGAAAACTGTATTTTTGGAGTTTTTACGTTCCTTCTCGTTTTCTGCTTCAAAAGACTCTCTTCTTTCTCCCATTTCTCTTGTTCTACATCAGGACAAACAAAGGGCATGTTTGGTTTGTAACTTCCAACTCTTTTCTTCTTCTCAATCTGGCTCTGATTTTGATTTTTTTCGTCTTCCTATTAACTGATCCCAAATGGGTTTTCTCTATAATTGATGAGTGATTTCTGATATCTGATTTCTTTCCTAATAAAATCTTGCAGCTTTTGCCCTTACTCTGGGCTCTATAGAAAGATTTTCTCGTTCGAGGAGGAGAGGGCTAAATATGGGAAGTTTTTCTTGTTTCCTCTTCTGGGAAAATATACTCGATTTTGTAGCCGTGAATAAGGTTTCTGTAAAAGTTAATCTCCTTGTACAGGTTGGTATCAGCTGATTTTTCTCGATCTTTATTTTGTTTCCATTTTTGGTTCTTCAAGATGTTCCTTATTAGCCAAGGCTTTGTGTTTTCAATTATTTATAGTAGTAAATAATGCTTTTATTGTTTTCATACAGCACTTATTGTTTGATCCTGGGGAGCTGCAGCAACAACAAACAGCTGCCTCAATTCGCCGCAGGTTCATCCCTCAGGTAACTGGTTTTAAATATCCTTTCTCATGTTGCAGCAGTATTGCTTCTGATTTTATGTAGTTTCTTTGGTGTTTTGTCATTAATTTAGAAGATATCCGTTTCTATTTTATGGAAAATTTGTAGATTTTGATGGTGTTTGAATATGTGGATTCAGTAATTATATTGTATTATCAGTTACTTTTAAGGAAGACTATTCAACATATAAATTGATTGAGCAAAAAATAAGTGGGTCATAAGAGGAATTTTTGTTCAATTTGTAACCTAAACGCTTTCACTTCAGACAAGATTTTGAACTGTTGTATCAGATTTTGTGTTCTATCCTCACTTCAATTAAGTGTTTGGCTTTCATCAAGTGCTGTTTAAAGTATTTTTCTACCAATTAATATGAAGTTCGTGAGATTTGATACATATATTTTATTGCTAATGATAATGAATTAATGATATTTTAAGTGGCCATTAATCAATTGACAGATAGAAATCCACTTTGGGATTAATGTCTGGTTTTCAGCCAGCAGTTTTAGGCGAAGAGCCATAGGTCTTAATCATATTTTGATTGGAAAAAAGATTGACACGTTCTAAAAACTTTAGGTGTTGTAGGTATCACAGGTTTCATATTTTAGAGACTTCTGGAAAAGGTTTAGTTGTTTCGTAGGTGGGTGACAAAGATATATATATATATATATATATGGTCTTCCTTTTTTTAAGAATGAAGAGATATAATATGCATAATATTCGTTTTTCTGTAATCTACGGAACTTTCATTACTTTGCTTCTAGAATATATTGTGTAGTTTTATTTGCTTTCATTCGAGGAGGCATGGAAAATTGTTAAACATTTCTGTGAAGTATTGTTTTTTGCTTGATAACAATTATAAAAGTGATGTTGTAAATATTCCATTACTTAGACACAAATTGGATGGCTCTTGGTGTTGTTATATCCTGACGTTGAACCAAATTTAAGTATCTTAAGCAATATTTGTTGTACTTCTGTCACATAAAGTGCATACTTATACTGATCTTATGTACATATGATCACCAAAGTCTAAATAGCGTCTTGTTTGATTGGATAAAAACATCAGAACATCGTTTGCTTGTTCTTATCTTTTTTCTTCATGTGTTTACGCTATCATTCATCCATATGAGTGTGCTTGACAGAAGAAATTTATACCAACAACTTTTGAAGTGAGGATGTATATAATCCTCATCATCAAGTTTCTAAGAAAACCAAATTCTTCTACTATAGAATCTCTAGACTAGCAATGTGTATGCCTACTACATAAGAATTTGTAATACTGGACTTTTATATACGGTCTTTTGATTATGATGTTGGTGCTGTTTGTGACAAAATTTTGGCAGTAGAAAGTATGGTTAAATTAGGATAATTGTAACAGTCGCAACTTGGTGGTTCATAGTTGCAGCTAGTTGTGGCAAACTGTGCTGGGGAAGTTATGTCAGCTGTGCGAGCAAAATATGTGGTGGTGGCTTTAGTGGCGTTATAATTTTTTTTTCCTGACACAAATGAGGGAAATTAGAAATTTGGCATCCAATGATTCCATCTTGAACCTAAATCTAGCGTCAAATTCCTTAATCAAAATACAGTCTCTTTCACTTGTTATGTATGGTACCGCATTATTGATTTGGACTTTCGCTAATATGGAATCTTGAATTCATGTTCTACTGTCCCCACTTCTTTTATGAGTTTCAGTTGGTTGACACAGTAGATGATAAGCGTTAAATTTTCCATATTAGATATCATACCTTTATCTTTCTCAGACCATTTTTTTGATAGAAAAATCCAAGAATCATTTTGTTGTAGCTTCCTTGAAACTTGGTTGTTGAAGCCTGGGGACAACAAAACACAAGTACCTGACAAGTACTCATAGATTTTGAGATTTAAAGTATCTAGAAGTTCATTTTACACCTATTCTAATTTTCTAAATGCTTTTGTTATGATTTGATTTGACTTCTAGTATATTTCAGCCTAACTGATATGATTTCAGAACATGTCTAATTATTTCTGTTATTAGAGTAATTTTTTACGTGAGTCACATTTTCCAAATGCTTTATGAGCGGCTGTTGTCAACTTGTTTCGCTGATGTGACATGAATTAATCTTGGATGACTATTTTCAAGCGATCAAGTATGACAAATGATGAAGGTTGTATTACATTTATCCATCAGCAGTTGTTCAATAAGTTTAATAATAGCTTTTCCATTTTGCTGGTTAGGAACAATGAAAGTTAACCAATCCATTATCTATCATGTAATTATTCAATAAGTTCAAGATTGAGAGCCATTTGAATTAGATACCTGTCAAAGGTAACTCCCCTGTTAGTTTGCAATAGATTTTTTGTGAAACGCTCCCTTTTTATTGTGTGCCTTTGCAGGCACAAAGTGCAGATGGCCTCAATTCTTGGCTTATGTCTTGCCACTATAAACATGAATAAAGAAATTACAAAGAGTCTAACCCTCAAATGATTGCCGCAATATCTCCAATGAAAGTCATTATGTTGGTGCTTGCCATCTTTGGCCCGAGGAAGAGACTGTCTATTGAGCATTTCAACTGACCTCTAAACAGTGTGGCGATCTGTCTTTATTTTGACCAATGTTGTCCAAAATACTTGTTTATCGTTAATCTGGGAATTCCCTATCTAAACTCATTCCGCTGAGTTCTTTGGCCAAAGAGGTATATGGTTATGATTCATTCTAAGTTATGCTTGTCTGTTTACAGGTGAATCATGTGGCAAGCCTTTGTTATCATTATGAAATCTTTTGTTGTCAAGCTATTTAGGTTCTAGATAGATTCATAGTCAGTCTATTCAAAGTACCTCTACTGCCTCTACCATAAGAATGTTCATTCAACTATTTTTTATGTCATAAGAGCATCTCAGAATTGTCTGTTATGAGCCAGGTTGAGGCTTTCTTATGTTAGTGAGGAAGTTTAGAGAATTGAACTGTTTCTAACCTTATAATTCATTCTGAACTCAATATTTTATCTACAGTATTATTCTAAGATAGGTATTTGATCATTGTAGAGGTGGGTTAGGAGACGTTTGATTGATGAGCCTAAAATAGTTTCCAAAATTAGGGTAAGATTTGGATGGATATATTTTGAGAAAAAAAAAAAAAAGATGAATAACTTATTAGTGGTAGTTATCTTTCGCCCATGATTTTTTTTTTTCTTTTCTGATTTTAAACCAATTTCTAGGAATGTGTCTGAAACCTATTTATGAACCTAAACATATGTATTTAAGAATTTTTGTATCAGGATTGCAAGTCGAAAATGCCTTTAATTTATCCAGCCTTGACAAAAGTTCAAGAGAAGTCACTTCTAGGTGGAGTTTCCCAACTCAAGCTCAGTTCTAGTTTTGAAAACTTTGTTGCTAATTTGCTTGTTGATTGGAAGAGGTTGCTTGTTCTGTTCAGAGAAGATGTAGCTGTACTGCAAAATATCTCTGAAAGCATTAATTTCCTGTGCAGAATTTGAAGGCAAATCGTTTAACCCTTTTATTAGTCTAGTCTAGAGCTGTAAAGAATTTCATGAGGCATTCATCACATCCATACAGATTTACGCATAACTAGCATATAGATATAAAAAGTCATTGTTTAGAAATCGAACTGTGTGAGAATGGTGCAACAATGCATGATCTAGCTGTCAAAATAGGTATGTTGTAGAAAATAAAAATTAAATGAAATTGCAAGGTTTTTAGTTAGTTTGGTTAGTATTTATTTCCCTGCAATAAGTCATCAGTTAGTGACTAAAAAAAATAAACATTTGATTAAACTGAGTAGTTCTCAAATTTTTAAGTTTGCTATGTGAATTTTAATGCATCTCTTAGACCATGTTTCCTTTAAATCTGTGCAAAATTTGGTACTTTCCTATGTAATCTTCTCAATCTATTTCATCCAAATTCTAAGAGGCTGTCTTTAACTGGTATGTTGTTGATAAGGTGATGTGCTCGCTTTTCTTAAACCATTATTTGTGTTCAAGTTTGATAAATTTTAATTGTTTATATTACTTATGTTGTACTATTTACAAGATGCTTCCTTTGGATGGCAATATGCTGTAGATTAAATGGCACATAATGAAATTTGTCAGTAATGTCAACTTGTAGAGTTGTCATTGGATTTTTTTCTATATAATGTCAATTAGCCATTTACTTCTTGTTACTCTAATAATACGACTTTTTTTTTTTGGTAATCGACATCTTAATTTGGTAATATTAGTTGTACGATAAGGTTTGAAAATAGGTTTTTCTTTATGAGGGCTGAAATCTGCTTATATGGAACTGAAGGTCAAACTGATGTGTATTTGCCAAATTCTGAAAATAATGAAAGCAATTGCAATAGTGAAAAAGGGCTGAAATCTTCAACAGTTGTAGTGTGCACATGCTTGTATAATTGCTTTATGAAATGTTTTCGACGGCCTTAACCAAACAGAGGTAAAGATAAAGTTTTTTTCTTGGATATGAAACAGAAATGTTTTGATGTTATGATAAAACTTTTGATTTGCCAATGTCGTTTTTACTAATTAATTTTCATAGCTTGATGATGTCTCACTTGTAAGTATCAAGGCTTTTTTTTTTTTATTTATCAATATTGCAGTACATTGTGATTAGTTAATTTAAGATACAAATTGCTCTAATAGTGGCTAAAAGATCAGTTATACATTGATAAAAAGTTTGTTATTTGATGTTCTCTAGATGGACTGTTTAAATCTTAAATCTATAATTCTCATCTTTGCATCCCGCTGAGTTACCACAAATCTCAAAGGTTTTAGCTGATAGGTAAAGTCCTAGCCCTCACACCCTCTGCAGTTGTGTCTCTTTGTTCATAAAATGTTTGTTCCTTCTTTGTCTTGTGAAGCATCCCTTCAATTTTAAATCTGAATTATCTTTTCCTTTTTGTTCAACTTTGTTATCTCCAATCCCAAAAGCATAAGTTGATAGGTTATTCTTGTTATAGCATTTAAGATCTAGCACACGCTCTCACATGCATCGTTGGTTTTAGTTAATTAACAAGCCTGTTAATTGAATCAAATAAAAGTATAACTTGTTATAATTTAATTAATAGAGGAAGATAAAACCTAAGACCTCTTGATCAAACTGGTTACTACTAATACTGAAAGCTTTAGCTGATAGATAAGTATCTAACAGCTTATCAAGTTTCAAAGATCAGGTGGAATTATTTCAGAGTATGCAGTTTTGAGATAATGATGCAAGTTTCACCTAGTATCATTGATCATAAGGCTGGCCAATTAGTAGTAAATAATAAACAAGTTCAAATAGGTGATTTGTTGGCAGTCATTTGTATGAAGTTGTGTTACATGTTTCAGCTTCTTTATACTTTTGTTATATTTTTGTATGATAATTTAGTGAAAATATTATTTTGTTGCCAGCAACATTTGTATTTAGTTCTATCCATCTATTGACGCATTTAGGCTTGGAACTTCAGAACTCTTTCAAATTGAATATGAAGATCTTTGGTTCGGTTGCCTTTACTTACAGTGGCAGGTGGAAAAATGTTCAATCCATGGTTTAGGTTTGTGCTTTTGAGAGAGTTTTTATGTTTATCAAACTTCCTTTTGTTTCTTTCCATAGAGTCTAAAAGAAATTTTTAGAAAAACTGTTATGGTTGTGCCTGTAGTGATTTCTGAAATAAAATGCAATATGCAGACTTGCATAAGATTTCATCCTCATTCCATGGGTGGTGAACTGTGAAATGATATCTTGGAACTTCTTAATTACATATTTTACTCTTATTAGTTCCTTTAAGGATGGAGGTCACTGAGTTTCTTCATTTCTGGTTATATTGTTGTATTTCTAAGGCATCAATTGCTAGGGCTAGCATTTAGACTCATAATTTGTTGCTCATATGTCTCTCTTCATAGGCGCATTTTGCTTATGGATGTGTAATGGGTTATCTTTTTCAGTGAATCTGGTGCAATATTGGCATTTGTGCTATCTACTTAACAACAATTACCACATTCTGTTAGCTATATTGGTTCAGTAAGCTGATATACTAAACCCCAATTGCAATCCTTATCATAACAGAGGAAAATCTTCTTTTTAAAAGTTTTCAACAACATGATTTTGGATCTTTTGGTATACAGTAAGTGATTTGCTGCAGCAATTCCTGCTTAGTGTTTCCCCAAGGATTTCATGCAATTCTTGATGAACGAGTCCAGCCATAGATGATTCTCTTTTTTTTAAAAAAAAAAAAAAGAAAAAAAAAAGAAAAATGTGTGATTGGAAGAGCAAAAAAGAAAATGAAAACTAGAATTTAATGAGAAACTGACAATGAGCTGATCACCATGTTTGCATGATCAACGCAGTCAATTGACATGGTGCTCTTTTGTTTCTTATGAAGAAACCTGCAAAATAGGACTTTTCTATTTTTCCTTCTAGCCACATATTTTTGTGTTGAAAGTGTGTTCAATTTTCATTAAAGAATCATTGATATTAAGCCAATCAGGCTAGTTGCATATGATGAATGCATGATGTTCATCATGCATCATGCATGGTGTATTTTTTGTATTTTTAATGAAATTGATACCAGATGGTTGATAGACCCGTTGGCAAGCTTTGGTCAGAAAGTATATTGGCAATTGGAAGTAACAGGTGCTGAAGTATTGCTAGTTTAACTGTGCTTGAGTTTTTGGCCTTTTCATTGTCTGAGGCAGTGAGATATTCCACTTTGATTGACAATTTGATTACCCCGTGAATGTTTATGGTTTGTTGATGCTGAATTAAACATTTTGCTGGATTCATGAAATATCATGTTACTTTAGTGCATATTATTCATATGTCACGTGTACTGGATTCATTTTTATGTTCTGTACGTCTAAATATGATTTATTTTATCAAATTTTTATCTTGATATGAAATTACTGTCACATTGATAACGTGTTCAGATGTTTCCAAACTCTCTTATCTATACTTATTTATGTTGTCTTTTCCATTTCATGTTAATTAATATTTAATTGTTTATAAGATCATTTCTTGTATAATTCAATACAGCCAAACAATTACCTACTGTTTGTAACTTGAAAACCATTAAGGTTAGAATTTTGGAAGCAGATTGTGGATAATCTTAATCCAATTTATATGGGATTTTCGTGTCTTTTTTTGTTTCTCTCTTTTAGGTCTTCATGTGGTATAGAACCTCCGTAGGCAATGGTGGTCTTTTTTTGGTTTCTTTTCCCTTGTTATTAGATATTATGTTGACCTTCCTGAACAATATCTTTGTTCCTTAGAAGCACTATGGAAGAAGAGATGTTAAGCATGATTTCAAATGGCGAAAGGAACGTGATTGCAGAATTGTCGGAATCAGTTAGCAGCACTCATTCAATTCCTACAAGCAAGCGTTTGAGGCAAGCAAGTGTGGTCTCAAAATTCAAAGGGGTGGTACCACAGCAAAATGGGAATTGGGGTGCTCAAATATATGCCAACCACCAACGGGTGTGGCTGGGGACCTTCAAATCCGAAAAGGAAGCGGCTATGGCTTATGATAGTGCTGCAATCAGGCTTAGGAGTGCAGACTCGCATAGAAATTATCCCTGGACGAATATCACTATTGAAGAGCCTGGCTTCCAAAGTCATTACAGTACTGAAGCAGTGCTCAACATGATTAGAGACGGTTCCTATCCATCCAAGTTTGAAGAATTCTTAAGGAATCATTCCAAAAGTGTGGAAGAAGATAAGTTCACCCAGATGAAGAGACATACTGATGGATGGTTGATGCGCCGGCAACTCTTCCAAAAGGAGCTAACACCAAGTGATGTCGGTAAGCTTAATAGACTTGTAATTCCGAAAAAGTTTGCCGTGAAGTACTTTCCACAGATTTCTGGAAGTGGAGAAGAACATGCAGTGAATGACAAGGCAGATGATTTCCTGCTAGTTTTCCGTGACAGGTCGATGAGGTTGTGGAAATTTCGCTATTGCTATTGGAGGAGCAGTCAGAGTTTTGTCTTCACAAGAGGTTGGAATCGATTTGTTAAGGAAAACCAACTGAAGGCTAATGATACTATTGCTTTCTACTTATGCGAGTTGCGAGAGAATGCAAAAGTGACCAAGACCTTGATGATTGACGTTAACAAAGGAGAAAGCAGCGGTGCTTTGGCAGAGGTATCCGACCAATGTGTTGACATGCGAATAGATCTGCAACTTCAGTTGGGCCAAAATGTTGTCCATGATGAGACCGAGAATAAAGTTGAAGAAGATGACAAAGAGAACAAAATTGAAGCTGCCGAAGAGGTGGAATTGATGGGACCAAGTCTGACAAGCGACAGCAAGACAAAACCCTTCAAGCTCTTTGGAGTAGAATTCTTCTGAGGCAGATGCGGTTTGCTTTGGGGTTTTCTTTTTTCCCTTTTGGTTCTAATGTTGGGATTTGTTAACATTTGCTTTTGGGTTTTAGGGCAACAATTTTAGTGCCTAATGGCTCTAAGTTTTCTCCTGTGCTATGTTAGAGGGATGAATTTCCAAACTCTTACAGGAGTTGGGTGTTTTTTTTTCAGCAAGCTGAATTAATGCTTGCATTTCATGTTTTAACCGGCCTCTTAAATTTAATTTTTGCAGTGGATCCGGGATAATAATTAGGAATTGCATTATAATTAGCAATTACATATCATCTTGTGTTAACTGTGAGTACATATTGGGCAACACCGTCGATTTTACAAAGTTAAAACAAGTCTTTGATGCATATATGGAAAGTACCCACTTTGCATTTCGACAAAAAGTAATACATCTTGTCTTCGCACACAGACAATATTGCTAGATTGATCCACATTTATCCCATTATTTATCATCTGCTAACCTTTAAATCCCACTAAGAAAATACATAACACAAGTCTTCGGACAAAATCTTGTTCCTTTTTATCAGGATTTATTAGCTAAGAATACACATAGCAGTTATTAAATCTTTCCTAATTGCTTATACACGAATTTGAATTAGATTTAGCCCATGGTATATGAAGGAGTTGGCAGATTGATAACAGTGGTTTTGACTTTAATCATCATGTTAATGCTGTTTGTAACACCCTGTGAACCAATTCCACTGTCCTTGAAACCCTGGAAACAAAAGAATTTGTTAGAATTCCATGGAAGAAAAAAACCTGGAAAGAATTGTTGTTGTAGAGTTTGTACCTGGAAACGAAAATGATCCGGTCCGCGAGCAGGAGCAGAGTTGATCTGAACCGTTCCTGGCTCCATCGCGTCGCTGATCAACATTGCTTTGTTGACGTCCTTTGTGAAAACACAGCCCTGCAATTCTCGAACGTACAACAATGTCAAAAAGAGCGTTGACCGGAATGAGGTGCCTGGAAAAGTAAGATGAAAAAGTCATTTGTTTACTTGAAGGCCAAAGTTGCTAGCATTGCAATGATGAATTCCTTCTTCGACAGAACCAATTCGAATAACAGGAAGAACTGGTCCGAAAGGTTCCTCCCATGCAATCCTCATGTCAGGCCTGACATTGTCGAGCAACAAAGGCCAGATAAGATTTCCTTCTCTCTTGTATTCCTGACAGAATGTTGCTCCTTTCTGTTTGGCATCCATAACCAGACGTTCGATGAAATTTGCAGATGATTCGGTCACAACTGCAGTGATATCACAGTTGTTTTCCGGAGGGCCAACTGTAAGTTTTGCAACCTTAGCCTTCACCTTCTCCACCAAGGCATCAGCTACAGATTCCATTACCAAGACAACCTTAACAGCAGTGCATCTTTGTCCACTGTTGCGCAGATGTGAAAAAAAACAAGGTTAATACAATTTTTTCACCATCAACTAGCTTGATGATCGACATATTCATTTACTCAACCTGTAAGAAAATCCTCCTTTTATGATGTTTGCTGCGACCAGATCAAGATCAGCATCTTCAAGCACAATGCAAGCATCTTTTCCTCCCAACTCCATCTGAAGAGGGATCATTCCAGCTTTCTTTGAGATTGAAATTCCAGTGTCTCCACCAGTGAAACTGAGCAAAGGAGCAGCGCAAGTTATAGGGATGAGAAAAATAACAGTACCAATTCAGGTCTAACAATCAGTAGATAATGTAGATAAGTTATAGGGTTGATAATGGCAACAGTTTTAGCAGAAGAAGATTTCTTCCATTCGCCATCAGCATAGTATTTGTAAGCATCTCCATCCATTATCTCTGCAAAAACTCCAGTGCCAACCATCTTTCTCAAAACACCAAAAAACAAAGAAAACAAATTCAGGAAACACAAAAAACACTCTCTCTTCTTCTTCGTCTTCTTATTGTCGAGAGTGAGTGTCTGGTGTGAATTTGGCTGTTGTTATACAGGGAAAACGAGAGCCATATGCCAACTACTTGGGACAAAAATAGAAAAAGGTAATGGTTAGGTGGTTCAAAACATGCCAAGGGAGAACATTGGTTTGGTCCATTTTTCAATACAATTTCACTTATTATTTTAACTTACTTTACCAATTTGCAACTCACGCGGGTTTCTTTTTTTTAATTATTATTTTTGGTATAAATAAATATAGATAATAAAAGAAATGGTTAGTCTATTATTTCATTGTTTACCTGCCTATAATCTACCCAACATTAATTCTTTTCCTTCTGTGGAAGAAACCTTGCTCTAGTTCAATTTGGTCTTGTGCCTTTGCATATTAAATATTGGCAATCTTGTATATAATAATAGACAGTTCTTTTTTTTTTATTATTTTATTTTAATGGGAGGTTGATATATTTAAAATATAAATTTAGTGTAAATGAATATTATTTTATACAAAATAACATTGTATAATTTTAAATCGTGCTAATTTGTGTTAAAATTTATATTGTATAAAATATAAATGCTCATACGATAAAATTTGTATATTTTTAAGTTATATAAGAATTAAAAAATTTAACATGAAAAGTTTTATTATGACAACACAATTTTTTTTTTTTTTAAATAGAGGTTTAGAAAATCATTTTTAAAATTGATTTTTTTGATAATTTAAGAAATATACATGATATTTTTAGGTTATAATATTGCTGGAAGGAAGAAAATTCAGCCATGATATTGCTTCATTGCTTCTTCCTCTTCCTTATTCTTCCTTCTCTTATAACTCAATCTCTTCTTCTTCTTCTTCTTCTTCTTCTTCTTCTTCTTCTTCTTTCTGGGTTTGCGTTTTTGCATGGTATTTTTAAGAAACATGCAGCGAAAAAGGGCAGTTGCACTTGCATTAATTTACCAAACCCTAATTCCTATGACTAGCTATTTAGCTTATACTTTTCCATTATTTTTTCATATTAGTCCTGGTTTTAATTATCTTTTCATATAAAACATCTTCATAAACAACAACAAAAACATTGTTTCTTGGCTGTTTTTAAGATTGCATTTGTGTTTCAATACATATTCTCAAAGTCTAACAAATTCACAATTCTTCAATTTTTACTAATCAAGCATTGTATTATAAATAATAAAGAGAATTGTTAGATATATAAATTTATTCGTTTAAATTAACAAAATATTATTATACTATTATTATATGTATTTTATTTTTACAAAAATTAAAAAAAAATATATAAAATAAAATTTATACCAATAATCTCAATTATTGAGATCGTATAACAACTAAAGTTTATAGTGTGATAGTATTTTAATATTTTGAAATATGGATATGTGACAAAATTTTTATATATATTTTAAAATTTTTTATCAATAATAATATCGGCTTTTAATTCAATAATTTTGAATTTAAAAAGTATCATTGTTAGTAAAAAATGAGTCATAATAAAAGAGGGCAATGAAAAAAATAGAAAAAGGAAGGGTAGATGCGGGTATTCTAATTTGTTGAATCATTGAAAGAGAAAATGAAGGCTTCAAAGCTTGGTGGTGGTTGATAAAAATTGAGTTGCCATTCTGGTTTAAGTTGAACCAAGAATTCAATATGCAAGTGAGAGCCACAAATGTTTGTGAGGACGGTCAATCATCGTACATCTTCTTATAATTGAGGACCATATTTCAAATCAACCAATTATCTATTGAGATTGAAGGACCGCATCATCTAATTTATACGAAATTTTAAAAAAATTTTAAATAAAACTATTCAATCAATAAATAAAATAAATTACACTTATTGATAAAAAATTTTAAAAAATTAAAATAATTCTCACTTAAATAAGAATAAAAAAATTAAATAGTAAAATTTCTTTTAATTTTTTAAAATTTTTTTTAATAATAATTATAATTTTTTTTATTAATTAAATAGTTGCACCACATCATAAAATTCTATCTAGCAATTTCACTAAAATTTTATGGCTCACCCACCATTTTTAAAAAAGAGACAATTATGTGAGGTGACCAATAAATAAAGGATATCTTTGCTTCGGTCAATTATCACATGTGTACCAAATTCAATAATAAATTATTTCAAATATAAAATTATTGTATGTATAGAACATTAGTTTTTTATATTTATAGCTGATCAATTCTTCTTTATAGTATATAACTTATATAAAAAAGAGAAATTAAATTATATTACTAAAAGAATTTAAAACTCATAAAACTTCTTACATTGAATAGAAAGTTGGTGAATTTTAAATTATAAGAATTGACATACATTATCATTTAATAAATTAATTTTAAAATTACAAGTATTTGATTCTTGATAACTGAATAGTATTAAAACAGACTTGTAAAATAAGATCACGCTTTAATATGGTGCACAAATTGAATTAAAATTTGATCAAATAAAATGAGTTGACTGTTATGGTAAATAATATTTATTTTCTAGATTCATTAACAAAATGGATAAACAATAGTCAAACTTGTCAAGGGATGTAAACGATAGTTTTCTAAAACATAATTTCTTGAGTGACCTAAATGACTAATATTTTCTATTTCTGATTTATATGACATTTAATAAAAAGTAAGGACTTAAATACAAATATCCCTGACCATTATATACTGAACCAGCGGTTTCATAAACCGGTCAGCTCTTTCAGGTCGGTTAAGTTGAGGATCTCATTATAATCAACTATCATCGTCGATTAAGGCTTCGATCATCTTCCCCAAAATTCCAATCTTAAGCCCTGATTCTGCTTGGCAAATTAACAGTTTCTGAAATTTCAACTGTTCTTCTCCAAATTTAACCATCTCAGATCAAAATGCATTCCAAAACCCAAATTTTTATTAAATCCCCTGCAAATTCTCTCAAAACCCTAACCCTTGATCCCAGCCAATCGCAAACCCTAACCCTAGACCACCTCAAAAGCTCTCTCCTTTCACTCGATCAACCTCTCTCCTTATTTTACTTCACTCTCAACGGGAAAATACTTGACGATTCAACCCAGATTTCCAACAATCCCCAAATTGCCCCTCTTTCTACCCTGTATTTGCGCCAACGCGTTTTTGGTGGCGGTGGAGATGGCGGTGCCACGGGAGCGGAGTCACGAGATTGTTATCTCAACATGTATGCGGAGAAAAAGCCGGATAAAATCGATCCGAATGAGCAAAGACTTTCGAAATGGTGTAATTGCGCGTTATCGAACGAGCCTTTGAGGGAGCCTTGCGTTATCGATAAATTAGGTAATGTTTTTAATAAAGAAGCTCTTGTTCATGCTTTGTTGAGTAAAAATTTGCCTAAGGGGTTTAGTTACATTAAGGGTTTGAAGGATATGATTAATGTGAAGCTTTCTAGGGTTCCTGGTGTGGAGGAGAATGGTGATAGTGTGAGGTTTCAGTGCCCGATAACCGGGCTGGAGTTTAATGGGAAGTATAGGTTTTTAGCGTTGAGGTCTTGTGGGCATGTGTTGAGTGTTAAAGCATTGAAAGAAGTGAAATCGTCGTCCTGTTTGGTTTGTCATGAGGAGTTTGGTGAACTCGATAAGATTGTGATTAATGGGAATGACGAGGAGGTTGCGGTGTTGAGAGAGAGAATGGAGGAAGAGAAGGCAAAAGTTAAGGAAAAGAAGGTGAAGAAAGTGAAGAATGGTGAAGTGAGTGATGGTAAAGAGGAGGATTTGGATTCATTGAAAGTCAGCGGGATGAAGCGCAGGGCTGTTGAGAACAAGGGTGCGGAGAAGGCTTTGGCTAAAGTAGAAGGTAATGGCAAGGTGGAGAATGTGAAGAGTGCGAATGGTACTGGTACTGTGAAGCGGTTTAAGGCAGCAGATGTGGCACCCGCACATGCTAATAAGGAAGTGTATGCATCAATATTTACTTCGTCAAAGAAGAAAGATTTTAAGGAGACCTTTACATGCAGATCACTCCCACTTGGACGGAACTGATTATTGACTATTTAAGCTGGCAAAGCTCATCTTTTGTACGTTGACGGTCTGCTGCTTACCTTCTTCTATTGTAATTTTTTGACTTTTTATGAATATAAAATGTTGGGGTGTCAAGGTTTCCATGTTCTTTTTGTCAAAAGGCTATGAATAATATTAATCATAGGATTTGTGGTTAGTTGGAAGTCATTTGGTGACGTGTATCATGGAATTGCTTAATATGAGTTTGCTTCTTCGGTTGAGTATATTCATATTTATATTTAGCAATTAAATGTGTTTGTTTCTAAACTGGTATTTGTGCGATAGCTTTGTTCTTCACTATAATGCCTTCGGAGGGAAAATCTCTTCACATGCTTTATGACTTTTTTATGTTGTCAAAATGGAGTTCCCAGCTCTTCCAAATAAGACGTTTTCCAATCAACGAGATTCAAAAGATTTATGTATTGAATAATGAGCAATCCAATTTACTTTGTTCTTAGAATCCAAATCACTTGATTTACAACTTACATCAACATTATAAGCTAGAGCCCTTGTGCTGCTCTGGTAAGAGCACATAGAAGTCAGGTTCCCGCCCCTATTTCTTCCCCCTGCAATTAGTGAAAAAGGAATAGAAAAAAAAAGTATCAGTTCCTGCTTTGGCATTATAGTGAGATTATTTTGAAGTTGAAGATTTCTTATGAATAGAAGTACTATATGTTGTCCCTTGTATCAGATCATCCAATCTCCACAAAGCTTCTTTTTCTCAAATTTTATTGAAGCCTTGCTAATATCATATGGCAATGGCAACAGAATAGACTATGAAATTCAAAAATCTCTAACAAGATGGAGCTTAAACTTGCAAGACGCAAAAACTGGAGTGGGAAATGTTGCATTGCAGCTCTACGATGTTCTGCTAACTATTGAAGGAGTGAGCAAATCCAGGAAAGAGTTGTATGCAAGAGTCGAGAAGACTTACAGAGTTAACAGTCTGAATTGAAAGATTTTTATGTGTGCAAAACGTTGTGGGATGATCGACTAGAAAGCTCAGTGCATTACTGAAATTGATAGGCTGTCCCCTCAGTTGCTTCATACCGCAAAATGGCGTCCTTGGGCTAAAGCTGTATTGATGCTTCATAGTTCACACCTTCTTAACGTTATAGCCTAGCTACTGCTTTTGCCGAGGCTTAGAGCGGCCAAAAAGACACTTGCTTTCGTTGAGAGTCGAACTCAAGACCTCCCGCTTACTAAACGGGTGCTCTAACCAACTGAGCTACGAAAGCTTGCCGTGTGTTGCAAACGGATATTAAGTATAATTGTAATTAAGAAAGTCTTCAGTGCTTTCTTTTAAGGGCAGTGTTCAAATGCTCCCTGCATTTCTTTATTGAATTCTATAGAGTTCTTGTTGGGCTTCGAAGATTTGCATGTTGCTTGTGTTGTTTAAGCGAGGCTGTATTTGCTTCGTTTCTGAAATTTCTTGGTTTTTTATTGGTATTCTTGCTTTCGGTTATTGCAGACCGGCTTCACGCATGTTTCCACAAGGATGGATTAGAATACGTCGGTTTTGCTGCTAAAGAGCAATCCACTCGCATTCAGGAAGTATGGAATGATCTTGAGGAGGAATTTAGTTTACTTCGGAGTATTGTTGACGAGTACCCTTACGTTGGACCAATGCTGAACATAATTACCAAACCGTTAAAGAGTCAAATGTCAATCTCGTGAAGATAATTCAGCTAGGCCTCACATTTTTTGATGAGAAAGTGAATTTATCCCACTGATAAGTACTGTGCATGGCAATTCAACTTTTGCTAATCAAACCCGTATGAAGAGATGTTCGCACGTGTTTCTGTTCAGTTGTTGTGGCATCGATTTTCCAAAGAATAGAGAGAAGGGTATTGATGTTAAGAAATTTGGTGAGCTCTTAATGTCGTCTGGGATTGTGCTGAGCCATAGTGTGTATCGGCTAACATTTCATGGTAAGTATGATTTTGGGTATCTGCCTGGTAAGCAGGAGGATTTTCTAAAATTGGTCAAGGTGTATTTCCCTGTGCTTTAATACATCAAGTATCCTATGAAGTTCTGCAACCTTCATGGTGGTTTAAGCAAGATTGCGGTTTGCAGAGAATCTGGAATTGTCACCAAGCTAGTTCAGATACCTTGAAGACTTGCCTGAGAAATATGCAAAATAATGAAACTATGCTGGTATGGTGTTCGGTCTTGGTGTTGATAATTACAAATTACCCGGTGAAAGAAAAAAAGAAATCATGAAACTGAAATTGAAAAAAGAAATAGAAGTGTTTTCTAGACTACATACATGTGCCACTTTTTCATCTATTCATGATTTATTCTCATTCTTCTCTCTTGTATTTTGTTAAATATCATGGCATTTCTAAGAAATTGCATGTTCTATTGCCGCATGATTGTTAGTTGATAGACTGGATAAACTTCTTCAAACTGTAAAGGATTCATATTCATTATCTAAACAATTCATCAAACTGAAAACTAATGCACACACATGAGAATATTCTCTGATTGAGCAATTCCTTTCAGTTCATATGAATACCAATGCTAATGGTAAATGATGATTGAGCAAGATCTGCTGCTATAACCAGTATAGTCACCATACCGACAAAAGCACAGAAATTATACTAAAACAAAAGGAGCTCATATTGCACAAGTATAATTGCTAGAATATTTCCTGATTGGTTTGAGAGTCCAGTTAAAAAATACTCACCAAACTTCAACACGTTGTCAAAGAACATTGAGAAGAATCACAATCACATAGGACAGTCTTGGTGCCGACATCAGCCCAACCTTGCTTCCCTCCTTAGCACCTAATTAGAAAAAGTAAAAACATAGGTCAAGCTGCAAGCACAAGCTTGGACATTTTTTGAAATGCTTAGACAACATTTTGATGAAAGATGCAGAGGCACATTTCAGCTTTGAATGACCTTATCCTATTAGCTTAATTGGGATAGGGCCTAAACAAGTTGGTTGAGGACCAAATTTCACATAAAAAATGGGAAAAAAAGAAAAAAAAATCATGTTTCCCGCCAATTGGCTGAACAAGCATCCACTATGGTGATTTCTTACAACAAAAGGAGTTGTACAATGACCGTGAAGATGTAAACTGAAAACTTGATGCATGAAGTGAGGGTTTGCTTAATTATCTAAGGCTCAGAATCACTGAATCGCTAAGCTCATCAATCCTGGCATGACTGATTGTTTGGGTAGGATGTGGTGAACCTGAGATCAAATGCAAATGGCTCTGATGCAAGAAGAAAAAGTAGCGAGTACCTCTTCGGCAAATTTTATCAAAATGGTTGTCCGAGGTCGTTGTTGGCCATCCACAGGTACAAAATGTGCTGTCACTACTGCTGGGAAGCCTGCACTGTCCAGAACACCCTTCAGGAATTTTTTTTTTCAAAAAAAAGGTGTGTCAGAGTTTTCATCCACCAGCTGATCTGTCAATATGTACAAGATCATTGCCACACTTACCCTGACTATTCCAGCAACAAATGCCCCACAATTAAATGTTCCCATATCTTTTGGGATTGAAATAAATCTACAACCAAGACATTTTTTAAAGAAAATCATCAGTTGCACTTGACCTAAAACAAAATATGGCCAGTTGCAACAATCACATTAAGAATGATAGACAATAAATATATCATCACCTGTTTATGAGGAGCTCCTTCTCACTGATCATGTATTCATCCTCATGTTCAGTGCCTTTCTCAAGAGAGTCAGCTACCTATTAAAGTGACAACAAGGATTTCATTTTAAAGAACGATCCAACTCATTTGAAGCATAATATTACAAAATGAAGTAATACACAAGAACCAACATTCAGTCAGCCTTCCCATGCATCTCTAATACAAAATTATGAGCATGAATGTCACACATAATTGTGCACAGCATCGCTTCTTCTCGACATGATGATTATTTTATTCATATTGCAGCATCCCATGGAACACAATAAATACTGCTTTTCATAGCTTCAAAGCATATAATTGCATGTCCCAAATTTCAAATCTGAAATAAATATTCATTCTTTGTCTCCAATAAAAATCTTTTTGATGAATTATCAAAATTTCAGCCTTGCCATCAGAAGAATTTTCATTTTGATAAATAAAAAGTAAAAATAATCTTTTGAATGACCAGTGGCCAATGATTAAACAAAGATACTCAAGACTGCACGAAATTTCATGCAAATATTCTTTGCATTTAGAGAACTCAACAAAATGGAACATGGCTTCAATTTAATGGTACTTCAGTGTTTGATGTATGCTTGCATGACAACATACGGAAATCAAGCGGGAAACAGAAACCAATTTCCTAAAGTGACTATGGTATTTTGTTCAATTAAAAAAGCCCAAAGAAGTAATTGAACTTTCAGCTATTGCATCCAGAAAAAATATATGTGGCTGAGTAAAACTTCTCACCTTTCCAAATAAGACCTTCCACACGGTGCTGTGTACAAAGGATAAAATACCCAACAATCGTGTCTCCCTTCTGTTTCCCTGCAGCAAAAAAGGGGAATAAAAACATAAACAATAATTATAGCACTTTTGCTAATCTCACGAGATATCAGCATATGTCCATAAACACGTGTGCGCATGTCAAGCATCAGATAAAATGAGACTTCCATGAAGGTTTTAAGCTGTGCAAAGACAGTATCACAGGATTTAATAGGAAGACAGAATTTTATATAAGTCACTCCATACTAATCTTGTTTTGAGATGCTAAGAAGTAGCATTCCCATATTTTTTAAACAAAATGTAGATGTCCCTACCAAATGGGGAACACAAGTAGCACACATTTATGTCCAGTTTCAATGATCAAAGTATATCTCCATGCATTGGAAATTGAGACCAAAACAAATAAAAACAATAAACAAGACTAGGATTACAGCAACTTAAACATCTGAAAACTCATAAACTGCAAATGTAGACTGTGTCACTGCCAAATTAAATGAAAAAGGCACACCTTCCATGTCAAATTCCAGGAAACCAACTGCATATAATACATTGCAAAAGAAACAGAAAATAAAACAAATATGCTTTTTCCGTCAAGCAGCACTTAATCGAAACTGTGTTGTAGGCTTAGAACTATAGCAAATACAATGAATGAAAACCATTCCCAAATACTCACAAGAGCAATCAATGATACCATTTCCAACTTAATGAAAGAACTAAAAAGCTGCATTGACAAGCTGATTTCATTCTTGCTACTTCCATAGCTTGTTTAGACAAACAGAATTAAACCTAGGTAAAATCAATTGAGGCTTGACAAAATTTTCAGATAGGATTTAGGTTGGGGTTTCAACTAGAAATGTAGGATTATGTTATACCTTTTCCCTATGGCAAAGCAGTTCCAGAACCCGAGCCCCAACAGTGTACCCTGCATCCTCCAACCTGCACCATTTTTTTAGAATGAATATCTCAAATTTGAATAGAGGTCCATCTGTCATGAAAACATTCCGAACCAAAAGTCTCCATATGTTGATATAGTTTTCCAACTACTGTTATTTATGTTTCATTGGGGTGAAGAAAAGTGAACCTTTCTTGTGCTTAGTTGCCAACACTTGGACAACCATGATAATTAGGACCAGGCGTAATGACTCAACTTAGCATTGCACGTCTCATCCAACTGAAACCAAGGAATCTACAATTTTAAAGTGACACCGAGATTTCATTATCTTCTGATTTTCGTCAATTGCCACAGGGATTGAAAGATATCTAATATATAAAACGAATACACTAAAAGAATCTACTATAGGGAACATATTAGTGTAACCAATTAGATTAAAGTGTGCTAATCTTACCTTCGCTCTAATTCGGCAATATTGTCAACCTGTGTTTGATTGTACAGAACAAGCTCCGAGAACAGAAATGCAAATGCACTTAAACTTACCTAACCATCAAAATCAAAAAGCACAAATTTTCAAAAGTTCAAACTTCAAACTCTGAAATTATAAGATTTTCAAATTTAGCTTTGAATTTTACTATTTATCAATCCAACCGAGAAAAAAAAGGAACTCAAAACTGTAAATTCCAGAAACAAAAATCAAATATTTACTCAAAAGTTGCCCAACCATCAATCAAGATATCAAAACCCAAATTAGAACATTTGCATCAGAGATTTACTTTAATGGAACTGTTTGGTGACAAGATCAAGGAAAATAACTACGACAAAACAGCCGTTAAGATATGAATTTTCTCTGTTATGTAAAAAATGCTGGGAAAGCAACTCAGTAAAAAAAACATTTCAGCTTCATAAAATCGCAAAAGGCAGTTTCCGTTTCTTTCCCATGCATTTTCTCGGCAGCCAAACGGGGCACAAATGAAAAAAAAAAAAAAAAAGAAATCGAATAGCAATAGAACAATACTTCCTGTTTGCCTTTGCTGAGTGGTTTGTCGAGAACGTTAGAGTACTGCTTGATCTTCCCTACTCCGATCATGCTTTCCTCCAGCAATTTTCTTACGTTTTTTCCTTCCTTCTCTCACAGTTTCTCGCAGCCGGCAAATCCAATCGAGGGAGGATAATCCTGTAGAATTAAGTCGGGAGTTTTCGCTCCCTTCACAAACCGGACCGGAATAAACCGGGTTATATTTAATTTTTGCAAATAAAAATAAATAAATCATCAAATTGAACTCTACAATACAAAAACTAAAATTAAAAAATAAAATAAAATAAAATATTTATTAAAAAATAAATAATAAATAATTTTTAATTTTTATAATAATATTTAAATTCATATAAAAAATTTATAAATTATATTAATTAGCACGATTATATTATTTAATATTCAATAAAATTATAATTTATTTTACATAAAAATAATAATTACAAAAATATAATTTTAAATTTTAAATTAATAAAAGAATTAGAATAATATTTAGAACAGATTTTATGAAATAGACCTAATTGATTGTCAATAAATCTACTTAAATTCATAAAATTTGAGTTTAAAATTTTATTATTATTATTATTATTATTATTATTATTATTATTATTATTATTATTATTGAGATTATGAATTTATAAAAATTTCGAATAAATAAAGTAAAAATATGAAAAATAAAAAATAAATAAAGGAGTAGTAACGGATAAGTGCCTAATATTTAGTGAAACAACAAATAAGAAGGTAATACTATAATATATAACGGATAGGTTCCGAACCAACAATGGCCGTTAACAATTTGTTGCGTACGACAGCTGATAGTGTTGGGACCTATTTGTTAGGAAATATCAACTTGTGTCATTTTGTTTTTTTGTTATAGTTAAGGGACCTATTCGTTATTATCTCAAAAATGAATTATTAATATAAATATAAAAACAGAGAACAAATTAGAGAGTCCACAGACATTAACCGGACCTCAAAACCCTTGTTCTCTCTTTTGGACTCAATAACTTTTTCTCTCAATTTTTTCAATGGAAGACGAGGATGAGTTCGGAGATCTGTACACGGACGTTCTTCTTCCGTTATCGGCTTCGCAGTCGCAGCAAACACCAGCTGCGTCGTTATCTCTACACCGTTCGATCGACCTCAACCTCAAATCCGACGGCCGTGATGCTTCGTACATCGCATCGTACCCTAATTCAACTCCTTCTCTATCATTTATCGCACAAGCTCAGTTGCCCACCTTACACGCGCCCCCACGCGCTGATTCGGTCACTAAAGGCGTTGAATTGAACGATAACGATGTGAAATTTGATATAGAGGAGGGTAGCAATGGAATTTCGAACGACGATGTGCCGGAAATTCCTGGGATTTCCGGTGGGGAAGAAGTGCAAATTAAAAGAGACCGAAACGACAACCTAAAGGGAGAAGGTGGCGTCGTGAAGAGGCAAAACGACGTCGTAGTTGGTGAAGAGGAGGAGGATTGGGATAGTGACAGTGAGGACGATTTGCAAATAGTGTTGAACGAAGAGAATCCTCGGCCGATGGTGATTGATGAGGGTGGTGGCGATGACGATGACGACGACGACGGGGACCCACTGGTGATAGTTGCTGACGCGGACGCGGGTAATCAGGCTTTGCTGGAGGAGCAAGAGTGGGGAGGAGATGACGCGGGGGTACAAACGGGTGAGGGAGGCACGGAGAAGAAGGATGCAGTAGGAGAGAGAGTGAACGGAGCAGCCGCCACTACCGCGAAGATTGGGTATAGCAATCATTTTGCGTATCATAATCCTTATCATTCTCAGTTTAAGGTTAGTGTCATCTGTGTGTATGTCAATATATTTGTGTAGATAATAATTTTGTTGTTGCTGTTAAGTTATGACAAAGCAGGGTATTTTATTGATTTTTGTAAGTGGGGTTTGACGATCAACCCTTTGTTTGCCGATAACAATTAGAATCGAATTGTGTAGAGTTAAGGATTGTAAGTCTTTTATATATGTTAATGAAGAGAAAAATATTATTCTTTATTCGATATTTGTCGAAGAGGAGTATATTTTCACATTTATGAGTGTTAAAGTGTGTGATGTTGTTTGTTTTTATTGAGAGATTTGATCAAATTCCTAATTGTATTCAGCTATTAAAACGCTTGATTTCATGTCACCTATTGAAAATAGAAGTAAAAAATTCTTTTTTCGTAGTTACCGATTAAGAAAGAGTGTGAACTCCCCTTTTCCACTGAAGTGCAGACTTTAATAACAGTTTTAATCATCACTGATTTCTCTCAAGCCGTCCATCTATGGAATTACTGCTGCAAACAAACTTGGGATAGATCACTTAGTGTGGAACTTAGCACAGACTGTAATTTCACCCCATGAATATTGTTGGCTGTTAACAAGCTCTGGGAATGTTTGCTTGTGGTGTTATTTATGGGCACTTGTTCTTGTCACCCCCATTACGTTGTGTACGTTGAATATTCTGCCTATGTTAGCTGAGATGGAGCAATTATGTGGACTTCAGTTGTTTTAGAATCTGTATGCCACAATCAATGATCTTTCCTTATGGGGCACATTAATAGTCCCAGTGTTTCCCCTACTGGAAAAATTTGAGAGATACGACAAAGGGTAAGAGTAAAATTACTACAACGGAGTCAAGAAGTGCAGAAGATATGCTGAAGCATTTGCACACGTTGAGTTTTGTGTGGCAAACTGTTAAGATTTGCTAGTGCATTCAATGTTCATTATTCGCCAATGAACCACATGTTTATAGTGAATCTTAGGGTTGATACACATTATATATTTGGCTGTCACCTAGTGTAAAATTAGTGCTGACTTCAAAATTTTGTGAATCTGTTAATTTCTTCTTTCACCCTGTCAGCTTGACCATGTGTTAATCATGATTGATTATTTATTAATTTAGTAAATGGCTGCATTATTATGTATTACTGAGCACCTTTCTGGCACCTATAACCTTAGGTGATCAGGAGACCTTGGTGGCACTGCCAGTGCCTTTCACCTTTCACTACCTTAGTATGGACTCTTAATTGCAAGATTTAAGATAATTAGGAGCTCCTTATGAGTTTTGCAGCTGCCATCTGTGGCTTTTCATGTCATGTAGTAACTGTATTGGTGTATTCTTATCATGATGAATGTTAATAAAAATTATGCATCCTTAATACTTCTTACTAATGTTTATCTTTAGTTAATAGAACAATGCAAAAGTAACCCAAATTTTGATTAAGCTATTTACTTATTTATCTATTTTGGCCATATGACGCTTGTTGTTCTTGTGCTATCCTGTTAACCTTAATTTCTGTTTTCTGCTGCATGCAGTATGTAAGACCTGGTGCAGCTCAGATGCCTGGATCATCTACTGTTGGGCCTGGCGGAGCCCCAGGTCAAGTTCGCCCGCTTGTCAACGTAGGTCCTGCTGTTGGTCGAGGCAGAGGGGATTGGCGACCAGCAGGAATGAAAAATGCTCCCATGCAGAAAAGTTTCCATCCTAATTTTGGAATGTCTGCTTCTGGTGGCAATGTGGGAGGGCGTGGTTTTGGTGTTGGACTGGAATTCACACTTCCTTCTCACAAGTAATTTATTATTAGCTACATATTATGGTTATTGAGTTTTACTCAAGTTTCTAAGATCCTTATCAATAAACTTTTGTTGTTATTTTATTTGCTCTGTTAGTTGTTGGCATTGTTGTTGAACTTGTAGAATTTCGCTGTATTTACTTTGAGCATAACACAAATGCTGGCAAGATGAGTCTTCGATCATAATATTTTATGCCAAGTAGAGTATAAAAGATTTTTTGGATACATGTATCTATCTGAAGCTGCTAATATCTTTTAACATTATTTTTAGCTGGTATATGTGGTTGTCAGAAATTTTTGTCTGGTCAGCTAGTAGTAACCTGGTGTCCATTTGTAACTATGAATCATCTTTTCAAGAATGTTTTATTGCAACTACCTCTGTTTTTGGGTTGTCGTCTATGGCCTTGCTGAAACACTGGCATGTTATGATCTTCTTTATAGTTCATTACACACCATTTTGCCTTAAGTGTCGGACAATATTTTCTGTGTACTAGTGCAAGTGAAGTTTTGCAATTCTATGCTGGTTTTGCATCATTTATATATTTGATTTTCACGTGTGATTTTCAGGACTATATTCGATGTTGATATTGATGGTTTTGAAGAAAAACCATGGAAATATCCTGGTGTTGATATAACAGACTTCTTCAATTTTGGTCTGAATGAAGAGAGCTGGAAAGACTATTGCAAACAGCTGGTAACTATTGACTTTTTATGGTATTTTCTGCTAGATAAATAGGAGACTGAGGATATCCTTTCTCAAATTCTGCAGGAACAGCAGCGCCTGGAGAGTACTATGCAAAGCAAAATTCGTGTTTATGAAAGTGGGCGAGATCAGGTAATGAGATGCTTATGTGTCTTTGAAAGTCTTTAGATTAATTATCTATGTGCATGTAATTAATATTTATTTATATAGTCTAACTGATATGAATTATGCTGTCTGTACTTGGAGGAAAGGAAATTCTTTTATTTGTTTTCTTTAATTTTAGGAGTATGATCCCGATTTACCCCCAGAATTAGCAGCAGCAACTGGTATTCTGGATGTTCCAGCTGGTAATTCAAATCTTGGGAAGTCAGAGGTTGGACAGAATGATTTAACAAAAGGGCCTGCTCGTGTGCGACCACCAATAGTATGACTCAGATGCTAGTTCTATTTTTCCTCATACATAGTAAAATAATATTCATTTTTTACCTGGTGTCTCTTATATAAATTTTACTTTCCTTATGGTCTATTGATGATCTCATGTCTGGGAAAGAATGTATTTTATCTTTTGTTTGCTGTTTTCTTTTATATGCAGTTTATCTCACATTAATTATGATGTTGGAATGTTACATGTATCATCTTTATTTTCTATATCAGTTGCCAGACTCAATGGTTTACCAATTTTTTGCCAGCCAACTGGGAGAGCGATACAGGTGGAAGGTGGAACTGGTGACCGTCAACCCTCCATTGATACTCGTCCTCCTCGTATCCGTGATTCGGATGCAATCATTGAGGTTAGTGATAGAACCTGTTCTTAATTGTACTGATCCTGATCACATCCGATGTTTATTTATACTTTGCTTATGCACGTAAAGTAACCGAAAGCAATTGGATACAGATTGTCTGCCAGGACTCAGCAGATGATGATTCAGCCACTGGTAATGGTGACCAAGACAATGATCATCCAAGAGAGGATGTTAGGGGAGTAGGCCATGTAGCTGAAGATGAGATGGCACCAGTGGAGAGACAATATTTTGATGGTTTTCCAGAGGCTTATGATAGTCGAAAGAGGGAGCAGGTTAGACGTGAGGTACCATTTATGAATGTTGGTCGTGATAACATTGCAGAAGGAAATGGGCTATTGCCCTTCCCTCCTGAAGCATCACATCAGTATCGTCCTGGTTCAAGGGGCCCGACTCCTAAATATGCCAGTGAAGATATTGGGACTTCTCACGAGCAGAGGTATGGAATAGTCCTTGATGGATGTAATATTGCATATTCTTTCAGATTGATAGTACTATCTATAATCATGACTACTATTTCATTCCATTTTGCTACTATACATTCAGCTAGAAGAGTCACAGTAGCAGTCCACCACAGCCCAGCCCAGTTGAGCATTAAACTTGCCACATGTTTCTAAACTTACAATTCTATATTTGTTTCACATGCCCTAGATTAAGGGGATGTTTGGGTTTGCTGTAGATTATAAGATAATCCCAAGTTCCCAACCCTTATAATATAATATTTTGTAATTATGTTAATCTCTAATGATAACTATGTAATTTAATTAATGTTACAACAATATTTTGCCAAACCAAATATTGTCCATCTTTTTCATTGTTCCCATTCACAACAGCCAAAAAGTAGAGTTGGCCAAACGTATAGAAATGCTTTTAAAAATTTACTACCTTTTCGAAAGGTATAGTTAACCAAAACTTATCGTACTTCACGGTTGATCGTTCTTAAAGCACATGTAAAGGTGATTATCTTAGAAGCTATAACCATCCCATACAATCCCTAAGTTTATAAAAGGACTGCATGCCTATGAACACTGATTTATTTACTTTTTGGTTTGAAGAGCTAAAGGATATTCACCTGAAATGCATTTATTAACTTTGAATTTTTTTCAGATGTCAACAACTTATCTAGATGTTTAGTTACGCATTGAGATGATCTAATGAAATAATTATTGCTTTTTTTTTTTTTCCGGTTGCCTCTGCTTTTGAGTCTGTTCTTGACTTGTTGAGATTGCCCTGAACTCAATTAACACCTATAACTCACTCTCTTTGGACATAGGCAAAGAACAGGAAGGACAGCTGACAAATCCCCTCGACTGACTCCAAGTCAAAGCCCACAGAATAAGAAACCCCATGATAATCAGGATGAAGAATCAGTTGAAAGCATGGAGGGTAAACATAGTTCGGTATCATCTCCTGTCACAATTAGGGATGCCAGGGAATCGAGTGTTGAGCATAAAGATGCCGTGCATGATGAACTTGTTCCAGGCGATGGAAGCTCTGCAATGGAAAAGGAGGAAACAAATACAGTAACCACAAGTGATAATCCTAAAGATGGAAAGTCACTTCATTCTTTGAAGAAACAAAATGTAAATTCTCAAGTTGATCAACCTGAACTGCAAGAATTTGATGAGGAGGATTCAAGGGCTGCAAGAAGTAGTGATAACAGTAAAACAAGATCTGGTAGCAGCAGAGATCATAAAAAGTGGTGTGATGGTGTTGAGGAGGATGTTATGCAAGATGGTCGTTCTACGCGCGTGGGGAGCATCAAGAAGCGCCCTGAGGAAAACGAACAGAGTTTCCGAAGAAAAGATCGAGAGCTGAGACAAGAGGTGGAGAGAAATCGCATGGTTGCAAGAGGGAGGGAGGGTTCTTACCCTCGTAGAGACTTTGAGCCTAGTTTGGCCCATGATATGCAAATGAAAACTGAGGGTTTTGATCTGCGAAAGGAGTGGGAAAATTCTGATGGGGTTTGGCAAAGGAGAGAGGATGAACCTTACAGCCGAAAAAATAGAATTGAAGACACAAGGAAGAGGGAGCGCGAGCATCTTGATGAAATTGGAGCAAGGCACAGGGGTAAGGCTCGGGAAAGTGAGAGAACTGACAAAGATGAATATCTTCATTCGAGAAAACAGTTGGATAATGGCAGCTATAGGCTTCATTATGACAAGGATGCTGGTTCACGACACAGGGAAAGAGGTGATAGTTTGAAAAGTAGGCATGAAATGGTGGATGATTACATTAGCAAGAGAAGGAAAGATGATGAATATATCAGACGGGAGCATGCTGAGAAAGATGAGATCTTGCATACCCAGCGGGATTCAACCAGCCGTCGAAAGCGAGAAAGGGATGACATCTTGGATCAGCGTAGGAGAGATGACCAACAAAGAATTAGAGAGAATTTTGATGATTATCCTGTTAGACACAAGGATGAGGGTTGGTCACAGAGAGAAAGGGGGGAGAGGCAGAAGGATAGAGAAGAGTGGCATAGGCTGAAACCACATGATGAAATATTACCTAAAAGAGAGAGAGAAGAAGGACGGGCTGCTGTAAGGTCTGGTCGTAGTTCAGAAGACAAAGCATGGGTTGGCCATGCTAGGGCGAAGGATGAATATAAGGGTTCTGATAAAGAGCACCTGCTCAAAGACCCAATTCGACACAGTGACCAACTGAAGAGAAGGGAGCGAAATGAAGAGCAAAGTCTTCCTCATCATAGGGGACACGAGGATGTTTATGCACGAGGAAACCAATTTAGTAATGAGGAGAGAAAATCAAGGCAGGAAAGGTCGGGTCCTTGTAATGATCATGCTGCTAATGCCTCTGATAACACAAGAGTGAATGTGAAGAAACATAAAGAAAACACAAGGAAGAATAGAGAATCTGAAGTCAGAGATCACAACAGTTTGGGTGCTTCCAAGAGAAATCAAGAAGACCAAAGTGGGCATGTTAGTGAGATGGTATGTTCCATAGACACTAGAGCGTAAAAATGAGATCTTAGAGATTGGAACCAATCTCAGAGAAGTTGAATTCAAGAATGAGCTAATATAAATAAATGAAATAAAAAATAAAGATCTTCAAACTGAAATTCATACAATGTAAGCTTATGCTTCTGGCCAAGAAATGGGTTCCAATCCCATGTTGAACAAACATTTTTGTAGGAATGCACTAACTTCCCTTGAGGCAGCTGACACTGATCAAACAATGGCCTGACTGCTGAGTTTGAAAAACCAACACATGAAGTTTTGTGTGTCTAGAATTTACTATTCTATACCGAGCACTTCATGACTAGTTGACATTCATTTTGTTCTTCAAGTCTAAGTTAATGCGCTCGTTTGCAAGGCTATGTGCCTTTGCATTTTTGACTTTGCCAAATGCTTAGGTAACACTGACTATTGACTCTTATGATTGTCAATAGTGTGCAAAGCTATCAAAACCTTGTCCATCCATGAGGCTGTTTATCGTGGCTTCGCAAGTAGTTAGGTTAGTTTAAACTACGTCTCCTTAGTATTTTGAAGACACAAATTTGCTGAACATTTATTGATTAGGATAAGGAAAGATAAGTAGATGTATCATGTAACATGCTAAATTAAAGAAATGAAATGAAATAAAATAATTCTTAGTAATTGTACATTTTAAAGAGTAGTGCTACTCTTCTCAAGTTTATGTTTCCAAATTTTTTATCCCATCATTGGTCACTTTATTTTATCATTGAAGGGGAAGAGTAGTGTTACTTATTTTGCATATTACATTCGTAGAGAAAGTTCTTTAAGGCTTGTCACTTGACAAAGAGTGCTAACTTTTCTTGAAACAAGCTTTTTTTTTTAATTTTTTTGTCACATATGATGATCAATATTTGGAAATTTATTTTTTGGGCAACATTAGGGCTAGTCATAACTTGAGTGAAATTTTTAATGCCATTTTTGCAAGGCTGTCATATCTTATTGGCACTGGTACTTATAGGCCTTTTTCATTTGTTCGAAATCTGAGACTTCTGCTTACGACAATACAAGATTTTGCTCGGAGTTCCATAGCTAATGTTTAGGCGTGCCTAATTATTTTGTTAGATGAGCTAGCAGGTTGCATTTTTTATTAAATTAAAAAATGCATGCATGGGCTACAAGCTAGATTTGTGATAAGAATTTTTTTTAGATACTCGCAGATTTTAAATATAATCTTTGTTTTCTCCCTCTTCTTTTGGAGAAATTACATTCATAGAATCTTTGACAGTTTCAACAAACCATCAGTAAGTTGGTTCTCTGCTACTGGCCATTAATCCGGTTTGTTGACAATTTGAATCCTTGTCTATTAATGGTGTAGAAATTTCATGTAGTGCAGTTCTTATCTGTTCATGATTGGTTTTACTTTTGTTTAGGGCGTCAAAGGCACCCTTGAGCAAGGGAATGGTGTGAATGAGAAACCAGGACACCGTAACTCTTCCAGAAGACGTAAGGAAGAAGCTTCCTCCGAAGATGAACAGCAAGACTCAAAGCGGGGGCGCTCAAAATTGGAACGTTGGATGAGCCATAAGGAGAGGGATTTCAGTATCAACAGCAAGTCAGCAGCTGCCCTGAAGTTTAAGGAAATTGATAGGAATGATATTGGCGGATCTTTAGACACCAGCAAACTTCCTGAGTTACCTGCAACAGCAGTTGAGCCTGTCGACAAGCAACATCCCCTGGCTGATAAAAAAGATGGTGGTAATCCTGAAACCAAGGGTGCCGATGCAAAACCTACAGATGATCGACACCTTGACACTGTTGAGAAGCTGAAGAAACGAAGTGAACGATTCAAACTCCCAATGCCAAGTGAAAAGGATACCTCGGCAATAAAGAAAATGGAGAGTGAACCATTACCTTCTACTAAAAGTGAAACTCTGGCTGATTCAGAAATCAAATCAGAACGTCCAGCTCGGAAACGAAGGTGGATCAGTAATTAAATCTGCATCTTATGTCTCCATGACTCACCTAATGTTGTGGAAAATTGCTGGCCAGCATTGTATTTCAATTATTGAACCCAGAATTCATTTCTACCATGTTATGAAATTGCTTTTCTAGGGTTCTTGGAATCGCTCCGTGTAACCTCAAGCTATAGCTTTTATATATTCTTGTAACCAATGCAGCGACCGTTTACTTTTTAATATTGTGTATATACACCAGTGATTGTAACTCTGTAACTGGTCACTAATGATGGCTCAGATAATTTCCTTTAGTGTCAATTTGAATTCGACCAACTCAGATTGATTCTGGGTTGCTTTGCCTGGAGGCTCAGTCATGCACTACTACTGTACCTGAAAACTCTGCTAACAGGATCAAGGCTGTTGTGTGGAAGCCGGTGCTGTCGGATGCCGCAGAGGCTCTAGTGTTTGCTGCTGGCAACTTTCCCAGTTGTGAGGTTCATAGAACTGAGAAGAGCTGAAAGAGGAGAGGAAACTCTCTCAAATGACTAGAGGAGATAATGTTTCTTCCCATGCTTGGTATCTGTAGTTTAGATTAGAAATTACAATGAATTTTCTTTTTCTTTTTGTTCTCTGTTTTGGCAGGAAGCAAAAGAAACACTGATGTTGGAAGTAGTAGTAGTAGTTCATTTTGTTGTATGAGAAACAAGTTGAGTTATAGGAAGTGATTAAAGGAAAAAGGAATAAAGTTCAGTCATTCACCTCTTCTTCCCCTCTTAAATTTTCCATTACACTTAACATTATTAACATGAATTATGAGCTTAATATGAATTGTTTTCAGGAAAATTAAACAAATAAAACTTGATTTTTAATTAGAATTCTCAAAAAATAATTTAGTTTAGAAGATGATATTGATCTTTTTTTTAAGAATTCCTTTTATAATTTAATTAGTTTTTGATAATTTGATAATTTATTCTTGTTAATAATAAATTGGAATTTTTGTACAAATTTGACAAGATTTTAGAGAAATTTTTACCAAAATTTATGAGCATTTTTAAATAATATTTAAAAAATAAATGAAATTAAATTTATAATCATTTTTATTAATATATATAATATTTAAGAGAAAATGAATAATTAAATAAATAAAATTTACCCCATCATTTTAAATACGAGATGCAACAGTTCAGTCTTGTTAGGTTGAGTTTTTGTCCGAACTGAAAACTCCGAAAATCAGAAGTAAGAATTTGGAAATGGATTCCAGTCGATCAAATCTGTCAAACGTAAGACATCCTGTCTTTGCTTTGTCTCTGTTTCTGTGTTCGTTTTCTACTTGTAATAATATTGAAAGGAATATGGCTGATACTGAACTCAGTTGCCGCCATTTGCATTTTCTTCCCTTTTCCCTTCTTTTCTTCTTCGGCTTCTTTGTTTAATTAATACTTATGAATTTTTGTATTGGAAGGCGAGGCAAGTTGTGAAATTGAAATGCGTTTTTTTTTTTGTTCTTTTTTCTGAGTATGTTTTGAGCTGTAAGTGTTCCGTGTGAATTCAAATGTGGATATTCTGATGTTTTGTTTGTATTGCCTTCATTTATAAAGAAACCCCATTTGCAGATTGGAGTTGCTTATGGCATAGCGAATCATCTTGTTTAGTTGCAAGGTTTTGATTTTTGGGGGGATAAATTGATTTCCACCTGATCGATGGAATATCTAACAGAACAATGCCACTATGCTGAAACTGTTTTCTCTTATAGTTATTTTAATATTTCATTGCTCATAACCGGGTGATTGTAGTTTTCCGCTTTAAAATATGTTTTATTATGGTTACTGTACTGACCTTGAGCTAATTAATACAAAATTATTTGAAATTATTGTCAAAGTTTTTGGTGGGCGATTGGCAATACCTTGCAGTCTTTTGTACGGTAGCCTTGGTTTGTGTTTGTTAGGTTTGTAATGTTGCCTCCAGAGTCAAAATACTATGAATTCCCTTGCGGATTAAATTTATTTTACATAATTGAGTTATTGATTGAAATTTACTTTGACATGCTTCAATGGCTTGATTAGTGTACTGATAGTTGTGTGTTCTTTGTTTTCCTGGATACTGCATTATGTTGCAATGATTAACTTTAGCTCTCTTCTTTAACAATCTCAGGAAGTTTATTGGTGACTATTGCCCTTAGTCTTCTGCAAGTTCTTGTCAGAGACACTTGGTTAGGGTTGGTCAGGCTTCTGATATTTCATTTAGCCCGTGTACTTGCAAATTCTGCATTGAATTCAGTTTCAAAATCCTCAATGTCTCTCCGGAAACCCCCACTTCCTCGGCTCCTTCTCAAAAATGTTTCATGCATGAGAAATGCTCAACAAATTTTGCGGCACATAAACATCTCCATTCATGATGGTGGGGCACTTGTGCTGACAGGCAGCAATGGTTCAGGCAAAACCACATTCCTGCGCATGTTAGCTGGATTCTCTAAACCTTCAGCTGGTGAGATTCTTTGGAATGGTCATGACATCACACAATCAGGAATATTCCACCAGTACAAGCTTCAGCTCAACTGGCTCTCCCTCAAAGATGCCGTGAAGGAGAAGTTTACAGTGCTTGACAATGTACAGTGGTTTGAAGTTCTTGAGGGCAAACTAGGGAACTCTCTGCCTGCTTTGGAGCTGATGGGGCTTGGAAGATTAGCGAAAGAGAAAGCAAGAATGCTGTCAATGGGACAAAGAAAAAGGCTGCAGCTTGCAAGGCTGCTAGCAATTGATCGGCCAATTTGGTTGCTTGATGAACCTTCTGTAGCATTGGATGATGAAGGGGTGAGGCTACTAGAATACATTATTGCAGAGCACAGAAAAAAGGGTGGGATTGTGATTGTGGCAACACATCTACAAATTCAGATTGAGGATGCCATGAATTTGAGGCTGCCGCCAAGGTTCCCTAGAAGGATGACTTTGGTGGATATGCTAGATCGTGCAGACATATCTTAACCAGAAGAAGAAATAGCATCACGCATCATCATAGTTTGATTCTTTTTGTTGTTGAACTGTTTCTATGAAGCTTTTGGGTTTTGGCTGAATCCAGTACTATAGCTTTGTGTTCTGCCAAAGGAGGCATTACACTTTGAACAAGCAAGAATAGTTTAAAAGGGTTTTCTGAAATGTCGTGTGTGTTCTATCATTATTATAAGGAGGCAATATCATGTTCCCCTTCCAGAAGTAACTCTTCTTTACTTTTGACCATTTGATATCCTGACTTCTGGCAGAATTTGCAACAATATTGGGGTTCTACTGTAAGGCATCGGATCATGATTATTGCCTCTCAACTTCTATCTCTGATAGTCGAAATCCCAACACAATGTGATTAATTTTTAAAGAATTTTTTTAAAAAAAAATCCAATTGAGTCCTAGGATTCTTCACTATATAATAGAATTGATGAAGTCAAATTAAAAACTATTGCTCGCCCTCCGAAAACTTTCAAGACATTTTCTTTCGAGAGATGTTCTCCAGCTCAAACTCAATAATGGTACGCGAACGACCCAAAAGCTATTGTATTTAATATTTATTTATTTTGTTCTCTCTCTCTCTCTCTCTCTCTTTAAAAAAAATGTGCTGGCACAGGACACATGTCCATCGTCTTGTCTACTTGGTAAATTGTTTTTGATTCGGATCTAAGAAGCAGAGAGTCTGAGATGAGAACAATGTAACAATGGACAGCAAATTTGGAAAACCTTCCTGGGCTTGTACTTTGATCACACAGTTTTCTCTCTGCTTTGCTCTCTATGTTCTTCTCAACTTGGGTCAGCAGCAAAAATCTATTTACCAGAAAGCAAGTGATATAAATGGCAGGAAAAGTTTGGATTTTTACTTCATCTGTGTAACGGGCGGCTTTAGACCTCTTGGACAACAAACCCATTTACTCAAACAGGTCAGTTTCTGCATTCTTTTGTTTGGGATGTTCGTTAAAATTTGTAATGTTTTCTATTTTATGTGGATGATATTTTGGTTTGCGTTTGAGTATGCGTTAAAATTTTGATCTTTTTCAACTTATATGTTTGAAATTAATGACTTTTCCTAAGTATATGTTTGTTGGATGTGAAAACCAATAGTATGGTATAAAATGGAAGTGGAGTAGCATAGTTGGATTGAAATTCTTGTTTTGGTGTTATTTTGAGGAGTTGGATTTGATGTTGAATCAGTTTCAAGTTTTAACATGTTCCAATAAGTTTTCTTCAAATAATTCTGTTTTACTCCTAATTGTGTTCCCTTAATGTAATTCTTGCATCATGAATCTCAAGTTCTTCCATCAGGTTTTATAATATGTTTTCATCTTACTTGATTCAAATTCCTGTTGCTGATGAAGATGGAACATGTGGCTATATCTTATGACACACGATTTGTGGTAAACAGTAGTGAGCTTGGGGAAGATGATCCACTGAAGCAAAACGCAAGATCTCTATTTATGGCTCAGAAAATTCTCATAATGCCACACTTTGCTGCTTTATTTTTTTTTTTTTCTTTTTAATGCCATTGAATGTACTTTTCATGCCCTCCAGACTTATGTGGAAAACTATCTATCATCAATTGCTTAGCATCAGACCTCTTTGAATAGAAATAAATACATGGGTACATTTTGTGTATTGGAATTTATGCATAATTCACCAAGGGGCAGAAATAAACATACCTGTTTGTTCCCAATTTAATTTGAGTTCATTGGTTTCAACAACTAGCAACAAACCTACATATATCTTTTGCAGGCTACCCGGCTGTTCCTGTTGCTGAATGTTCCATGGTATTCTATTCTCTGACTTGGATACATTTGCCTCCATTGAAATATTGAGTCATCTTCACAATTTTTTTAGAGTGTAATGATTTATATGGCCAATGGTCTTTTTATCTCCAGTTACTTATGCTTTCAGGTACACTACGAAAGCTTCAAAAGAGAAAGAAGTTGGTTGTTTCCGGGAGCAGATCAAAATTCCTCATGGTGAAATGTTAGATGTTATTGGTGTCAATACTGGTTCACTGGTTCACTGCAGGTAGGTTATAGTAGTTAGAATCCTGTAGTTTTCTTCAAATCAATTCATTTCACTAACTTGTTTGGGCTAATGGTTTTCCTTATTCATATTATAGTTATCTAAAAACACTTCTCAAAATTCTCTGATGCATGCAGAAGGTTTTTTATTTGACAAGACACTGCTTATTCTGCAGTAAGGAATCTTTCTCAGATACTGATTGTACATTAAATATATTGGACTTAGTAAAACTTAAATTGGGGAGCTGCATATGCAGTTTTTCTTTTTTTTTTTTTTTTTTGAACTGTGAATCAGGATTCCATGCTCAAAATGCTTTATATTCCTCTTTATACTGGTGGCTAATTGAAGTTTACTGTTGATGGATTGTTTATGCTTTTTTTGAATATGAGTGTGATATTTTCATTCCTATCTAATTGCTGCTTGTTTTGAAACTTTAAGGAGACAAGGATAACAGCATTATCAAGTGGTGATGAAGACAATCAGTTAAATTGGCTGACAAGGACACCAGAAGCAACCAATGGTCACTGGTAAAGCAGTCAGTTTCTTGTTAGCAGTTCACTTTTTTATTCTAATCAAGATGTTATGATCTTATGCACTGGCAACATTTAAATCCTTTAAATGTTTATGAATTTCAATGTTTTCAGCTGACCTGTTCTAAGATTGGTAATGATATTTTGGATTTTGTTTTTAACATTACTTGAATTATAATGTTTGTAAGTTCACAACTTGTTGACTGACTTCTTGTGATCTTTCCAAATCCAGGTGCATAGCAGTTGGATTCCACCCACAGGTGATTTGTGAAGATGACATTTAGAAACCAGAAGCAAAGAAAATTTACGAGCCTCTGCACCATATCTTTATGAAATTTGAAGTGGTAAGATGCTTATTACATTCAGCATCCTAGGCAAATTTTGGGAGTTCCTTTCTATAAATTGACAAAATTAAAACCTTGGTCATGACTTGATGGTGAAATGGATTCTTAACTTTTGCTTTTCAGAATGCATACCTGAGCAAGCATGGTTGCGTCAAACATTCCTGTCAAGGCATTGTAACATAGTTGAGAATCGAGATCCAGTTGAATCTGGAAATGGAAGGTCGGTTTTCAGTACCAAATTTATTATTTCCTTGATACTTAATCTATTTTTGTTTCTCTTTCTTCCCCTCTTAGTTTGCTTCTTGTTTCCTCAGAGAAATGGTTGATGGATTCCTTTTCCATAGAGTCAGCTCCCTCGAAATTGTGAGTACAAAACCTTTTCTGCAATCAATAGTATTCTTTTTCCTTCCCTTTGTGCAGCATTTGAGAACTCATGAGATTCAATAATGTTGTAACTCTGATATATAACATTAACACGCAACTGTTGATCAAGGCACACTTTTGTAATATAAGTTTGTTGTCCAAATGCCATTAAGTTCTTCTCAAAACAGCAAATGACACTTCTTGCCTCTCAGGTGACCTACTTTATTTTCTTGGAAGGGGAAGTTGAATACGAAACAGTTATCCGACAGAAGGGAAAGGGAGTCATGTAAATTTCTAAGGGAATCAAACTTCAACCAGTTATCAAAACCATGTCATGACAGCTTCCAACATTTTTGGACCATTGTTCTATTCATTCCAACAAGTTTTTTTTTTCACTTTAACAATAGAGACTAGGCAATTCTTCAGCAAGTTTTTCATTCTCTTTGGTAATAGTAATTTGTTTGTCATTACAGAAGAAATTTTGTCAAGTCATTGTTGTTAGTGAGGAATTTCAAATTTTTCTATGTTGTTTATGGCAAATATAAACTAAGAGAGGGAGATATGCTTATGGATTGAGTTACAATATTAAGTGCTTTCTATATCAGTTTGTGCCTATTGTGTCATACTCTGATGCAACACAATATTTGCAACATTCAAACAGAGGAATATATGCAAAAAGAGAAGCTTTGCATTAGTTGGACTTACTTTCATGCATGGAGAAGCAATCATTTGTAATGCCTTTAGTTATCTTGAAATGTTCTCCCTCTCTTGATATGTTCTATTTGTCCGCTAGACATGTTTATTATAAATAAATAAATTATATTTTTATTTATAAAAATATAAATAATAAGGGACCTAGATGTTATTATCCCGTTGATTAAACAGGGCCACTATAAGCTGCGAATTCGCTTGGTTTATTACTGGACTCCTTAGTTTAAGAACGAGGTTCTGCTCTCAGAGAGAAACCGGACTGGCGGCCCTCCGGCCGCCGGTTTCTCTTCGATCGAGCGGAGCCGATGATTTTACCATTTTCATATCCGGGTTAATTACATTCAGCTACTCTTCTCTCTCTCTCTCAAAAAAAGTGGATGTGAACAAGAAAAGGCTGTGATGATATATTTTCAAAATAAAACCAGACGATGAAGAAACCTTTTTGCAAATCAATGGCGAGGCAGAAATTTGCAGCCATGGTTGTAGAAGTTTCAAACTTGTCGGATAAAAGGCGAATCTTGAGCCTTCTATCCATGATAAAAATTGAAGCTTTGAGCTCCCTTTCTCTTCCTCTGTCTTTCTCTTGCTCTTTGCATGTGTGTGTGTAGAGAGAGAGAGCGATATATATATATATATATATTTATTTATTTATTTCTTTTTACCCAACTGGGTGTTATCTTCTTCTTCTTCTTCTTCTGAAAAACCGCTGAATGATTAAACAAGAGGCTGTGATGTTGTATTCTGGGTTTTTGTTTCGGGTTCTGAGAGTGTCCAGTCTACGGCGGGGCGACCCGGAGAGTGATCTCTGTGATGCCGCCGTTGGACGGTGGATTCCTCTCTTTTTCTGATCAAAGCCTGAATCTGAGCCTATCTTTCTACCCCCACAATTTTGTTTTATTGTTTTGAGTTTCCGGTTTGGTTTTGCATTTTGCCTAACAAGAAAAAATTGGTTTCATTTTGAAGGATTTAACAGATTACTGTCTGTAATACAGAAGTTGGGATTTATGAATCAAAAATCTATTTTTTCAGAAATACGAGGGAAATGCTACGATGGTTTTCTTAGATTCACTATTTGAGATAGTGGATTGCTTGGAGATTTGTATTTAAAAGCAACGAGGGATTACAACATGCAGAACTCTAAAATTGTTACAGCTAGACCCAATACCTAGCTCCTGATTCCCTAGCATTGGCAAATGGTGAAGAAGATTGAGATTAAAATGGCAAATCAGGTCACAAAATCAAAAGGAATTGAGATTGAAGGATCTGGATGTTAGCGATAAATCATAAAACAAGTCAACTCACAATTATCAGCTACTGCATAACAATTTTGATTCTGCTAGATTATAGCAATGACTGGTGTAGTTCCTATTTATCAGAATTGTTACTTTTCAAATGTTCAAATGTATGGTTATAGATTAGCTGAATGTGCTCATGACTAGCCATTAATTACTCTTAGTATGTTGTCATTAATAGTGCGGCTAATGCACATATTACATCAAATGTTGAGAACTTCTCCAACCAAGAGACTTACCACGGAGATGATTCTGTCACTCTAGGGAATGGCTCAGGTTTGCATATTCAGAATACTCCCTCTACCTCCAATGCAGATTGGCAATTCAAATTTCCATCTCAATGATGTCTTACATTGTTCTTCAGCATCTTTAAACTTGATTTCCATAAACAAATTCTGTTTAGACAATGATTGTTATTTTTAACTAACTGGTAATGACTTTTCTGTAAAGGAGAACCACACGGGCAAGATTCTGCTCCGCTGAATGGTTGAAAATGGTCTGTATCCACTTGCTTTCAATAAGACTTCCTCGAATAAAATGCAATGCCATACAACTATTGTAGGAATCAAAGCATCCTTAACTCGTTGGCATTCCCGATTAGAGCATCCAGGAGCATCTGTTCTATAAAATTTAGTTCATTCACACAATGTTCCATTTTTAAGCCCAACAAATAAATTGGACATTTGTACTGCTTGTCAACTAGGCAAAATAAGGCAATTACCATTTTCTTCTTCAAATAGTCACTCAACAAGACCTTTAGAACTAGTTCATCCAGATGTTTGGGTTGCACCAGTTAGTTCAGTCAGTGGATGTAAATTCTATGTCTTGTTTATTGATGACATTTCCAGATTTTCGTGGTTGTATCTCTTATATCACAAATCATATGTTTTTCCTGCGTTTATGAAATTTAAAATGCTTGTGGAAAATCTTTTCTCCACTTCTATTAAACAATTTCAATCTGACAATGGAGGTGAATTTTTATCTGGTCAATTTAAAGCCTTATTCACAAGGTTATGAAACTTTCAGTCCCACAATTAAACCTGCTACTGTCAGATTAGTACCTGCTCTTGCAATTTCTTTTAATTGGCCAATAAGACAATTAGATGTTTCCAATGCGTTTTTGCATGGTATTCTTGAAGAGGAGGTTTTAATCATAATTGTTATGCAGTAGCTGAGAATTGTGGGTTGACTTATTTTCTGATTTATCGCTAACACCCTCCCGTAAATTGATGGGAAGAAGACAGACCAACAGTTTGGAACAAAGATAAATAAAACGAGCCAATGTATGTACTTTAGTGAAGATATCAGCCGCTTGATCTTGAGTAGAGATGTACTTAACAGCAATGTCATGATTCACAACTTTACGAGCCAATGTATGGCACAACAGTATATGGTGATCAGCCAATTAAAAGATAATTAACAAATTGAAAAAGAAAAGGAAAAAAGGTGATCGTTCAATTGGGATCCGGCCCCTGGGCCACATTTTTTCCTCAACAGGCGCCTGCCCGTTATCTTTCCACTGCTAGGAGCGGTAGGTACTCGCTGCTCTGTCAAAGCCAGCCCCAAGCTGTACCTTCCTTTCTCTCTAGGAACCGTGAATCGCCAAGCTTGGCCAGCGACCCACGGCCCAACCATTGGCTTGGGACAGGCAGGTCAGTAAACTAGCCGCAGCAAACCCGGATACTTAACCGCCATGGTAAAGTTTTGAATCGGGTTTGAATCCAATTTCGATCATGAACGAAAGCTCAGCTTCAACTTTTTAGCACAAGGAGAGAAGTTGGGTTTATGAATCAAGAATATAATTTTTCAAACATCTGAGTGAAATGGCATGAGGGTTTTTCTTGGATTCACTATTTGAGCTGAGGGATTGCACAAGCAGAACTCAAAATTCGTGACAATTAAAATGGGATCAAATGACACCCAGCAAACGAAATTGAAATTAAGATTGTGATGTAACAAAATAGAAGGTGGTGGGAACAGTTCAGTCATTGATAATGCAATAAAAATATAAGTGATGGTCCAGTTGGGGCCAACCTATTGGGACCAGGAGGCACTAGCCATTATCCTTCCACTGCCTGGAGCGGGAGTTAATCGCAGCCCTGTGAAGCCAGCCTCTCGCTTTGCCCTCCTCTCTAGGGACCATGTCTCTCCAGCCTTCGCCAGAGAACCATGGCCCAACTCTTGGCTTGGATCGGGCAGGCCAGCAAGTTTGCTACAACAGAACCCAACCCAATGGAACAGAAAGGACCAAAGTTCCATCACTCGTTGCCCCCACGTCGGTCACAAGCTCACGTTACCAAGCTCATCGGTTGGAGATCATAATTGACTCGTTTGTTTGCATTTTCCTGGTTTCTTCTCTGAATGAGGCTTTGCTCTCGGAGTGAAAGGGACTTCCCTCTGTCTGATTGTGAAGCGAAGCCAATGATTTCACCGTTTTTCATACGCATACTCTCTTTCTTTCTCTCGGTATCTCAAAAATGGAGCTGTGATGATGTTTTCAAAGTGAAATCATCGGACAGTGAGAAACATTTACTGATCATGGCGGGGCAGCTTCTGGCAATGTCTGAATTCTCTTTGTTTCACTGTTAAGTACTTGTTGTTGCAGCCAGGGCAGTAAAGTTTTGATCTGTCTGCTTAAACCCGAAGCTGAGCTTCCGTCCATAATAAAAATTGGATTTTTTTTTCCAAAAAAAAAAATCCTCCCCTTTCTGTATATATACATACAAATATCCATGCATGCGAAATCATCCATTCAGATTCTGCTTGTTCTTTTGCTTCTTCCTCTTCTTCTTCTTTTTCTTCTTTTTCTCAGTCTCTCAAAAGCTGAAATGTGGGAATAGGTGGCTGTGATGATTTTTTCAGGCTTTGAATTGGGTTCTGAGAGGCCCCGTTTCCTGGCGGGGCAAACCGGATATTCTCTGTGTGTTGCAGCCATGGCGGTGAATTTCCTCTCTTTGTCTAATCAAGCCTGAGCTGAGCCTCTTCTTCTTCTTCCAAATTTTGCAGTGCAATAATTCATGCCCCTCTGAAATTTTACCCTTGTTAACTATTTTTTTGAGTTTCTGGTTTATTTCTGAAATTTGTAATTTTTATCACCATTAGTAACAGTTCCTGAAGTTTGGTTTAGCTGAAGCTTAGAAACTTAATGGATTCTAAATATGAAAATTTTATAAAATAAAAATAAAAAGGAAACCCGGAACAAGAATGAAAAAAATCACATCTGGTAAACCAAATTTACACGTCAATTGAATGCTGTATTTGATCTAATTCTTTGAATAAAAAATATTGAGATCATTCAGATAAATTTCCAAGTTCCCATAGAATTACATGCTAGGGCCTGCTTGAACACCTAAAAGGATAATTGAAGTTTCAAGTCTGTGTTTCAGTAACCATTTTGTTTAATATCCCATAGACAACGAGCAGAACAGGATAAATGCCACCAGCGACAGAGCAATGTTGGCTACATTTGCGGTACCGCCACTTGGTTTCGCTCCAGGAGCAGCATCAGTAGGAGGACTATCTGACGGACTGGATGTGGATACAGCAGCCACCGGAGGTAGTGGGGAGTCGACAACATCACCAGCCTTCAAGGCTGGTGCCGGGGCGCTTGGTGGAGGCCGTAGTTGTGGAATTGTCAAGTCAAGTAGACTACCAGGTGCAGTAGGCACAATTTTGGAAGGTTGGTTACCATCGACATCTGAACATGGACTTCCTGCAATTTTGAAGCAAATAGATTTACATTTTGTAGCTGTTTACTTTTACATGCTTGGTGCTAATTGTAGTTAGAATAACTAAACTTGTCTCTTTGAATTTTAAGTTTGTCACTTACTCAAATATCTGCTGGCAGTGGCAGGAAAATCAGTTATCAATCCATCAACACCTAATCCTGCAGTATAAGAGGCAAGCTCCAAAATAGGATCTGCAAGGTAATCGAATGCAAGTGAAACGAATTCATTCTTCAAAACTGAGACGTATACTGAGATGTTTGCACTATGCATTTCCTTTACAACATCTGTGTTATTTTTGTTAAAGCCGCCTTCATTTGAAATGAGACTCAGTCTTGTGACGATTACTGCACTGGCATACTTCTTTATTTCCTCCACTGCTTCCTTGGGTGCATCACTTATATCCTTTGGAAGTTTCAAAACTCTTTGGTAAGCTGGGATGTTAGTGAACTTCGACAACACTGAACTGTCATCTGAGCTGATCAAGACTTGCTGCGTTGATTGCTTGTCAAATGTGGCGTTGCTCAAGGCTTTAGTGACTGCATCTACCAAGCCAAGACCTTTCTTTGATGCTAGGTAAGCGGCATTCTGAGAAAAGAACGGTTGGTCCTAGAACTTTGAATGACCATAAACATTTAAAGCTGCAAGAATGCAATGAATTTGTTTCTGCGAGAAGATTTCTTACCTCTATGTTGATCAAAATTCCGGAAACTGCCTTGGCCTTTGCAAACTCCAGAAATCCATCAAGGGTCACAAATTTACCCTGGTTCTTGGCTTCAGGGTTTCTTTGGAGGCCAGCTTTATTTCCAAAAGGGCTTACTATTTCAGCTGAAATAACAAATGTTTGATGTAAGAGGGAATGGAAGAAGATTATTTGGGCTAAATTGTACGAAAAGAAAAGATGCTGAGAAAGTATTAAAGAAGTTTACGCTTCAAGGATTGAATCTCAGTCCATGTGAGATCGAATGAAAAGATTCCTTTATTTTGTTGAATTTCAGGAACACTGGTGGCTCGAGAGATGAATGTTGTCATGGCTGTTGTTTTTCCCATGAGATCCGGTGAATCCAAACAGAAAGCAACCCCATCCTTAGACATTTGTACTGAGCAATCAATTATGTCTGCCCCATCATCTACTGCTTGCTGATAAGCATGATCAGTGCAGCCAGGATAGACTCCACTTGCTCCATTATGAGTTATGATCAAAGGTGTTCCTGTAAAGGCATTGGATTTTACCATTACTTAATCTTATCCTCTTCATATTCATATTCATATTTCTGAACAATTTTCATGTCACAATTGTTAGCTTTGCTAATTACCTTTGACAGGTTTAGTAGCGTTGTTTAGTGCAAAGCATACTGCATTCAGAAAAGCAATTGGAGGTTTGAATCAGAACTCACAAACTCTGAAAATATTTATTGACATGCGGAGAATGAATGATAAAAAGTTCTAACCGATGGCTTCTGATGCCGTAGGAGGAAAATCAGTGAGAAATCCATCTACGGCAAACTGGGAATTGTCGATGAAGTTCAGGTACTCAGCTGTTGGTTCATAGCTATAATTATAACTTGTGATAACATCGTTTGCAAAACCAGATGCATAAACTTCTAGTCCTTGTTTGTGAGCATCAGTCACAAGGGTAGTTGCAGGCTCTAAATAATTGGTTTTACTATTAACAGGATATATGTAACTTTTTGGGACAAGAATGCCAGATGCAAATGACTTGATTCCAGTCAGATCCTTCAGCATTGAGCCATATGTTTGATTTGTTGTAGGTTCTACTGAATTTGGTTCTAGGAACACAAAGACAAGCTTTGTTTTAGACTTATTCACCTTCCGACTGATGGCCTTTAAGAAACCAACCTCAGGAGATGAAATGCAGTTTAAAGCCACAGATTTCAGCATCTGTTGAATATACTTCGCCGTGCTGATATTGTGTTCACTATAGAATGTGTCATACTGCAGCCAAAAACAGAATATATAACTGATAAAATACAAAACCAGAAGAGAGAATGTCTTCGGAAACAAGAACACAAGGAAGAAAGCATAGAAAACCTGAACATTCAACCACATTTGAATGGGTGGATCCCTCATTAGTAGATCCTGAAGAGGATTTATTGGCCACTGACCATCAAATGCATTTGATCGAGACAACACACCTTGAATCACTGAGATGGAAAACGTACAAATCAAAACTCAGCATTGCCAGTAACTTATGCCTACTGGTCTATATAGAACTATTTTTTTCTGTTTGCTATTTCTCTGAAGAACAACTGAAATTTTCCTGCCATTTTGAATGTTACTTTCTATTCAAATAGCTGTGATTTTGAGACTTACGTCTTAGATTTGGCAGCAGGTCATTAGCTGGGAAATCTACCGCGAACCATCCTTTAACATCCTGTCCATTCACCTTTTTTGTTGTTTGTCCTTCAGGGAAGACGTTTGATACAGATGTCGAATTTTCTAGATTAATATCTGACAGGCAAAATCCGACTCCATCCTTTGTAAATTGCAGAGTGCAGAACATAGTTAAATCAGTCATACTAAGAGCAGCTCCCATTCCAATACTGTCTTCACTCCATTCTGGGAATAGCCCCGATAGCCCGCCACGAGCTATCACAGACGGCTGAGTACCTAGTAACAAAATCAAGAACCTAACAATTATCGTAATTGTGATGATGGAATGTGCTTGTTTTGAAAGCAACTCCAGTTTTTTCAGGTCTAACAGAGCAAGCAGAATGATATCCAAATTCTTTTACCGTTTAGAGTTAGCCATTTCTTTGGAGGACCAGGGTCCACAGGTTTCTGTCCGGCATTCCCACCAGGCGGTTTCAACCCGGCATCATCCCCAGGTGGATTCATTCCGGCATCCCCCGCAGGTGGTATTAGTCCGGCATCACCTCCGGGTAGTTTCTGTTCAGCATTGCCCCCAGGTGGTTTCTTTCCTGTGTCTCCACCCTTTTGTGCTATAGTTGCATTGATCAACAGGAAAATCAAAGCCAAATGCTTTATCATCTTCTTCTAAACCTGTCCTGGATTTGAATCAAATGAGCAACAATATTATAAAATGTATCCATTGTTTTCGACATCATTGAAAAATTCAAAATGGAAGACAAACCAACAAAACCCAGATGAACTTACTCGATGCTTAGACAACCCTAGGCCAAGAAAACGAACATTCCCTTTAAAGTTTCACAGAAAATTTACCAAAGAAACTTTCTAGGGCATGTGGATGGAAAAGATCCAGTAAAGAGAATAGGAAAGAGAGAGAGAGAGAGAATTGATTAACCAAGAGTTTAACAAGTTTTTCCTTTTGTCTCTCTAGTAACTCCTTCCATACATTTCACGCATTAATAGCTTCGGACCAGTTTCTTAGTTTAGGATTCGTTTCATTTGCTTCCTATTTTTGGCTTCCTGTTTTTCAGACACCAACTTCTTGCTTTCGTGTAAATTCAGCGGGAAAATGTATTCAGACAGCTTAAGGACAAAATAAGAAACAGTTTTAACGGTTTTTTCTTAAATGCAGTTAATTGAGATGATAAAATATATTAAGGCTTTCACAAGAAAAATAAGCAAGTATAAACATGAACAAACCCCACCATCTACTGCAGGCCAGCTGTCCGCTTGAAACTTTTGTACTAAAATCATCCACATTGGATCCCTCCCTTCACAGAAGTCTGAACATCAATGTTTACACCACGCCACGTACCCGGTTCTGTCTTTCTTCATCGAATGCTTCTCCCTACATTTACCGAATCTACTTTCTCTTCATCACTTTCCTCAATCTCTCGCCATTCTCAATAATCGAATTCCGAATAGAAAAGAGCAGAACATACAAACAAGGCGCTACGAACCGGACGAACTGTGCGGTTTTTACAGCAGGCGAGAAGAGAAATGAAGATAACGGCGTTACTAGTTTTGAGGTGCAACCCCGACGGATCGGATCCGATTCTGTTAGCGAGCGCGGCAGACCTCAGCCAGTTCGGTTTCTTTCAACGGGCCTCCGCCAAGGAATTCGTCTTTTTCGTGGCCCGCACTGTCGGTAAGCGGACCCCGCCAGGCCAGCGCCAATCCGTCCAACACGAAGGTCCGTTTTCGTTCTTTGGATCGTTAACTACTTAACTCGTCGGTTAGGGTTTCTTAGGTTATTACTGTTGTGAAAGTTGATGAATTGAGGATTGATTTTGCAACTGATCTGCTTTTTTGGGAAATAAATTAACAATTTGATGATTTTTTTTTGTTATGATCCATGGTAATTTCTCGTGTGAAAAGCGTTCAATTTTTTGAGTGAATGAATAATTTCATAATTTTTTTTTAATTTTTGCCAATATTTTTGAGCTTGAATTGTGCTCTTTTACTGTTTGTAAATTTTAGATTCTCTTAAATTTATATCATGCGCGAGAAGTTGATATTTTTAGAATATATGAATCGATGATTTTAATGTGTATGTTTGTGTTTTTTTTTAAATTATTTATTTATTTTTAATGTGGGTGATCTTGATTGATTATGCAGAGTACAAGGTGCACTCATATAATAGGAATGGACTTTGTGCGATGGGATTCATGGATGATCACTATCCAGTGCGAAGCGCATTTTCTCTTCTCAACCAGGTTTAATCTAATAAACCCATGTCAGTTTTAATTGTCTTTGATTGAGTGCTTTAGGAGAAAGCAATTTCTAAAAAAGCACCTTGCAGTGATTTTTGGAGAAGAGTCTGACTGTAAGATGAACTGTGTGTATTTTTAGTCAAACACGTGCAAGAAGGGCAAAGGTGCTCTTGTTTTATTGGAAGCATTTTTTATTGTGCTGAAAACTTTCCAAAATGCTCTCTTATATTGATAATTTATCCACGCTAGCAACTTTGTTTAAAGTCATATTTAAAATGTAGGTTTAGATCCTTGTTATGAATGTTTTTTTTCTTTTTCTTTATTAATTGGTGATTTGGAGTGTGTCAGAATTGTTTTGCTCTGTTGAACCGTGAGACCATGTGAGAGTATCTGAAGATAAATTTGAAAATGGGAATGAGCAAGATGCTTGGTGTATATGATTATTCAAGGTTTGAGATATTGCATATGTGGAATTTTGAAAATTAGTTGTTTCAGATAATGAATACGTGCATGGTTACTCGTTTCTGCTTGGTTTCATGGATATTTGACAGATTTGTTATTTTTTGGTAGGTGCTAGATGAGTATCAAAAAAATTTCGGTGAGTCATGGAGGACTGCACAGGCAGACAACAGTCAACCTTGGCCTTATCTAAATGAAGCTTTGACCAAATATCAGGTATCTCTGCTTTCTTTCTTGGAATCTTGGCTCTAAGTTTGTGACAACCAGTAAAATTGTTTCTTATCTCATATTATTGGTGCTCATGATGATCTTGATCTATAACTTTTCAGGACCCCGCTGAGGCTGATAAGTTGTTGAAAATTCAGAGGGAGTTGGATGAAACAAAAATTATCCTTGTGAGTACTCATTTATGGCTGCACTAGTTTATGTATTCGATCTATTTATGGTTATACATTCTTTTTTGTAGTAGCACTTCATTTGTGGACATGCTAGATCAATTTATTAAAGTTAGATATACTCTCATCGGTGTTACTATCAGAATTTTCTTAATTATTTCCCACAGCATTTTTAATTTGCAATTTAGGCAGAGCATACCAATGATATAATCTACCGCAGAGATTAGACCTTTAATAAAACTCTAACTTGGCTATCTAATAATTTCAGCCGATTTTGCAACAATTTTTGGCTTACATGTATAAAATTTTTTGGCCCTGTTGATGTGGTGGGCTGATTTTTAACCACATTTGGATGCATGCAACTTTAAACTGAACTGTTGCAACTGAACCAATATCTTGCATACATAAGAGCAATATAGATAGTTTTGCTTACACTTCATTCACACGAGGCATGTGATGGAGACTTCTCCACCTTTTTGATTTCCTTATATTCTCATGATAAATTTCCTGCTCCTAGCTGTTGCATGAATATGTTTAAAGAACTTTAAGATTAGATAGCAGATGAGTTATTGGTTTTGAGTGGGCTTTAAAGTCACTATGTTTATATATCTGTTATCTCTTCACTTAATCAGATTTATTTGTTATCTCTTTCCCCGTTTCATGTTCATTATAATTCGTTCTTTGTTACAGCATAAAACTATTGATAGTGTGCTTGCACGAGGTGAGAAGCTGGACAGTTTAGTTGAAAAGAGTTCAGATCTGAGTGCAGCCTCACAGGTATTCAAGAGAGAATTTATCTTGTCTTCATTCATTGGCCAATATACATATACAGCATCTCATATGTGCATAGGCTTACATGTTAGCTCCTTTCTGAGCAATCATTAAACATATATAAAGCTTGGTTTTGTTGATTATTATACTATTGATAGATTAGAATGGCTTTTGGTAAAGTTGGTCTCAATAGATTGGAATGGCTTTCTAGTAAAAAATGTTTAATTACCTTAATAAAATGTATTTTAAGGTTATGTAGCAAGGGAAATGGAGGAAATTTTTAAAACAAAAGAAGTGTATTTCAAAAAATTTAACCTTTAGAAAAATGCTCAAAAGGTTTCCCCTCCCAAAACTCCAAAATTTGAGCTTCTACCAATAGAGATAAAATACATTTTTTAATCCTCCATGATAAAAATGTTAGGCGAGCAAAAAAGAAAATAAAATTGAAAGAGGTCTTGACGGTAAAATCTCTTTTTACTAGCAGAGAAGCCATAAAAAATGGGCACTAAATGAAACTTGTTGGTTTAGATACTAGACTTCATTTGCATGTGGGATTCAGAAACCGGTTGGTTGCTAACGCAAGAACTCCAATTTGTTTGTTCAAAAACAGATGTTCTACAAGCAGGCAAAGAAAACTAATCAATGTTGTACCATACTGTAAGCATTCAATTCTGAGGCTATTTGCTCTGGAATTTGGCGCTCACTTTGCTGCAGCGTTGAAGCTGATGGATGGATGACATTAGAAAAGAAAAGAAAAGAAAAGAATGGTGGTTATATTATGTTACCATATCAATTGTTTGATTGGATGAATTGTGGTTCCTTCATCTTCTGGTTCTTTTGTGTTGTGGATCAGTAAGAGAAGAAAACAGATATTGGCAACATATTTTTGTTTTTTTACCTTGTTGTACTAGTATACTTTTCCTGTTGATCATACCGTGTATATTTATGTTTGTTTTCTCCTGTTGCTTGTAGAATTGATTGCTATTATGGAAAATTTCAATTTTTTTTATCATTTAATTTTAAAGTTTTAACATTTCACTTTACATACACATACGATTTTATTCATGAATTTATTGAGTGAATTTAGATGATTTTAAAAATTAATTTATTAAATTTATTTTTTTATTATCGTTACGGTTTGAATTAAAGCAAAATCAATAATTTTAATTCAATTTAAAATCAAACCAAACCTGGCCACCACTACTTTGGAAAAATAAAATAATCAAACATAAAAAATTAAACAGACGACTGAAGAGAAGGTCCAAATTGGACAACCCCACCAGACCCCAGTTTGATGGTCCTTGGTTTCCAAGCAAACGGTAGATCAAATCAATTACTGCTCAACTGTGACAAATTTTCACATCAAAAGAAAACTTAATAATATAATAATGGGTATCAATCATTTTCGTAGCTCAAACTTCACACACAGACACCTTGTTCTTTCCTTGACAACAAGACCCATAAAAGAAAATGAAGATACATACATACATACATACATACATACAGAACTATGAAGCAAACACAGGTTTTGATATGTTTCTAGATTATACTTGAACCCTAGATTATGATTATTGTTTTTCTGGTGATGTTCTATTTTCTGAAGAGTGATTTGAACCACCATATTCCTTTGGCGTCAGTCGAACCCTCTTTTCCTTCTGGTGGTGGATCAGCCTGCGGTGTTTTGTGTAGTTTCCTAACATCATATCCTTCTTCTATGGCCTTCTCCACCAGCCTATTGTAGACAGCTTCATCCATATGAGTTTGCCTGCATAAAATCTGCAACAACAAACACGAGTGTACAACAAAAGAACCAATAACATATGGAAAAGCAGAACTGAAAGAAGCATGCGAGTTGTTAGTATCGAAGTTTCCCCTTCAAGACAAAGATTACGGCTCTTTGATTCTTGTATTCCATAGTCAATGTAACTGAGCTAATAAACATGTTAAATAACACAAGCCTTTTCGAGAACTAGGTTCTCAACAAGAAGCAGTAACCAACAATAGGGATTTTGATCAGAAAATAGTATATAATCGGGGAAAATATGCATTAAAATTAGTTCTTGGAATCAAAGTTTGACCTTTAGCACAAAGATTGCTGCTTTTTTGATTCATGCATTCCAAATTCAGTATGATTAAGCAAATAAACAGGTTATCAATGTAAGATTGGAGAAGGATAAGGATTTAAGGCGCATACCCAGAGATATTTCCTTGTAGGTTCGCCAATCAAAGCATACTGGTAGTCCTCATCAAGGTACAGAACCCAGTAATTTCCAACAACAGGAATGATGGGCAAAAAAGGAGGCACATAAAACTTAACTTTCAGCTTCGCCTCATCACTTTTGGGATCAGCTTTGTATGCAGTTCCTTCAATAAAGTCTCTTTTCCCGTCAACCCAAGTCTCATTCAATACATGCACAGTAGTTCCATCTTCATTCAAAGTATAAGTTGCTCTTGTGTTCACTCCATTTCTGGGCTGAAAAAATGATTGAAATGAAGCTATTTCATACCATCTCCCCATATAACGCTTTATATCAATGCCTCTCACCACTTCCATCTCTTTTTTTGCCATTTTTTTTTTTGGGTGCCAAAGATTCAACCTTTTGGCAAACACAGAAGTTGGGTTTATTAGACTTTTTGCTAAACTCAAAAGGGTTTTTGATATTTATAGTAATGGCTAAATATGTAAAATCTGTTTCTTGATAAGGTAAGATAAGAATCCGTGGTTTGATGTGGAGCGGTCACAGCCTTATACGTGTGAAGTCTGAATGGATGGAAAATTGCCATTTGGAAATGGCTGTTTCGAGGCTGTTTTAAGACAAAACATGGAGCATCTGTGATTGTGATTTGAGAGAGAAAACATGCAAACTTGGCGATGAAGGAAAAGGAAAACAGCAAGGAAAAGCAAGGGAAATGAGGCAGCTTTCTCAACAAAAATGTGTCAATTACACCTGTCATCTGAAGGAAATGTGAACAAATGTGGGAAGAACAATATTCCAAATGAGTCAACTTCAGCCATTTTTTTTTATTTCAGTTTTCATTTACTCAAAGATCTATAAGAGTTACTTCTTTAATTTATGCTAGCAGTATGAGAATCCTACTTTGCCAAATCAAGTCTATGCATTTTCACGAATTTTTTTTTAAAACTTATTTTCAAAAACAGAAACACCACTTTATTTACTTGTAAATATAATACTAAATGTATTTTTATTTTAAAAATTATTTTTAATAAACACTGTCAATGACCAAATACATATACATCATTTTAGGGTTTGCTCTTGAGACTTCTTTTTCCAGTCATATCTTCAACCATATCCACACTTGTATTTGGACTCATTCTCTCAATAATGTGTAACTTTTTTCATATTTCAATTTTTTTTTAATAATAATTATTAATCTCAAAAGAAGAAAAATAATTCAACTATAATTTTATTGTTCCCATTTGAGCAAGTTATTACAACCTAAAAACCAAGCCTTTAGCTTTACCCAACAACCTCTGTAAACATACAAAATTTAGTCCAGGACACAATAACTCAGTTATAATATTTTAAATGTAAAATATATTTAATTTTTTTAATTATAATATTATGTATTTTAAATTTTATATTTGTAATTCAAATTTTTTATGTTATATATTTTAAAATTTATATTCTTAATTTAAATTTTATGTTAAAAAATATATGATACATGTAATGTATTTTAGTAGTCCAATAATTGAATTTTTTTTATAAAAATTGTTAGGTGAATCAAGTTGAAATGAATCAATTTATTTAATTGTTTGACTCAAATTATGCATTTAACTTGTTTTTTTTAATTTTAATTAAGAAATGGAGATTTATCAAAGAAAAAGATAAATACAAGGGATGGGGAGAAAGTAACAGGAGCCTGAACTCCAAAATGTAAGCTATAAATAAGCACCAAAGCAAAGTGATAAAGTAGATTGAGAGTGTTTGTGGTCATGAGAGTTTTAAGATGCAAAGTTTTGAGGGTATCATTGATCCACTAAATTCAATCAATAATGAATATTCATTTAATAAAACAAAACTCATTATTGTTCTTATTTTTGGCAATTTCTCCCATACCTCGCATGGTAGTTTGGCAGCTGGATGTCACATAGTATAGTGGAACTGAACTGAAAAAGATTCTCAATCGTTCATGAATGGAATCTTTGATCCACTTATTACCTGCCAAAAGTGAATAACAAAAGCAAATAAATCAGAAAGATTAAAGCTTTTCACAATCAGTAGCAGCAACTCATTTCTTTTTTCTCCTAGGTCCTAATGGCTTCCTCTTCACCTCTTCATCTTCTTTTACTCCTTGTGGCAACCCTGGCAACGATAGAATCAGTACCAACTTTTTTCCCACGAGCAAACTACTATCAGTCTTCTTTCAAAGAAGCCAGGATTTCAAAACCAAAGCTTCCATACAAAACTTGTTATTTTCCTCAAGTACTTGACCATTTCACTTTTCAGCCAAAAAGTTCGAAAATTTTCTATCAAAAGTATTTGATTAATAGCCATTACTGGAAGAGAGAAGCTCCAATCTTTGTTTACACTGGAAATGAAGGTGACATTGAGTGGTTTGCTGCCAACACTGGATTCTTGCTTGATATTGCACCCAAGTTCAAAGCTCTCCTTGTTTTCATTGAAGTATGGTTTCCAAAACTCTGAAAAATGGTTTTTTTTTTTGTTTGGTACACTGTCTGGGTGTTGCTAAAAAAAAAAAAAAAAAAGAAAGAAAACACATATTAAGCATTGCAGAAGAGAACGAATCGCTATCTGAGTATTCATGGAAATACTGAAAAAACTCATAAATTGCTTTGAATACACTGAATTTTTTTTTTCTTTGGTTATTTGAAGCTTAGTTGAATAATGAACAAAAAACACTTATAGTCAATGTTTGATTTTGAGAGTTCAGATTTGTTATGGGTTTTCTATTTCTATGTGATTTTGCAGCATAGATTTTATGGAGAATCAATGCCATTTGGGAAGGATTCATACAAGTCAGCAAATACATTGGGGTACTTGAATTCACAGCAAGCGTTGGCTGATTATGCAGTTTTGATTAGGAGTTTGAAGCAGAATCTATCCTCTGAATCATCCCCAGTTGTAGCCTTTGGTGGCTCTTATGGAGGAAGTACGCACCAAAATCCTCGCTTTGCTTTTGATTTTGATAGAAAAGTAATTTTATTGGTGGTAATAGGAAATTAAAAGCATGTTTGTGGAAGCTGTTAGTACTTTTTGTTGTGTTGGCTGTTTTTGTTTGATCTTAAATTTTCTCTTGAATGAAATTGTTATTCTCTCAGTGCTGGCAACCTGGTTTAGACTGAAATATCCACATATAGCCATCGGTTCTTTGGCATCCTCAGCTCCTATTTTGCAATTTGATGACATTACTCCATGGTCAAGCTTCTATGATGCTGTTTCGCAGGATTTCAAGGCCTCTTTCTCTCTCAGTTGAATTTTGCTTTTGATTACTTTATGTTTTTGCCGTAATTTCTTTCTATGATGTGGGCAGGATGCAAGCTTGAATTGCTATGAAGTGATAAAGGGCAGCTGGGCAGAACTGCAAGCACTTTCAGCTCAGAAAGAAGGCCTCACTGAACTGAGTAAAACTTTTAGAACATGCAAGTAAGTCTTTGAACTTTCAGCATACAATCTAAACACACACACACACCAAAAAAAAAAAAAAAAAAAAGGAAGAAGAAGAAGAAGAAGAAGAAGAAGAAGAAAGAGTGGAACATTCTGTTGAAGTTTGTATTGATTGTTGTTTTGGGTTATTTTCACTACGAGGACAAGCTAAATGGGCCAGATTGAGGCCAGTAAGAGAGAGGTTTTATAAGCAAGTCTGGTGGAAAAGAATCAACGTCGCCAATTGGTCCAGACACGAGGATGTGTTGATGGATCAATTTTCAGCGGCATAAAAGTGCATGAGTATCTTAAACTAAACTTTTTTTCCCCAAGATTGATCCAAAATGTTTTCGAGTTAACAGGAGCCTTCATTCAGTAGATTCTGCACAGGATTGGTTATGGACAGCTTTTGTGTATACAGCAATGGTAAATTAGCCAACCGAAGCCAATTTCGTGATGCCATTACCTGCCTATCCTGTGCAGCAGGTAACACTTTCATGTGTAGCTACAAATTTAGATGTGTCAACTTGAACAAAGGAAACATGTATAATAAATTTTAGATTTCTTTCAACTCTGATTTCGACGTAGATGTGCAACATTATTGACGAATTCCCTCCTGGAGCTTCCAAGCTTAGTCGGGTTGTTGCAGCTGCAAGCTTATATTACAACTACTCGTCTACAGAAAAATGTTTTATGATCGAAGATCAAACTGATACACACGGCTTTAATGGTTGGAACTGGCAGGTAAATGTATATTTTTTTTTGGTTCTTATCACTATCACAATATTTACGAATCAATTCAAACTCATGCTTTTTGCAATGATTCATGTTAATAGATCATAGGGCTAATGTTCTAGCAATATAAATCATCTGAGTCTGCAGGCATGTACAGAGATGGTTATGCCGATGACTTGCTCCAAGCAGAGTATGTTTCCTCCATCAGGCTACGATTTAAAAGAATTTTCTGAACAATGCATGAAGAACTATGGAGTTAAGCCTCGACCACACTGGATTACAACAGAATTTGGTGGTAAAGTGAGTCATCTGCTTAAAATATTTCGATGTTTCTGCATACGGTTATGAAATTTTGTATCCCTTCTTGTAAAATTGTGTTTTCTGTGCAGAAAATTGAGCTTGTGTTGAAGAGATTCGGTAGCAACATTATATTTTCTAATGGAATGCAAGATCCATGGAGTAGGGGAGGGTCAGTTTTTTTTTTTTAAACCCAAACAAATAAATATTTTTGGCATACTATATCTATACTGATACGATGAAAATATCATTGATTTTGCAGTGTGTTGAAGAACATATCTGCAAGTATCATTGCCCTCGTCACTGAGAATGGTACGTTCTTCATCTTTTTTTCCTTCTAAAGTTTATCAACATTATGAGCGTGAAATTAGTAGTATTATTATTATTATTCTATCAGGAGCTCACCATGTTGATTTTCGAGCCAAAGCAAAAGACGATCCAGATTGGCTAGTCGAGCTTAGACAACGAGAAGTCGAGATCATTCAACAGTGGATAGATGAGTACTACGCAGATTTAAGACGAGGATAGACAACGCAAAGGAAGTTTTATATTAAGACAAGCTAGAATTTGGAAACTTTGGTGATTTCAATAAAGAATCAATGCATCAGAATTGTTGGTCCTCTTGTTTTTCTTGCAAGCCAAGAAATTTTGTGATCCAGTGATGCCAATTTCTGAAGGCATATTACAGGACGAAGCCCAGAGTATTCGGAATTTCGAACCCAAGTTACGGTGCACCCAACTGAGACCCAAAAATAAAATTTGAGTTCAAACCCTTGTCTAATTATATATTATTTTTACTTTTATCAATGATAATTTAACCAGAGCTCAAGAAATATTGGAAAGAGCAATGCTACCATTACTATACACTGATTCAATCTTTTATATTGTAACCATATAATTCAATAAATAAATCAAATTCATCAACACTAGCTAAAATCAAATTAAATTTATTTGAATTTCAGTTGAATGGATTAAAATTTAGAAACCCTAAATAAATCCACTTACACATTATATATATATATATATACACACACACACACATACATAACCACCATCACTAGCAGAAAAATTAAAATGATATTTTATCAATCACAGGGCCCACATGGCTGAACTAGATTTTGCAATAACTAGTGTTTTAACTGACTTTGATTCATGAACGTCAAAACTTTATACACCAAATCGAAGTAGATTCATTATGGTATAACCCCATCAATAAATGCAGACGCATTAGATCTCCACTGTAGTCAGTATCACATCTCAAACACAGAGAAATGTCAAGGAGATCAGGTTCTTGTTTGAGGTGTTGTCTTGTGATTTTTGCGGTAGTTTCAGCTTTAGCTGTGTGTGGACCCGCTTTGTTTTGGAGATTCAAGAAGCGAATTAGATTTGGTGACGGTACATCTTCTTGTCCTCCTTGTAGCTGCGATTGCCCGCCTCCTCTTTCCCTTCTCAAAATTGCTCCTGGTAAAATTCTCTCTCCTTGTACTTTTGGCAGCAGGTGTTGGTTTTGATGATTTGTGTTTGCGGGCTTCTTGTTAAGTTTTGATTTTGTTTGGTTACTCGTGCGTTAGAGTGAATTTTAGAGGTACCCATTTTATCAAGCTGATTTATTTGATCTGTTCTTATAGCTCATTTGCGCGTTTTGTGATCTCACTTTTCTGTTTTGGACTTCTGGATTGTTGTTAAGTCTAGATTTTGTCTATAGGTTGAGTAGAGTAAATTTTGAGGATGCCCATTTCATCAAGTTGAGGTATTTGAATTGGTTGTAATAGCACATTTGGGGCAGTTTGTAAATCATACTTTTATGTATTTTGGGATTCTTGGTGGTTGCATTGTTCTGATTGTATTTTGGTGATATGCTGATTAGAGTAAAAAATTAGGTACCCGTCTTGGGATTTTGATCTGTTTTTGTTGGTAATTTTGAATTCTGAGCTTTGGGCATAATTGTGATGGAATGAGGAAAAACTTAATTCAATTTAGATTTATTTTCAGTTCTTGTTCTTTTGATTATTTTGAGGTATAGATCTATTGTTATTGCCAATTCTGGTTTGAGCTCTTTTATTCCTTGGTTATTGGAAAGTTTCCCATTCTTAAACAATAAATTTAGCTCAGGTTTACATTTTTTCTTATCCTTTGTAAGGCATGAACTGAGTGAAACTGAGGCAGTCTTCCTTCCATCAAGATGATATTTTGATCTGTTGTTCTTGTCAATGTTAACATCTTATCTGTTTCCTTGCTCAGGTATTGAGACAGTCATGATAAACTAAATCTCAGTTCAGGTTTATCTTAATTTGTTTTGATCCGAATGGAATCTAAGAGTGATGTATCAGTCTACGCTGCAGCATTGTTACTGCCAGTAAAATCTATTCATTCACCAGTTGATCACCACCAAAACCACCAAAAGAGAAGTTTTTAAACTTTTTGAGATCTAAAAATGATTGAAAACTTCCTCCGTTTGTGCACTGCATATTTTTCGTTTCGGGAAAAAATTTTCTTCAATTCAAAACATAGTTCTAAACGAATGATTTCACTAGAAATATCAATATTGTTTTTGTGGATTTAGGATCTCATAATAAATTAAATACCCTGGTGGTTCTCGTCTGGTAATTTTGGTAAAAAAATGGAAAACTGCTTTCCTCATTTGTAATTTAACAAGTTACTCTCTGCAGCTTGCTTTGTATTTGTATTGTGTACTCTTTTTATGCTAGTGTTAAAAAGTATGGGTAATTTAACTTCTGAAATTTCTTACAACAGTTGGAGCTTACTTTCTGGTTGATATATGCAAGTTGTCCACCTTAACTGTTTCTTATCCAGGCTTTGTTTTGAAAGGCAGCATTTAAATTTTGTGGCAATTAAAATTTTTAAGTTTCATGTAGATGCTGATGTCAACTTTTTTTTTTTTTTTTTTTGCAGGGTTGGCCAATCTTTCTGCCTTGGGTTAGAGTTCATTCTACTAGTTTAACTTGATGAAGAACTTCTTGTGTTTATGCCTTTATATTGTTTTATTCACCTTTATGTTCTCAATGTTGTTGAAGATTATTCCAAGGAATCATATTGAATCATCTGGTTGTCTTAGTGTATGTGAAATGAGAATTGATCTTCTAATTCTTTTCTTAATAGTTTAGCATACCCATACAAGACACTTTATGCATGCTGCACTATATTATGACTATATTAAATCAATTATGACATCCTACTTTCTGCAAGTTTGTGCCCTTTTGATCCTAAGAGGAGTCCTATGGGTAAATCACACTCATATAGTCTTCACTTCTTTCCTCTTTTGCTTCTCTTTCGTTTGATTCCCATAACCATTTTGCTTCAAGTAACATAAAAGACCCCCTTATGCCTATCTAACCCTTTTTAAGTCTTGTGTTATATTGGAAGTAGATGTTGGTAATATGGAAATTTTTGAAGCTTAAGTATGTTCTTTTGTCAAGTCTCACTTCTTAATTGCCGGCTGCCCCAGCTTGTAGCTTTTCCCGCTATTTGAAGTGGTAGCCTGTGAATGTGAATCTAATTGTGGTTATGATACAGATTGTGGAAGTAATGATCCCCATGCCAGGCAGGAGATGGAGAAGCAGTTTGTTGATCTTCTGACAGAGGAGTTGAAGCTGCAAGAGGCAGTTGCTGAAGAGCACATGCGGCATATGAACATCACCTCTGGTGAAGCAAAAAGGGTGGCACTCCAGTACCAAAAGGAGGCAGAAAAATGCAATGCAGCGACAGAAACCTGCGAAGAGGCCAGAGAGCGCGCTGAGGCCTTGCTGATCAAAGAGAGGAAAGTGACTTCCTTGTGGGAGCAGAGAGCTCGCCAAATGGGATGGGTAGGAGAATAATTGTCTTTATAATTTAGCAACAACTTCTATACCCAGATTAGTGAATCATTCAACCCTTGATATTTTGACCAAGCAAGCAAGCAAAAGTTGCTTGAAGGCTTGCTTGTATTCTCTTGCTCTTTCTTGCTTCCTCCATATGTAGAATTATTTCCCTGGGATATGTTTTATCCATAAATTTTCTTTTGTAATTGGCATTTTGTGGATTCCTCCCACTACCATTTACTGTAATATGATTTCTAAATATGTTTATTTTATTTTACTTTCTATCTGCTAATGGGCATACATTTCTTCAGCCTTGATGAAGATCACTCTAAATTCTGATAATGTTTCTTTACATGCATGATTTAATGTTAAGAGTATCGGGTAAGAACTAAATAAATATTATCCGCTTTAAATACATAATTAATTTTATTTTAAACATCAAAACTCAACTGAATCTAAACTTTAATTAAATTCAAATCCCACTTCAATTAAATTCAAACTCGTATAAGAAAATTTGATCAAATCCAGTAAAAATTAATTCTTCCATGGACTTAAATATGTCACACACACTGTTTTTGAACAACCTACATGAAACAAAAGGAAAGAAAATTTATAGTCCTGACATCCTTTTTCCTATTCTCCTACCCTTTTTCTCCAACTTTCATTTTCCTTCCACATTTTTCCACCATCCAAACAGGACCAAAACGTCACCTGCGGGGCAGGCGCCAACGTGATAAAAATGAGCAGTTGGGCCCAAGAAACTGACCAGCGCCATTACCGCCTTTGACTTTGTTCAAGAGAAAAAGAAAAATGGTCAAACATAATCAGCCAATGCGTAATAAATGAGACAGGAAACCATATAACGCGGTTTCAACTTTCAACGTTCATGCACTCACTCTCAAAGCACAGCTGTTTTCTTAGTATTAATCTATACAAGGAATCTTTATTTTTATTCATATAATAATATAAATTTATGATCAGAAATCAGTGAAAACGTTAAAAACAATAAATCTAGATCAACACACAACTTAGCAACAGGCAATCTTCAGCCTTCATTACTTTTGCTTGCTTTTCGTATCTTTAAGAACCCAGCTCAATACAAGTAATGAAAACAGTTTTGACTTGTTTTCTTTGTCCAAACTGAAAAGGGTTTGAAAGATTGAAGCTTGGATCAGCAGATTTTGTGGTGTTATTGATACATGGATCTGTAGAAAAATTTCGGGTTTTTAAATTTGGAAATAGTGGTAAAATATAGAGTTTTAAGTTTTTATAAATGGAAATTTCAAGGAACAAGAAAAGAGGGTATGAGCAGAGTGATGAAGATGCAGCTGATGGCAAGCCGGGATCGAAAAAATCGAAATTGCCGGCTTTGGCAAGGTCTGTTCTCTGTCTTTTAGGATTGAATTTCTGCTTCCTGTTTTTGGGTGTTCTGTTTGGATTATTATTTTCACGAAATGTTATTTCTGCTTTCTGTGTTATTTGAAAGTGCTTGTAATTTGTGATAGTTCTTACTAAGGGAGTTTTACTTCAATAAATAGGACCTAATCTGGGTTTTAATGAAGTAGACGAATAATTTGGTGATAGATTCTGAAACATAATATGATTTGAATCCACATTTTTTATGGATCTAAATTACAGAAAACCCAAACAGTTTTTTTCAGTTGAAATTCGAGTACTTGACATTTGCATTTGATGTAATATGAATAACCTAGTTTAATGAAATTGAGAAATAGTATCAGAATTTCAAGGAAGACAAAAGAAACGTGAAATTGAGGCTTTGCTTTCAAGTTTTGACTAACACTTCAATTCACATTTATGTGCAGTGTGATTGTGGAAGCTTTGAAAGTGGATAGTTTGCAAAGACTTTGCTCATCATTGGAGCCTCTTCTCCGCAGAATCGTCAGTCAAAAACTTATTTACAATGAATTAATTTCGAGTTTTAATCTCTCTTTTTTTTTTCTAGTGTATCTGTGCCAGTCATAATGTGTAAAAATGTATAATATGTATTTAAATCTCTGATAATTTTGTGATTTTCATGAATAATAGGTCAGTGAAGAAGTGGAGCGTGCTTTGACAAGGTTTGGTCATGCTACACTGGCTGCAAGGTTTGTTCCTAATTCAATCCTAAAGTTCGGTCATGAATTATATGTCTGGAATTTCTGCAATATTTATGGTCATAATGAATCAATTACGATAGCTCCCTGATTAAATCTTTCCAGATCTCCACCCCAACGAATTCAAGGCCCAGGAGAAAAACATTTGCAACTTCATTTCAAAACAAGGATGCCACCGCACCTTTTTACAGGCGGGAAGGTTGAGGGAGATCAAGGAGCAGCTATACATGTTGTCTTGATCAATGTGAACACAGGAAGTGTTGTCCAAACTGGACCTGAATCAGCAGCAAAGCTGAATGTTGTGGTGCTTGAAGGTGACTTCAATGAGGAAGAGGATGATGACTGGACTAAAGAGCATTTTGAAAGCCATGAGGTGAAGGAACGCGAGGGGAAAAGGCCAATTCTGACGGGTGATTTGATGGTGGGACTTAAAGAAGGAGTGGGGACTCTAGGAGATCTTACTTTCACGGATAATTCTAGCTGGATAAGAAGCAGAAAGTTCAGGCTTGGTGCAAAGGTTGCTCCTGGATATTGTGAGGGGATTCATGTTCGTGAAGCTAAAACCGAGGCTTTTGCTGTCAAAGATCATAGGGGAGAATGTAAGTTTCCTGTGGTATTTAGAATCAATCAAAATACAACTAAGCATTTTCTGGCAACATATTGTTAAAAGGTTCTTATATTTTACTTTCTTACTCAAAGTTTTTAAAGTCAAGTTGTTTTTTTTTTTTTCTTTTTTATGTTTGCAGTGTACAAGAAACATTATCCACCTGCCTTACATGACGAAGTCTGGAGATTGGATAGAATAGCGAAAGATGGAGCACTGCACAAAAAGTTGATAAAGGCTGATATTGCAACTGTTGAAGATTTTCTCCGAGTTCTTGTTAAAGATCCACAGAAACTAAGAAATGTGAGTTGTTATTTCAAACTGTTTCTAGCATTTTTTGTTTCTTCATTTTTCTGATTAATCTTTACTTTGATGTTCTCAAATATAGATCCTCGGAAGTGGCATGTCGAATAGGATGTGGGAAAACACAGTAGAACATGCTAAAACATGTGTCTTGGGTGGAAAACTTTATGTTTACTACTCAGATGGAACTCACAATAGTGGTGTTGTCTTCAACAATATTTATGAGCTTAGAGGCCTCATTTCTGATGGGCAATTCATCTCCTTGGAATCACTCACCCACGGTCAGAAGGTTAGATATAACGTTTTGAGATCTTCTTCTTCTTCTTCTTTTGTGTGTATGTGTGATGTATCTATCTTGTCATGTTATGTGCATACTCAGTTGCATATGCGTGTATTTGTCTACAGCTTTCTGTTGATTCCTTGGTGAAGAGAGCATATGAAAATTGGCATCAAGTCGTAGAATATGATGGCAAAGTCCTGAGTTCACTGGCTAATAATACCAAGAAGGTTATAACATCTTCAGTTGCACCAACAGTTAGCAACAATCATGACACAGATCGTTGTATTTCAACAATTCAGAGCAGACAGCAGTACATACCCTCTGAGCCAAGTCCTCAATGCCAACCTGGAAATCACCAGCTAATTGAATTCCCATTTGTGAGGAATGAGCACACTACATTGATTACACTAGACAACCCACAAGCAGCATTATCTGGCAGCTTTGATCACATGCAAGTTGGAAATCCTGCTGCTGGTGGTTCTTATTTTCCAGGAGATTGGTCACGGCAAAGAAATGGGCATGGATTGGAAGACTTTTTTGCTGAGGAAATCCGACTTAGGAGTTCAGAGATGTTAGAAACTGATGATATGCAGAGACTGTTAAGAACATTAGGTATGGGAATGACACCGGGTTATGATCATTCTCGCGAGTCATGTTATTCATACGGCATTCAATGTGAGCCTCAACTGGATCAGACATACAGGCAGTATCACAGCAAGGGCTCTGGGAAGGCTGTCGTAGGTTGGCTTAAGCTTAAAGCTGCGTTGAGATGGGGGATTTTTGTAAGGAAGAGAGCTGCAGAAAGAAGAGCTCAGCTTGTTGAGTTAGAATGAGAGCTCAATTCTCAAAACTTTGATTTTAACCTCATATAACATTCTTTGGTTCCTTGCATTGGACTAATGCTCTATATAACTGGAAGATGCATGGAAATATGACATTCTTTGTTATATATGAAGTTTATAGGCTGTTTTCTCTCCGTCACTCATTAAATTTGAATAACTTATTTCTGTAAGATTTGTTATGATTTTGAATGTTTATTCAAATTTGAATATTCTGTGCTGTTGATGATACCAAGTCTTGAATTTTCTCGAGGTTTTGTTACAAATAAGATTGAGATCAGGAGAATGACGTTTCTGATACTATATTAGTGAAATCACTTGACCTTAAAACACAAGGCATTGGATAAGAACCCAGCATTATTATCTGAAGAATCTGGAGATGAAACAGGGAAACTAGATCATAGATGAATGGAAATTTTGTCACCAAGATGGTGCACCACAGTTGGTTCCAGTGCGGCCTGGCAGTATCTGTCTGATGGGAGATTCTGTCACCACAATGTTAATCTTCAGCCTAGCACCACAATGCCAATCAAAATGAATCTTCATGTTTCTTAACCAACTCCAGAAAATTAAAAGGGATTCTGGACAGCCCGGGAGATTCTGTTGCCTGCCGGTGACTGGAGATTTACATTGGTTTTAAGACTTCCAAACTAAATTCTTTCCCTCATTTGCTATTGCAGATGGAGATGTCAAATGAATTCAACCAGCGTGGAGCAATAAGAGCCCAGCATAAAAAGCAGTGAGTCGACAGTTCAACACGACACCGAGACTTCATATGAATTCGGACCAAAAAATTTATATTTCAGTATTGAGCAATAACCATATTTTTCTTTAAAATAATTTAAATGACACTCACAATAATGATGATGTAAAAACCAGATTTACTCTCCAGCATAGGACAAAAGATAGAAGAAGAAATATACTGGGGGGCAGCAAAATATTCTCAATGATTTTTCATGTTGCTGCGGATCCCTGTGGGACTCAAGAATAAATCCAGCAATTTCCTGCTGCATAAAAATTGGTTATAAAATCATTTATGATTGACTTATTTCTGTCTTCATGTATTGACAAATGGAAAACTTTAGATGCAAATCTTGTAGAACAAGTACTCCACATTATAAGTTTGAATTCTCATTCATATATTCGCAATAAATTAATCAAAATGAAAAAGAAAAATAAAAAATGAAAATGGAAGAACCAAGCTGCTGTCAAATTGCAACCAGAAATAGAATATGGCAACAGTGAATGGAAAGTAGAAAAGGAGAAGAAAGTACATGAAGCAAAATGAATTACATAATTACAAGCTTCTCGTAAAGACATGCTAAAAAACTTATGTGTTGTGTCAACCTTCTCTTTCTCAAATGAGATAACCAAAGTTTCACATGCATGAGCCAAGTGAGTAAGCATCAAATCCAAGCTCTCCATCCGCTAAAAGTGTTTCAGTTGGATCCTGCAAACATATGTTGCGCCATCAAATAATGTTTGAGAGAAACATATGACAGAAATGTAAGCAGAGGAAGATATGTAACTCACTCGTTTAATCATTGTACTCACTATATCGTCCATGGAATTGTAGTTATTTTGGATGAAACCATCTGGGGACTGGCTTTCCTCCAAGAGGTAGTTGTCGTTTGACCTCAACTTCATTTCCATAGAAGATTTTTCTACTTCGGTGTGCTGAATAGGGTCAGGAGCATTGCTTTGGTCCATACTCTGGCTAACTGGGCCCATTGTACAATTGCCGGAAACTAGGGAGTTTAAGTTCTGGTTGTTCCAATCCTGTCTATGTTCTTCCCACTGTTGCTTTGATGTGTAATTCTGAACTATGTTACCAATCAGACCAACCTGACATGACATGTTTCCTCTGGAATCCTCGAGAGGTGTTGAAGTTGCCATGGAAGAAGAAATGTCCAGTGGGTTGCTAGCTAGGTGACAATCAAGACTAAATGATTCACTCAATGGCAAAGAATTTGATGGAAACTTCGGTAACTGAACTGCACCCTGCCAATTTTCGTTACTTCTATTATGATCAAGAAAGTTAGAAGAACCACAAACTCCCATGTCAAAACATTCCAGGTTCAGTGAAGCTACATTTAGAGAAGATTGATTTCCAAATGCTCCCCTACTCTGTGCTTGTTGTGCTTTTGCTTGAAACATCAAAGAGTTGCCAGAAGCAATGGATACACAGCTGCTTGAGTTACCAAGAGTCACTCTGGCAGCTGTAAAAGTTGTTGGATCATTAATGTGATTGAAGTCTCCTCCAATGTGGGTAGCAGACTTGCTCTGTGGGAGCTGGGTGTCCTCTTCAAACATACTTGCAATTGGGTTAGCCGGCAACATTGCTTGCTGGATCTTCCCAAGCATGTTGAAGGAGTTGTTCAAGGTTTGGGACTGGCCGGTCTGTATCATGCCAGAAGAAGCAATTCCGTGAATGGTTAAACCAGCAGTGGAGTTCAACCTACCAAGCATACTACCCGGTGCATATGTTGATAGTGGCAGGCTTGAAATCTGTCCTGGACTGTTCAATGAACGCAAATCCCCAAATCCATCCAGTGAACTCATTCGTATATATGAGGAATCTTTGCTCCCTAATGCAGCAACCATACCAGCTGGCTGGACATTACTAATTCTCTTCAGGTAAAGCCTATATTTCTGCAACACAAAATACAAAAGTAGCATTGTGAAGAGCATTGTTAAATCTACAAATTCTATAGAAGTTCCAAACAAGGAGAACTATAACACAGAAATTTGCAAATTACACTAGTGAAAAACTAGTTTTTTTGGGTCCAAATGAGTATTCAACTGATGATATTTAAAAGTAAATAACATAAAATTATATTCTTTACAAGTGATTTCCTTCATGAGATCCATTTCTGAATTGTTTCTGAATATTCTTCAAGATCTCTCTAAATTTTGGCCAGTACCAAAGAAATCATAACAATAAACAAGATTGATACTGTTCATAAAATTCTAGTGACAACAGTTACAGGTTACAAGATTTAGTTAAGATTATAGAAGTTTCTCAAAAATAAAGAATGAAAAGGAAAGATCATTGCCTGCAGATGACTTGCCACATTTTCCCTTGTCAGCCCATCAACATTCATTAGGTCAAGAATTTTCTTTGGAACAGCCTCTGCAGAGAAAAATCAAGAAGAGAAAATAAAAATTAAATAAAAAACCCACAAAATGAGAATTCTGACTACAGAAAAATGAAATACCATTTCCTTGTAGTGGAAAAACTTACTGTCAAGACCCAACTGATTAACAGCTAAAACAAATTTCTTATGCAACTCCACTGACCAAACAACCCGAGGCTTCTTCTGGGTTGTTGACTCATCATTCTCATGCCCATCATCATCATCACCTTCATGTTGATCCTTTCTTTTCCGATTGAATTTTCCATTCTGATCAGAATTACCGGTGGATGTAGCACCTTGTCCATTTTCTCCAGCTTCAACACTAGCATTCTCTTGACAGGGCAATTTGTTTTGTTCCTTGGGATCAATTTTCTTTCTTCTAATCACATGTTGCCATATGTTCTTCAACTCTTCGATTCGAACAGGTTTCAACAAGTAGTCACAAGCACCATGAGTAATCCCTTTCATTACAAGCTTGGTATCGCTGTGTGTTGACAACACTGAACAAAATTTCAAGGGCAAAAACTACATTAGCATCTAATCAGTCCCCAAATTAACTAATTGCGACAGTAGTGGAATGATTTGGAGTTTGTTAACGTCATTCTACAAGAAGACTCATATAGTTTCAAAAGAACAGCAAAAGATCAGTAAATGTGATAAAGTGATACAGAACTTTCATGCTTACTTATGACAGGTAGGTCCATTTCAAGACCCACAAGTTCAAGAAGCTTAAAGCCATCGATGTCTGGCATATTAACATCACTGATGACCAAATCATATTTGTTTCTATTTTCTCGCAACATTTTCAGTGCTGTGACAGCCTGATTGGTAATTGTAACTGCAACAAATCAATAAATGAAATGTAAAATTAAGCCAAATTTTGAATAGTTTTGAGAGTCAGCATGAACATATCAACAGTAAAGCAGATCATCCAAATGTACCTCAATCACAAAAAGTCAAGAACAAAATCCTAACGGTTTTCAACCGCCAATTGAATCAAAAGAAATAGAAGAAATTAATGAACCCAACAAGAAGAAATAATAACCCCATGAAACAGAATTTTTCTAATATTTCGAAAAACTTTAAAAAAAAAATTAAAAAATTGAATGTCTAGAAACATTGGATTGGAAATTGAAACTATGAACACTGTGAAATAAACCGAAAAAAAAACCTGCAAATTGTCTAAATAAAGAATTTATAACGGAGTATTCATCAACATAATTCAGTTAATACTCCAAAAAATCACTCAATAAATTCAATAAAACAAGAACCAACAACAACAGCTCAAACCCGTGTTTTGTAAAACTCTGGAAAAACAAAACAACAAGGAAACAACAAAGAAAACAAGAAAATGAACAAACCTTGATACTGGCATTTTCGCAGGAGAGTTTCCAAAACTTTAAGGCAAATTGGGTCGTCATCAACAGCAAGAACACGCATACCAATTGGAAACTTGTCAATGGCGCCATCTTCAGCAGTCAAGCATTCCTTTTTGTCCTCCACAGTCATTGTGAATTACACAACTCCAAAAACCCAGATGAGAAACAGATTACAAAAACAGATATCACTAAAAAAAAAAAAGTAACTTTTTTGAGTTTTAAAAACAATTCAATCCGTGTTCTTTGAAGCTTTGACACAAAACCCAGATGGCAAAAAACAAAAACAACAAAAATAAAACCCACATGAATAACCGAGAATCAAAAGAAAACACTCAGAGAAGAAGATGAAGTAAGCAAAAGCTATACAAATGGACAATGATGGTGATGGAAAAGAACAGAATTGAGAGAGAGTTTTTCAACTTTCAACCCCAATAAACAACACAACAGAAATCTATATTTGTATGTTTTTTTGGAAAGTACACAACAAATCCCTCTCTCTACATGTGTTTACTTTTGTTTTTGTTTTTATTTTCTGCTTTCTCTGTCTACCGTGTGTTCTGTCTTTGGCCTTTTCCCTTATGTGATTATTGTAATAAACATCTGTTTTATACATATATATATATATATATATATAATTATAATTTTATCTATTTTTCATGCATACAGACTACAATGCATCCTAAATCTCAACCGTCAATTCAATCATTTTCCACTAAATTAACGGTCAAGATGTGTCTAAGATAATTTGATTTTGATGAAAAATTTGTAAAGTGGATTACATACACTAACTACAAAATTAATTAGTTGAAATTACTTGAAAATTTAAAATTTAAATATGATTAAGAATTTAAGAGGAAGTAATGCAAAAAGGGACATTTATTAGGGTGAAAAAACAAATCTAAAAAGATTTAAACAATTATTAGGTCTTAAATGGGAAATTTATATTACCAATAATTTATCATTTTTGGAAAGTCATTGCTAAAATTCCTTACATGGATTTTGCCCCTTAATTTGAATCCCATTTGTGTTAATTAATTAATGTTCTTCAATCTTCAAGTACAATAATTATTGTGTAGAGGGCAAAATTGTATTATCACACCTCCAAAATCTTGAAATAATTTAAATTAAGGGAGTAATTGTATTAATTAATTAGTTTTGTATTTTAAAATTTCTTATATTCAATTTATATTATTTTTAAAAAATATTATTTTCCATTTTAGTCCGAATTTAATAATAAAATATATTATTTTAATACCGAAAGTACCCAATTATTTATTCATTCGTTGAGGAGGGCTCTGCACGCATACGGGATACTCGAGACACGTTTCGAATTTCCATTGGTCGAAACTGTTAAGAATGGGGCCCACCGCAGATTCCAGGCCCAGAAAGAAATGCAGCCTTTTGTGATAACGACACGTCGGTCGCAGGATTTCAGAGACTGTGAGGAATGGGAATGTGTAGGGGAAGAAGAGGGGACCACGCCGAATGAGGAGGGGGCGTGCGTAAGAACCCATGCTGCTGCCGCGTACTACTGGATCGGCTTGATGATATATGATTATAGATTTTTTAAATGTTAATTAAGTTGCTTAATTATTAATTAACTTTTAATTGCCAGCTAAGCACAACATTTGAGACCATGTGGTATTGGCTTATCCATAGCAAAGATTTCATTGCTTAATTACAACATTTTCACATGCTTATTTATCCATAAATTAATCACATTCTATTCCAAATTTAATTAATAATTAGTTAAAAAAATTCAACTAAATTCCTTTACAATATAATGAATTCCATGACTTATAAGATCAAAACGACACCCTCAACTTATTTAATTACAATAAGTTAGTAATTCAACATAATCGCGATTAAGTTTTAATTAATATTATTTGAATTGTTTAAAAAATTATAAAATTTATAATTATTATTATGACAAAGTCCTGGTACATATTTCATACACAATTTAAAAATTTTTTAAATTTTTATTATTAATTCTTAATTTAATTTTAAAAATTTTATTTTATTGTACAACTCAAAATTTATCTAGTAATCATTTTGTTTTAAAATTTTGTTAAAATTATAAATAATATAATAATAATATATATTTTTTTAAGAGTGTGGAAATGAGTTGACAAATTTGAGATATATAATTAAAAATAAATAATAAGAAAACATGATTAAGCAAAGTAATTGAGTGCAAAAGTAAGTAATCCAAGAAGAAAGTTGATGGATTAAACTAAAGCAATCAAATACAACATCATTGGCAATACTTTTCAAATGAGAAATAATTAGCCTTAGCCTTAGCCTTAGCCTCGCCTTTGTTGTAATCATTAATTCATAGATTCATAGAGCTCAATACAATGCTATCAATCATGTGACTATTTTCATTTTGTTAAAAGGGAATTGTAGTATTGTAATTTCAAAAATAAATTAATACTTCAAAAATTTTTAATATGATATCTTATTAGAAGATATTTGCTTATCAATCATTTTAAAGGATCTATTTGTAAAGATGTAAAAACTTAGGGATTTGAGTGTTATTATCCAAATTTACAAATATGAGATACAATCTTTAGAGTTAGAACTTGATTAATATATTTTATTTTTTAATATAAAATAAAAAATTTAAATAATTAATAAAAAAATTTAAAAAAATTGAGTGTATATTATGTAATTCAAACCGTTCAAGTTGGTACTACTAAGAAGTTATGCTTTTAATGATGAAGCCATGTGATGTGAAAATTTGTGTTCCCCAGAAGAGACAAAGGCAAAGCTGGACAACTGTTTGTTTGTCTAAAAAAGGTTTGTCTAAACCATTAAAAGCCTTTTCTTACCTTTCTTATTTCAGATTTTTATATAATAATAATAATAGTAGTAGTAGTAGTAGTAGTATTACTATTGAATGATAACCAACTCCATCCTTGTCAAAGAACCCATTTTAATCATTACTAATTTCATGTATTAATAACAAATTGGTATCAAAATCTCCTCCCCCTCTGTGTATGTATAAAAGATTGAGTTTGCCAGACACTTTGGTTATAATGAACGATATTGTCATTTGTCCTATGTTACATTATGATGAATGATACCAACATGTCCATTGCACATATAAGTATGCACTATAAAATGGTCAATATCACTCTTACAACAAGTTGGCACCCACATACATTCATACATACGGTTACACCACAAACATGCTATATATGGTGGGTGATGTTTTCTAATAACATGATACAATTACTCGGGGTACCGTTTGGTCGGTTATAAATTTGTGGGCTTAAAGTTGGAGCCTAAGGTAGAATGGTTTGGGCCCTGGACCAGACGGACTTTCACTTGTTGGAAGTACTTCTGCTCTTTTGTAGTTTCTGAAGCAGTTAGCACGTTGACTGCTGGTTTATTTTCTGCCCCCACTTGCTTCAACCGAGACAACACTGGCAGAAGAGCATAGCAAATATGCAAAAAGAAAGCAGGGAAAACCAAATCCCAAGTTGGAATTTATGGCAGAATTTCATGGCCTTTAAAAATTTGTATGAAACACTCGTGATGTTTGCTGGGAAATTCTAGTAATGCAGGGGATGTGGAATCAGATTGAGTTGCAAGGTTTGCAAAGGAAGTCTTTCAAGTTCTCTGGAAATGAAATGCATATAGGCAATGATAGATATCATTGAGAAGCAAAGAGGATAAGCTAAATTTTCTGGGATGAAAGGAAACGAAAACGACCCATGTATTCCTTTCTTTTCTAACAATGCTGACTGTCTTCACATTTACCAACTTTGGTAACTTATACATTGAACATACAGATCAAGAAGCAAACATTCAGTTGGACACATACCGAGCATTATCAACTGCTGGGTCCACAAACCAAGCGTGGATATTCTTGGAGACGAGCTGACCTCGCAAAGAAGCTGCTAACTGTTCTTGATTCAGTACTCAACCGAACTATCTTTTCCCAAATCTCAAGCACTTGTTGTGTCTACCTTCTGTAATACTGTGGTTAGAAGTGAATTGTTTATTTGATGTTTTTTTGAGGGAGAGTTTCTCCATCGCGTTTATGAACTTGCGCAAGTGTTTAATGTATTCCGGATAAGTTTCGAGATTGCAGTGACCACCACCTTTGATCCATAAGGGATCATATTTTTCCTTGGATAGTTCCCATAAGCGCTTCCCATGGGACAAATCAACAATGTCATCATTTGTTCCCTGCAAATGTTTGGTCAACAAACGAACATCAGGAATGACAGCAAAAGTGTATGATTTTCATTAGATACAAGCTTTTGTAACGAAAAATAGTAAGCATATTATCTGAGCTTGAAGTTTTGCGGAGAACAAAGACAATGGCTGACAAACTAAGCAAGATCATTAAGGAAAGAAAGATACTTACATGCATAACTAAAACCGGGCAATTGACGTGCCGAATTTTGTCTATGTTCTGTAAAACATGAATAGAACTTGTCAATACAAGACCAAATATTTTAAGCCTGCAGCTGAACAAGCTGTACAAGGAAACATGCAAGTTAAATTACTTTGAAAATGTCAAACCAAAATGTCATCTTAACGGGATACAAGACCCGTAGGCCCGAAAGGATGGCGCTATGTAGAACGACACCTCTTAACCTCTGTAAACGAGATGCCAAGTGCAGCGTAGGCCCGCTTCCGACTGATTGACCATACAAAATCAACTCCTCCTGCTTAACATCATATTCTCTCTTCAAACAATTGTATACAGCTTCTATGTCGTAATATGTGTTGAACTCGGAAGGCTGTAACAATACAGAAAGAGCCACTGATCAGGTAACCAGATATCTAGATGATCCAAAATCTCCAGGAAAAATTTTCAAGGGGAAATTGGGAGTTAGACCAAAGACTCCATTAGATTTCCAAAACAAATATAGAGTCAAAATTTATGCTAATTAAATAGATTCTTGTTTACCTTGCCTGTGGAAGCTCCATATCCCGAATAATCATAACTGTAAGGTAGCCAAAACAAATAAAAAAATAAGATACCGAGTGCACAAAAATAAAAAGAAACTTAGTTATGAGAATCAAAACTGCATCTTACTAAAGAACTTTTCTCCAGGAAAAATCGTATGAGCTGCAGATTAAGTACTAAATTCTTCAACTTTTTACATAAAAGTAATGAAAAAAAAAACATTTTTCCGAAGAAAATTAAGGTATTTAAATAGAAGATAATAATAGATTTCATATCAAAAACATCCTGGTGTATGTTCACAGATAAAAATGAAGATTAACCATGGGGAATAACCAATCGTTGTGTGCGAATTATTAGGATACAGCATCGACATGTTATATTAGATTATTGCTCACAAAGTGAAGTCCACAAATTTGTGAAGAACTGAGCAAGTTAAACTCAAAGTCCCAAGTTTCATTTTTTATTTTTTGTGAGTTCTATTCATGGAGTCAAAAACTGGAAAAAGAAAGTCTGAAAAAAATTATGTTGCCGGCAGCATTTAGTTAACCCACTAGCACATAACAATCTGGGTCCAAAATATTAGCATCCAAACACCAAAGTAACAATAAAATGATTCCAAAATATGCAAAGACAAACAGGAGCATAGAAAATGTTTTTGATAAACACATACCAAGAAACAAAATCAAGTATCCAACCAATTATAGGGTAACTGCAAAGAGAGAATGATGAAATTGACACAGCAGAAGCGAAAAATCACCAGAACACTGACACACATTAGTAAAAAGAGAGTTAAATTTGGCAATTAAGCAGCAAAAACAAGAAAAATAAAGAACACAAACTACAAAATGGGTATTGAACCAACTACCAAAACCAGCAACAGAAATAAAAATACACCGACAAATATCAAGAAAGGAATGAAACCCATTTCAGTATGATGAAAATGCAAACCAACAAACAAAAATTCTACATGAAAAAACCCAAAATACCTCATAATATTGACTCTAAGGTGAGCTCTTAGCTCAATGAAAAGCTCCTTCATCTGTCCCAAATCAGCAGCGTTTCCATGAGAGTACAGCAGCGTGAACCTCGCAAAAGGATGTTTCCAATACGTTGCCACAATTTTATTGCTACTCTTTGTTTCCAACAAATGACAATCCATGTTTTTATCAGCCGAGACGCCAGAAAAAACCAGCCTTCCATCTTCATCTCTGCTCACATCGTACGTTGGTGGGTCTGGTGGAAAAAATGCAAACTTTGCTGCCACGCTTGATGTTACATTTCCCATATCACTTATGCAATACACTATGAAATTACTTTCATTTTTCTTCACAGATGCACAAGCGCACACAAAAAATAAAATAACAATAAACAATCAATCTTTTCTCTTGATTTTCCTCGTGGCACAGATTTTCATCAATCAATACAAAGTTTTTTCTATGTTGAGAAACAGATAGAGAGAGAGAAAAATAGTAGAAGGAAGGGGATGCTTGTTTTTGTTGTTGTTGTATATGTTTTTATGTTTTTGTTTTCTTTCCTTTGATGGGGTTGTGTTGCTAGCCATGGTGAATTTTGTTTTTTGTTTCCTTTAATTAACTTTTTTTTTTCCCCCACTGGGGACGATGAAAAGCCAATCCAAGTTGAGCAGAGATTAAAGGTTAGGAAGAGAAGAATGGATCCGATCTTAGCGGGTGAGCTGGAAGTGGGAGATGATGAACAAAACAAAACAAAGAGTCACGAAAAAAATAGAAACTGCTTTGTTTTTTTTGGAAACAGAAAAATTAAAGACATGGAAACAAGTGTCTGTTCAATGTTGCATGATGACCTGTACAGTCTTCTATTTTTTTTAGGACAAGAAGTACAAATCATGCATGACACCACCTTATCGAAATGTCAAATTTGTCCTTCTAATTTTCCATGCCTTTTTTGTCTTAAAAATAAATAAATAAAATAAAATGTCATGCAAGCATGAAAAAGACTTAATAATTATAATAGTAAGTGATTAAATAACAAAAATAAATTTTTAATTTTTAATTTTTAAATTTTAATGCAAGGGAAATTATTTAGGGCAAGGGTAAATTTGACAATTGAGCAGGAACTTGCATATGTGGGGGTGTTCCCTTTATTCACAGCAAGGGATACTTTCCTCAAATGATGTGCCCTTAACATAATATAAATGAAAATTAGTTTTAAGTGGCCAACAACTATTAGTAAAAACAAATAAGTGCAATAATAACATTTGAATCCCTATTTTATTACATTTTTACAAATAAGGACATAGTTTTTCCATGTGTAATAAATAAGTACCTAGTTAATAATTATTGATCAACAGATAACCTATTATTTTCATCTATAATCTGTAGGTTAAAAACTTAAAATTCGATATTAGGAAGGTAATTTGTAAGTTAAAGATAGGAATAATAATTAATAAAGGACTTATTAGATATAGATATACAAAAACTACATCCTTATTATTCATGAAAATGTAATAAATTAGGGATTTAGATGTTATTATCCACAAATAGAAAAGAAAAAGAAAATTTGAATGAGAAAAAGAAAAATCTGAAGAGGGACAGGATAAAGGGCTGAGATTTAGTCAAAGGCAGGCTACTGGGGATTTTTCAAGAGAGAACAGTCAAACATAATCAGAATTCAGAGTCAGACATTCTTTGGTTTGCTTTGCTTGTTTTGCATTGTTTCAGCCAATTTTCAGTCACCAAATCCAAAAGGTTTGGTGGGGGCTTAGCTTTTCTACTAACATTGTCTCTTGTAATTCTTCTTACATTCACACTATGTCTATGCCTTAACTCTTTTGAATTCCAAAATTATAATTTTTATTTTTTATTAATTATTAATATTTATATTAATTATTTTCATCTCTCATTTTAGTTGTTGTCATTTATTTCTTGAACTATTAAATTTTTTACTTAAAAATATAAATAGTTACTGTATATTTAGTAACCAAACTTAAATATTTATAGAATGTTAGTTTATACAAAGTTATTAGTATTTTGATATTAAATTTCTTCAAATTTGTGAATAAGTTTGGGTATGAATGTCTAGATTAAAAATTGACTATATATATTAATGATTATTAACAATAGACAGATTGTACAAGAAATGGGGACATTGGATAGGGTGAATAAATGGTGAAAATGAATAGTTTGGTGTGACATATTAGGGTAGGTGATGATGAAGAAAATTACTTGACAAAGTATTTAAACAGGGGACCTCATATGCTTTAATAGTAGGGCACCTAAAAGAAATAAATTCAGACAAAAAAAATTAAATGAAAAGTGGGGGACCTAATAAATGAAGGGAAGAGAAACCCAATTGAATAATAAAATAAATGATAATGTTTGCCAAATTTGGTAGTAGATGAAGAGAGAGAGAGAGAGAGAGAGAGAGAGATATATATATATATATATATATATATAAAGCAATTATTAGTGTTCTTTCCTTTCCTTTACTAGAAATTATTGTTGAAGGTTGAAAAAGAAAAAAAAAGGAGTAAAATTAGAGTAAAAATTATCTATTTTGAATGTAAAAAATTTAGATTATTTCATAATAGAAATAATTTAGAGATCAATCTATAAATCAAATTTTAAAAAATTATAAAAATCTTAATGAAAATGGAAGTTTGTCACCCGTAAAACTAAGGATCATTAATCAATAATAAGTTTGATAAGGTTGGGTGGCTTGGTCCGTTTTAAATGAGAGGTTTTGATGATTCTTAACTGTAAATTGGTGGGGGTAAACAACAGTCTAAAGGCAAGGACTAGGTCAAAAAGGCCATAGAATGCTTGGATGTTGGTGCCTCAGCGAAAGAAAGTAAAAGCTAAGACATAAAGATGACTAAAGGCAGCTAAGAACAATGATAAGATGGTGGTTGTTCAACTATGACTTTCCTTCCTTTCTCTAATTACCTGATTGAAGAAATCTAGGGAATGAATCATCATCACTTTCATGTGCAAAACAATACCTTTTCATGCTAAAAATAATTGATTGATTGATAGCTTAGGAACTATTTAAAAAGGTTTCAATCAAGTAACAGAAAAATAAAAATACTGAATAGTGGTCAACAAGCTCAAACCTTAGCTACTGCAAGCATATTCTTACTTTGGTTCAGGCCAAACACTAGCTTTCTTACTGTGGATATACAAGCAATAGACATTAGAAAAAAAAATTATGATTTTTGTTGTGTTTTCTAATTAACTTCAAAAGTTGATTAACTAAAATATTTGATAAATACACAGTAATAAATTTATCAATTATTTATTTATATGATAGTCATTTATTTTATTTTTTAATTATGCGTGTATTAAAATTGTATTTGATAATATTGTATTTTTATTTAATTTTAAAAGCATAATAGTTCCAGTATTTGATAAATACCAAGTGGAGATCATTATTTTTTTTGACTTGTGTTTGATATCTTGTGATTCTATCATGCAATAGCCATAACTTTAAAGTCATAGTGTCTCAATCTCAAACATAGCCTAAACCTGGTAAAAAATTGGTAAAAAGAATATAGAAGGCAATTTTGAATTATAGGGTAGAATAGTGTTTAAAAGCTCGTATTCAGCTTAAATGCACTTTGGTGTGCTTTTACACACTGCCCTAAGAAGAAAAAGTGACCTAATTCTGCATCAAAAAGCAAGTCTATATATAACTGAGGAGTGGATAAGAGCATTTTACAGTAGCATTAGCTACAATGTGACTCGGACTAACTTTTAGTTGTGGGAGAACCTAAATATCCATGTTTGAATAAAATATGCTCCTCTTGCAATGTGGTCATCTCTCCAACAACAGTAACCCAACTTTCTGCAATTTTATCTACTCTTCCATCCAGAATGTCCACTACAGTGAAGGCTCGAATTGTACATCTTGACTCTGGACTAGAAAGTGAGGTTCAGTTATTCATGGAGCTTCTGATTTCAGCTCCTTGTTGATCGGGTAGTCTTTTAACTCTTGGAACAATGGCCCCATTGAGGTATATAGTGTTGTCAACTCCGACCATAATCATTTTTCGCAGACCATTTCCATTTGCTAGCTCTTTATGCGTGTGACAAAACACGACCAGTGGGATACAGACTTTAGTAGTGTCTTTTTAGAAGGGGTATGGCTTGTGCTAGATCTGTGCCAGAAGATGCTCTTGTAAACATGGCAGGGTAAAAAGTGAAAATTATTGCATCCTAATATTGACGAATAAAATGCATGTTATAGGTCATACTTTGTCTCCAATCCATAACTGGTCTAATCAGTTTCATTAGGTGCCAATCAAAACAAGCCACAAGACCCAACAAAATAATGACATTGTTTAACAAGGTAGGTGAAACACTATGATTAAGAAAAACTGTAATTACCCCAAGAAAACTACCTGGATCACCATGGTCACCGACTCCAATCACCCAATTTTTTCTACGGATGTCATTCAATTCGGAACCGAGACCTACAGATTCCAGTATATTTCAGTTGGAGGAGTTTATTTTACCTTAGAACAGATGAATCAAAAACAGTTTTGGCTGGATGATGGACTGGTGGGTCCATTATGTGCAAGAAGTATAGCTAAATGATCTTCTGCTGTATCCAGTGCAGCCTTAAAATTCCTGTTGGCACTTCCATCCATATCTTGGACTCCATATCTAAAACAATATTTGAATTTTTGTTAAGTCAGCAAAAGTATTTCACAGTACCAAGAAGAACAAGGAGACTCCATATCAATGAATCTCACAGCAGCTTCATGCAAGTTATTATTCATGTCCTTATGCTTTGACTTGAAATATTAATTTTTGTTCTGATAAATTCTAGTAATCATATTATTTAAGCAAACACCAAACAAGAATGAAAAGGAAAGAAATAACAGGTAAGAGGCCTTTTTGAGTTACTTCCTTAAAGCAAATTAATAATTCAATATAAACTTGATAGATGTAATTCCTTTTCTAACTTTCACAAGTTCACAGTTGATTCATTAAAGGCTATAATGATGAATAAAAGGAAGCCAAAAGAAAGGATACATTAGCGGGGGAAATTACTAGTGCATTACTAACCTCGCAGATGGAAGCCTTTCTCGAAATATTTGTTGGCCGCCACATGAAAATGGCCGTCCACCAACAATGCTGAGTTTTAGCGTAGGGAAATCCAAACGTCGCTAAGCTACGTGCTCCTCACCGAGACTGATTATGGCCAAAGTATTGCCCTTATCAGCCCAATTGTTTGTAGTGTGCTAAAAACCACACTCTTCCGTCTCTTCTAATAAACTTACATAACACGAGACATGAAAGAGGGCAAATAATGACTCACTCTCCTCTTGTTTTACTTTCTATTAATTTACACCGCCCATTTCTTTTCAGTTCCCCATACTTTAACAGAGTCAAACTGAGCCTAGTGACTAATGCTCTAAGCACCTCAAGGGTCATACAAGTAACACAGAGATCTAGATCGTACAATGAACTTGGGGTTATAAAAACTTCAAATGAATTTTGTAATCATTTTGAAACATCTCTCTTTGAAGTCTCATAACACAAATAGTTTCTTTCTCATCACAGAAAATACATCATTTGAAGGTCCACATGATTGGGCATATATGCAATGTTTTCCTGTTATACTGATATCCTCATGCATCAGATATTCGCTTACAATTTATTTTCCAGCGACCCAATAGCTGAGGTCCCTGATCAAGTTTCAGGATTTTTAAGCAGTTCAACCATTGGGCAACTCCCCAGAAGGAATTTACTTCTCATTAGACATACAAGCAGAACAAGTGATATCCTTGACATTTCAGGCGTATGTTAAGCTCACCATTCTAGCTGAAGTTGAACGCCATCCTTCCTCCTGACAATAGATAAAGAAAAATAAGATAATAAATTGGAAAAGAATTTCTTACACCTAATTATATAACGAAACTCATAGTATTCTCTCAAAAAGAAAAGCCAATAATGTTTACTAAAATTGAATTATTTAAGTCTCTAAAAGTTTAAGAAGAAAGGACCTATTGGCTATCTAATGGTAACTGAAGCAATTCCAGATAACAAATCAACCAACAAGGAAAGTAGATCACACACACCAAAAAAACGTTGAACTTGCTTTCCAGAAAACTCCTGAGTCTTCCAAGAATCATGATTTCCAGAAATAAGTGCTTTAGGAAATTCGAAGTCTGCAACACTTTGAACTAGTTTGACATTCTCATCACCAAAATCACCTAGAAGAGCCAACAAAGTAGGCAAAGGAAAGCAAATCAAAATAAGAAGTAAAAGAGTGTTATATTGCAAAGGGGCAAAAAGGAAATCTAAACACGGAATGGTCGATAACCAGACCATAAAATAGCCTGCAAAAGCCATTTCACCAACTGTCCCCCTTTCTTTCAAAACGAGCATCTTTGAAGTGTGCTAAACATGTTCAAGGAGTGAGACAGTGGTTTTCAGGAAACAATTCGTTTCCATTAATACTTCCTTGCAACTAAGCTCGCCAGTAGGGATTGGCAGAAGAGAGCGAATGCGTCAGAAGTAAACTAAACGCAGGTGACCCAATTGAAATCGTGTTAATAAACAACAATGGAGAAGAGAACCTTCCTGTAAATAGCACCAAATGGGGCTGCATTTTCACATAAAATCAATTAGAAATGTAGACAAGACTGCTGTGTAAAATCTTAACTAAACAAAATTGAGTTAAGCTAAAAATACAGGCACCAAAATATACATAAAATAGAAAATATCATATTAGAAATGAAGTAACTTTTCCAGCTTGTTTAGATTTTCGTTTAAGATTTCTGAATCAGAATCAGATATTTGATGGAAATTTACAATCTAGTTCAAACATTCTATTACATAAAAATTAAAAACAATAATAATTATCATAAAAATTGAAATAGCAAAAATTTTAAAAAAAGTAAAATTTGGTGAAAATACCTGCAGAAATTGAAGAGCTTTGGTGTCTTCTTGTAAATCCCAATCATCATGCTTCAAGAACAAAATTAAAAAATAAAATGAAATAAAATAAATAAAATTTTGAGATATAATCGTTAGAGAAAAACTCACGACGTCTCCGACAACGGCGGTTCGCACGGAGGAAGTGGACATGGCGGAATGTGAGCGAGCTGATTTGGGTGGCGAACAGGAAAGGGAGGAACTGGCGAGAAACCTGAGAGTTTGCGCGGGAGCCAACGCGGTTAACATTCCTTTCTATTGTATCGTTCTCTCTTTTCACTTTCGATCAATGTATTGTAATGATTGCTCGAAGAAAGCTTCTCCGCAGTTATTTTAATACATTAAGGCCAGATATTTGTGTGTCCAGTCCTACTCAAATGACCGGAATAATCTTCAATTTTAAGTTATATGTACTAATATCCTTCTGATGGCTAAAATTCAAAGTCAAATGCTTTGGCTTTATTTTGTTATCCGAGTCATAGTTTCTTCAGAAAACCAAGCTCGATTCTCCACCTCTCGACAACCGTCCAGCAAAAGAACCCTTCAGTCAAAACCCTCCTGTCCATCGGCGGAGGAAGATCCGACAAAGACGCATTTGCCGCAATCATCAGCCAGCCTGCTTCCAGGAAATCATTCATTGATTCGTCGATAAATCTCGCCAGGTCAAACGGTTTCCACTGTCTCGACATTGGCTGGGAGTATCCGGAAAACCCGACACAAATGTCCAACTTCGGTGTACTTCTCAAAGAGTGGCGCGCAGCCGTCTCTACAGAAGCCTGAACCTCCGGCGAACTGGCAATACTCCTCTCCGCAGCAGTCACTTATTCCTTAAACTAGTTCGGGCTGATCAACCCTGTCGGGGATATATCAAACAGCTTGGATTGGATCATTGTCATGGCTTACGACTTCTTCTATTACGATTCCAATTCTGCGAAAATTAGTGGACCGCCAGCTACGTTATTCAATCCTGACAGGAGTCAAGTGAGCGGAGAGGGCGTGGATTCAAGCTGGTTTGTCCGCCAAGAACTAGCAGTGAAGAAACTTTCGAAAACGCCCACACAACTATTCATGGAGTTTGCGAATGAGGTCATGCATACCGAGAAGCTCCAGCACATTAATCTTGTCAGAGTTTTGGATTTTTGCGCTGAAGAGAAGATCAAATGCGAATACATGCCTAACAAAAGCTTGGACTACTTCCTCTTCCGTCTGCATTCTTCTATAATTTCGTACATTCATTTGCAAAATTACAATATTTTCATTACTAATTATTTTTTCATGATCAAAATTTTTCTGATCCTATCGGACAATACATTTTGGATTGGAGAAAACGAGTTCATATCATTGGAGGAGTTAGTGTAGGACTCCTATATCCCCAAGAATACTCGAGATTGACTATCAATCATCGACTGCTGAAAGCTTGCAATGTTTTGTTAGATGATGATATGAAGCCTAAAATATCAGATTTAGGTATGGCCAAACTTTTGTAGAAGATATCTAGAGGCACAGGGAGAATTGTTGGAACATAGTAAACATGGACACATCTATAGTTCCTCTTGTTGATACTTGGTTTTTGTCTGCTGAGTGTTCAGGAAAGTCCAAATGACAGACCATCCATGCTGGAAGTTTTCCGGATGCTAAAAAATGTACCAACAGATGTAATGATTCCGAAAAAGCCTGTTTCCTCAAAACAAACTGATGAAGATGAAGCAAATAAATCTCCATTGCAATTGAATACGATTTCTGTAAATGATATAACAATTTCAGAAGTGGTAGCTAGATGAATGCAGGCTTTTGCAGAAACCAGCAGGATAACGTTATTTTTTTGTTCTGGTAAATGGGTTATTTGTTAGTTTCAAATATTAAGAAAGTAATTTAAGATTCTCTAGACTATGACTGACAGATGTCAGAGAAGGCAAGAGCGAATGAGTAGACGAAGAAAGGGCATACAAATATAGAAATAAATAAACCCTTGCTATTATATGATAATACACAGTTTAAAGTTAAAAATTTTCTCACTAGCACTTATTATATAAGATTCTTGTAAGAATATTCATATTTTATTAAAATTAAAAAAAATTATTAAGTGATAAAAAATATACTGTGGTATTAAATTGTTGCAATAGAATTTAATTTTTCAATATTTGCAAGTTGTCAGATATATGGTGAGACCAACCTTTAAATTATTTAATTATGACACAAGGGTTGACAATCTTTTATATATATATATATATATATATATGGTTTTTCATGGCAAAATTTTCTGAACACTTGCTTCAAGCTGCTAGCATTCATCAATGGTATCCAAAACTATCGCCATTTTCATCTTCCATATTTTCCTGATCTCTTCGGCATACACCCCTGCAAAATCTCAAACTTGAATCCGAGCTGGTTACTGGTATTCAAGCACCAATTTCCCCGTTTCAGACACAAATTCTGCTCTCTTCACTCACCTTATTTGCTCTTTTGCTTATATCAATTCCACTTCTTTTCAAATCTCTATATCTCCTGAAGATGAAAAACAATTCTCAAACTTCACAACAATCATCAAACAAAAGAACCCATCAGTCACATCACTTCTTTGGAGGAATCGCTGCAGATTATTCAACAGTTTCTTTAATGTTGAAGAATTCTTCTCACGGGAAATCTTTCATTCCCTCCTTAATAAAAAAAAGTCTGGTCTTATGGCTTCCAAGGCCCAGATTTTTCTTGGGTTTTTGCAAGCACAAGCTCTGATTTTTACAACATGGTAATTCTATTCGAAGAATGGAGAGATGCTGTTGCTTTAGAAGCAAGAAACTCTAGCCTGCCACAACTGATCTTGGCTGCAAGTGTTGACAATTCACCAAGGAGAGTCTCAGGAACTTATCCTATCGACTCGATGCAACGAAACTTGAACTGGGTTCTTGTTAAAGCCAGTGGATATTCCAAGCCTAAGTGGGTCAATTTTACTAGCTCTCATGCAGCTCTGTATGATTCAAGTGATGTTTTCAATACCGATTATGGAATTAGGGCTTGGATTGATGGAGGATTATCAGCTAACAAGTTGTTTTGTGCTTGCCTTTTCATGGCTATGCGTGGAAACTTGTGAATCCTGAGGACAAAGGAGTAGGCGCAACGGCAACAGGACCAGCTGTCACGGGAAATGGATTTCTGAGGTACAGGGAAATCCAGAATTTCAAAGAGAAATATGGAGCTAAAATTATGTACAATGCAACATATGTGGTGAATTACTGCTCAATTGGGACAGCTTGGATTGGTTTTGATGATGTTGAGGATGTTCGAGCTAAGGTTTCGTATGCCAAGGAGGAGGGGTTACTTGGTTACTACGTGTGGCTTGTTTCCTATTATCATAATTGGGTGCTTTCTCAAACTGCAGGTAATTTAATATTTCGAGTTGCAAGTGTACCGGCTCCACATAACAAGTTTAATGTGTTAGGTTATAAGTATAATGTAAAATCTTTGGTTACAATTCAAGCATGCATGTGTCGACATCCTTGTTTATTTTTGCTTGTTTGTGGGAATCGTCATGATATCAATGTCCATATTATCAATGGATTCTATATGTTTTATATAATGCTTTGTGTAGTTGCATTGCCGGCACAAAAGTCCATTCTCCAAGGCAAACATTGTTGACCTTCTAGCAACCTTCTTATTACTCACTGGTACTTTAATCAAACATTAAGTTTATTTCAGTAAACACCTTCAGATATTTATCTGGATGGATTAAAAATATTAAGCAAGTAAATCATGAAAATGAAAGTTATACAATCATGGACAAACAATCAACCATTCATAAATAAGAGATATTTACGTGGTTTACCAAATTGACTCTATCCTCGAATGTGCACCTTCTTTTGGACTCAGAAAGTATAACTGAACCGCTGAAGAAATGATTCTTATTTCCACCCCTAGACAGGTTGAAAGTGTAGAAATCTCGCTGATACTATCAATATTTGAATTAAGATCCTTACTGAAGTTCTATTTAACATAGTGAAATTTACAGCTCATGAAGACTATAAAAATGAAGAAAACAAATGGAGGCTATCATTAGCAATTGTTCTACCCACAAGTGCAGCTGGTATTGTTCTTCTAGGCTATTTGCTGTATTTGTGGTGGATGAGAAAGCACAAATCAAAAGGTATATTCTTGCAACAATAAGTGTTTCCATTTATAACAGGCTGGGGGTTTTCTAACTTTTGTTAATTTATAATATGAATGAGGATGTTGGCATTTGAAAATTTATGGCTTTTCCTTCATTCTTTTTTTTTTTTTTTGGTTGACAGAAATGGTGGACACAGAAAAAGTATTAAAGAACAAAGGAAATATTCATGCAGATGCTGGTGATTTTAACAGCAATGTTCCAAATCTGAGAGTGTATAGCTTCGCTGAAAATGATGGAGCTACAGAGAAATTTTCATTCCAGAATAAACTTGGGGAAGGTGGATATTGACCTGTTTACAAGGTAAAGTCTTATCGTGCTGTAATTCCCTGCCATTGTTCATATTTCATTATTCAGTTTGGCCCAAAAGCTTAACCTGATAGGTATTCTCACACAAGATTGATACCAAATGAGTATATTTTGATCGTAACTGGTTCTAGTACTATCTTAAGTTATTGTCCTGCATATTTTTATATTCGTAGACAGATACTCTACTTGATTAATCCTCTTGAATTAGAGTAAAAGAGTTAGAAACCAAGTCTCTCTGATTTTTGCAAAATAAATTTTTCATAGGGAATATTTCCAGATGGACAAAAAATAGCAGTGAAGAAACTTTCAAGAACATCCAAACAAGGATTTGAGGAGTTCAAGAATGAGATCACGCAAACTGCAAAGCTATAGCACGTAAATCTTTTGGGTTTTTGCATTGACAGAGGTGAGCAGATGCTGATCGACGAGTACATGCCAAACACAAGAAGGATCGTTGGAACGGAGTAATTACACATTTCCTCATAATCTTTATATATATATATATATATATTATTCAAGCTGTTATTTATATTGCAAATTTCTGTAATTCAGGGGCTACATTCCTCCCGAATACAGTAGAAGAGGCAAATGCTCAACCAAATCAAATGTTTCTACTTCTACAAATCATAAGTGGCAAAAGAGCTTCCTTTTTCTTTGACCTGAATGAAGATTTAGGCCTTCTAGAGTATGTAAGTTCAATTCTGCTGTAACTCTGTTAGAAATTTAGCATCTGAATTATATTATCTATAACAGTTGAAGGTAAGGTTCATTATGTGTCCTTTGTCAAAGTATCATTTTATGCTTTTTATATTAGTAAATTCTCTCTTTCTGTGGAGTTATAAATTATATATGATAATTTTAGGCATATGAGCTGTGGGAAGATGGCAAAGACCTGTAGTTTATGGATCCATCATTAGACGATACAGATTTGTCGTGTAAATTGATGAGATGTTTGCAGATAGCTCTGTTATGTGTATAGAATGACCCAGACGTTAGGCCATCCATGTTAGAAGTTTACTCGATGCTAAGAAATGAAAGCACAGATTTCAGGATCCTGTCCAGAAAGCAAGTTAATGATGTTACATATTCAGATTTGGTAGGCAGATAGATGAATAAAGGATTTTGAGGTTCAATATGTTCAATGGCAACTTTCATCAATTTAGAGGCACAACTCTCTCTCTCTGTCTATATATATAATCGTAAGTAATCGAGATGTATATGTATCTTAGGAACATTAAGTCAAGTCAAGTCTGCTGACATTACATCCGAATCAATACATCCAAATCAATTTTTGTGTTTATTTGTAGGATCAAGGACAGCTCATTTTGTAAGGAAATAAAGAGGATGATTGGATAAATAGTAATTGATAAGGTGCCGTGTGGAATGGAGGGATAGACGCTTCAAAATTTTGAAGGAAAGACTTGTATAGAGAAGAGCATATCATAAAGACTTTTAGAATAGTGGTGATCATTTTTGTTGTGTGTGCACCACATTGAACAAAGATAGAAGAGAAAGAATCTCAAATAGACTAATCTAGAAGAGAGTGTTTAGATAAAGAAAGTGTTTTAACTCTGTGAGTGCCATGCGGGGTGGAGAGATAAGGGATAGATGCTTCAAAATTTTGAAGGAAAAACTTGTATGGATGGGAGTACATATAAAGACTTTTAGAATCAAAGTGATAATTCATGTTATGCGTGGTCCAACGTGGACTATATCGAACAAAAATTAAAAAAAAAATTAAATAGATTTAGAAGAGACTAAAATAAATGTAAATACTAAACATGTGGATAAGAAACAGACCACAAAATCACTTTGGTCAACTAAACTTTGATGCAATGTTGAGTTCATGTTCGAGCTAAAAAATAATATTAAGCTTTAACGCGTTAAAAGCATGTCCAATTATTTTTTAATATGATTAGACATATTTAGCAAAATTAATATTATTAGAAATAGACATTCACTAAGGGCGTGTTTGTTACTCCGCATGAGTGATTGGGATTGCATAAAATACTTTGTAATTACCTGTGTATTAGTAAATTCTCTCTTTCTGTGGAGTTCTAAATTATATATGATAATTTTAGGCATATGAGCTGTGGGAAGATGGCAAAGACATGTAGTTTATGCATAATCATTAGACGATACAGATTTGTCGTGTAAATTGATGAGATGTTTATAGATAGCTCTGTTATGTGTACAGGATGACCCAGATGTTAGGCCATCCATGTTAGAAGTTTACTCGATGCTAAGAAATGAAAGCACAGATTTCAGGATCCCGAAGAAGCCAACATCCAGAAAGCAAGTTAATGATGTTACCTATTCAGATTTGGTAGGCAGATAGATGAATAAAGGATTTTGAGGTTCAATATGTTCAATGGCAACTTTGTGTGACAAAATTCTAAGATCTCTGAAAATATACTTACTGTTATTTGTTCATGATTGATGAATGAGCATCAAACAAATTTCTCTCCGAATTATTCCATTCTCTTAAAGTTCTAAAGATTACCAAATTTATCAGTCATCACAGGATTAAATTAGTTGTTAGCCTCTTCATTAACGAAGATAAAAACTACCCATGGCTTCATCATAAAATAAAATGAAGTATCAGGAAAGCCATGGCAACTGAAAAGTAATATGACTGAGAAGAAGAAAGCAGGATGAAGAAGAGAAGTATAATAGCTTTTGATGCCCTGAAACAAATCTACTTGATTTCTTGAACCTTAAAAGTCATATTATTACATTTTGTAAATCTATATAACTCGCAGTTTTACAAATAAGGGAAGTCTCACAAATCATTTCCTTGACACTGTCAGCACAAATACAACTTGCCAATGTTCATCTAGCTACCACTTCGGAAATTGTTGCATCATTTTCTGAGCTGAATATTTCCAGTTGCGACTTCAATTCAATTTGAACATCTTTGTCTTCTTGTATTGACAAATCAGGCTTTTTTGGAGAGTTTATGTACGCGGTTTCATTCTTGAGCATTGACAAAACATCTAACATGGAAGGTCTATCATTTGGGTTTTCCTGAACACATAAAAGAGCTATTTGCAGACATCTCATCAATTTACAAGAGGAATGTGTATCATCCAGTATTGGATCCACAAAATCCATGCCTTTTCCATCTTTCCACATCCCGTATGCCTGAAATTATATATCAAATAATAAAAATATACATATTAAATCATGACATCTTGGAAACTGAAAGCTAATTTTAATCCAGAGGGATTATTGAGAAACTTACATATGCTGGAAGACTTAAATTTTTATTCAAACGATACAAAATGGAGGATCTGTTGCCACTAATAATTTCGAGAAGTAGAATCCCAAAGCTATAAACATCAAATTTAGTTGAGTATATGCCACTTTTGATGTATTCAGGAGGAATTATGCCTCTGCATAGGATAGTTACAAAGATCATATATGTAAATATATGCAAACATGCAAGCGTGAGTAAAGAGTACATCATTAAAGAGAATTTTTATACAGTATTTGTACTTACCGGGTTCCAGCAATTCGTTCAGTGTTTGCTTCAAGATCCTCTTTTGCAAAAATTCTAGCCATTCCAAAATCAGAGATCTTAGGTTTCATATCTTCATCCAAGAGAACATTGCTTGCCTTTAAGTCTCGATGAATAATAGTCAATCTCGAGTACTCTTGGAGATATAGTAGCCCTTGAGTAACCCCTTCAATGATATGAACACGTTTTTCCCAATCCAATATTAATCTCCTAGTGGGGTCTGCATCAAAATTTGATTATGAAAAATCAGGAATTAATTTGATTATAAACAATGTATCACATGCATGAGGTTTAAAAATAAATATATTAATATAACAGACCAAATATGTAGTAGTCCAAGCTTTTGTGTGGCATGTACTCGTAGATGAGCATATGTTCATCTTTGTCAACGCAAAAGCCCAACACTCTGACAAGATTTACGTGTTGGAGTTTGGCTGTAAGCGTAACCTCGTTTTTGAACTCCTCGAATCCTTGAGTGGATGTTTTCGAAAGTTTCTTCACTGCTATATCCTGTTCATCTGGTAATACACCCTGGAAAATCAATTCAGGTCTTTGTATACATATCCTGTTATCTTCCGGAAAGAAGTTAAATGAAAAGAAATATAAAGTCCTTATTAATAATATGTGGTACCTTGTAAACAGGACCATATCCACCTTCCCCAAGCCTATTTTCAGTTGAAAATCCGTTGGTAGCGGCCTCAATTTCACCCAAAGTATATTCAGTCAGATTTGGAGCATTGGTATTAAGATCTTCAGCGGCTGCTGTTTTATTTACTTTGCTCTTAAATTGATTATTATTAGATAAATGTTTCCCTATCAACCATCAAAAAGAATTTAGAAAAATAGGACAACTAATCAATCCTTGGTTGTAAATGAAACATTTATATATACATATAATATCTGAAAATATATTATAGATATTGCTGAAGCAAGTTAATTACCTTTGAATTTTAGCTTCTTCGTCCAGAAATAACATATGAAAACACCCAGCAGGAGTAGAATGACAGCTACGGCTGAAGTCGAAATGATTACCAACAATCTCCCCTTACTATGTCCACTTTTGTTATTATTTTTATTATTATTATTCACAGGAGGGGGTGAAGAAATGATTTGCTTGTCTTCCTCCGCTGAAAAACAGTTCACGATGTTAATTAGAGATGCCATTATTGTCCATAATCCTTTCTTGCGGATGTTTGCACTTTATAAAATGTCGATTTGCACCGAAACAGAGTGGTAAATCTTTCTAAATAACGTTGTTAGGTGCAAATACGTGATTAAAAGATTGCGAATATTTACACCTGAAAATTTTATTATTTCTTGATTAAAACAGATTATCATGAGTAGTGAAGCATTTTCTAGTTACCTGCAGCTCGAGAAAGTGTCCAATCTTTATCAAAGGAAACTCGCCACACATAGTAACCACGCAGCTTCTTCTCCTTGGCATAAGAAATCTTAGCTCTTATGGCTTCGACATCATCATAACCAATCCAATTTTTCCCAATTGAGAAGTAATTCACTACATAAGTTGAATTATACATAACACGAGCATTGCTACCGTATTGCTGAATGTAATTCTTGATTTCCTTATAGGTCATAAACCCATCATCTGTAATGGCCGGTCCAGTTGCTGCGGCATCAATGCCATTGATTTCAGCATTCAAAAGTGTCCATGCATAGCCATAGAAGGGCAGACACAAAACCAGCTTATCAGCAGACAATCCTTCATCAATCCATTCCTTTATACTAGAATCAGTATTCCGAGAACTACTTGGATTATAAAGAGCAGCATGGGCGGCGGTACTGTTTGTCGAACTCGGGTCGAAATATTCACCAGTAATAACTTGAACCCAATTCAAATGTTGTTGTATCGAGGCCACAGGGTAATATGCTGAATCCGCCCATGGCGAGTAATGAAGTCTTGCAGTCAAGATCAGCGGTGTCTGGCTAGTATTTTTTGCGTCTAATTCTATAGCAGCTCGCCACTCCTTGAAGAGTAGATCCATATTGAACGCATCATTTTCTGACTTTAGAGTGAGCCAACTAATTCCTAGGCCCTGAAAGTTGTGAAGCCTAGCCAATCTTATCGAAGAATCAATGAATGATTTTCTGTACGATGAACGACTCGCCATTGAAGAAAAGGTTGAATCTGGTTCATCGATGGATAAAAGCGTAGTGACTGATGGGTTCTTTTGTTTGACAATTTCAGTGAAGTTGGAGAACATATTTTCCCTATAGGGTGATAAATAGAGCTGGTAGGAGGTGGAATCGACATCAGCTGAATAGCAAAATAGGTGAGTGAAAAGAGAAGAATTTATGCTCGAAATGGGGAAGCGTTCTTCTGAATCCCAGTAACCGGCTCTGATCCACGTTTCTGCTTTCGCAGGGTAAAATTGTAAGCAGAGAAAAACATGGAAAACCAAGATGCTAATTATAGATACCATTTGATTTGGCTTAAGCTGCTTAAAAACTTCTTTGGTGAATTTGGAGATACCAAAAAAGAAAGCCATATACACATATATATAAACTTGCACTCCCAAGTGGAAATATCTCGGAATGACAAATTTATTTTGCTTGCTTTAATTTGTCCATTGTTCTATTATTTTGAAATAATAACATCTAGGTCCCTGAGTTTAAATTAGTCTCCAATGGCCGCTTACCTTTGCTTCAGATTTTATTTTTCTTTTTGTTTTTGGTAGGTTAAATTTGTGGGCATGGTTGTTAGATAGTGGGTTGAATTGGTGGTTTTGGATGTGATATTGGATTGATTTTAGTTGAATTATGTATTTTTGGGAATTTTTTTTACAATTATTAAATTTATAATTTAATCTTTGATATAATTTACTTTCACTTTAATATACCATAGACATATGATTCATAATTAATTGAATAAAAGATAATATTAGGAGAAAATGAAAGAAAGGAAGTGACAAGAGGGGGAAAAAGAGAGTAGAAAAAGAAAAGTGAAAAATAGAAAAAAAATTAGATAATAAAAATGAAATAAAGGAGAGAGTATGACTTATCTTAATATTAGTATTTAACAACCAATTTGAAAAATGATGGAGATATTGAAAGTTAATTTCTAAACTTGAGAGGTAACATCGGTAATAGATCAAACCTTAGAGGTACAAATATATATATATATATATATATATATATCGTAACTAATAATTGAGATGAATTTGTATTTGAGGAAGACTAAATGAAGTCAAGTCTGCTGGCATTACATCCAAGTCAATTTTTATTGTTTATTTGTGGGATCAAAGACAGCTCAATTTTTTTAGGAAATAAAGAGGGTGGTTGCATAAATAGTAACTGGTAAGGTGTCGTGTTGAATGGAGGGATAGATGCTTCAAAATTTTCAAGGAAAGACTTGTATGAAGAAGAGAATATTATCAAGGACTATTAGAATACTAATGATCATTTTTGTTGAATGTGGACCAAGTCAACAAAGACAGAAGAGAAAGAATCTCAAGCAGAACTAATTAGAAGACAATGTTTGAAGAGATGTTAACTGACAAAGAAAGTGTTTTAACTCTGTGAGTGCCGGGCGGGGTGGAGGGATAAGGTGATAATTAATGTTATGCATGAATTAAACCGAGCAAAAACAGAAGAAAGAAAAAAATTTTGAAACAACTTTGAAAGAGACAAAAATAAATATAAATGCTGAACACGTGGATAAGAAACAGAACACAAAATCACTTGGCCACTGGACTTTGAATCAAAGTTGAGTTAATGTTTGAGCTAAAAGTCTAAGCCGAAAAATAATATCAAGTCCAAAAATATTAAAAACATGTCTTATCATGTTTTTAATATGATTAGACATGTTTAGCAAAATTAATGTTATTGGAAGTGGACATTCACTAAGGGCGCGTTTGTTACTCCGCATGAGTGATCGAGATTGCATAAAATACATTGTAACCTGCATTTGTTGCTGATTTTACTATGTACTGCACTGAATAAAAAATTCAATTAATCCATTATGTATCTCAGAGTAATATACACAGTGTTGTATTGTTAATTGCAAGTATAATATAATATAATATAATTAAATAAAAATTATATTTTATTTTATATAACAATATTAATATAATACTATTTTTAAATAAATAATAAAATAATATTTTATATACATATAATCCAATACAACACCAAATATAATAAAATATAAAATTTTATTCATTCCATTTCATTACTGTTCAAACTATTTAAAATAATATTATTTAATACATACTATCAAATATGTTTTAAAATTTTAATATATCAAAAATGCAAAATCTTGACATGTTTAGCACGCTTAACATTATTAAATGTGGACATTTATTATATATATATATATATATTGTCTTACTTTTAAAATTAAATAGAAGTACACTAATTTTATATGATTAAAAATTATTTTTTTCAATCACTACTGAGAAGCAATCCCAAGTTCGGAGGATCTCCTTTAAAAAATTGTTGACATGTACAACCTAAAATTTTATTATTTATATTAGCTATTCAAACAATTTCTTGGAAAGTATTTGAATTTGTACAATAAAAAAATTCAATCAAATATCTAAATAAATTCTTCAGTGAACACTACTAATGGTGTTACATCATAAATTCGCAATGCCTTGAGAATAGTCAAATTAAATTTTCTCCAGCTTAAAGACACTATATTCACCTATCCAATTTTTCCGAAGCTCTTACGGCAGTAATAGAAAAGCTTTCCAACTGCAATATTGCAGATTTATTTTTCCTTCTCCTTCAACAGCTTGTATCGAAAGACCACGCTTCTTCTGAATCATTACATCATCCGTAGCATCAGTTTTGAGCATCGAGTAAACTTGCAAGATGGAAGGCCTATCAATTCGATTCTCTTGCGCACGTAGCAGAGCTATCTGCAAACACCTAATTATGCGGCTGATATATACGATTTGATTATGGCTAATATAAACCAAGATGCTAATTATGGATACCATTTGATTTGGCTCAAGCTGCTTAAAAATTTCTTGGGTGGATTTAGAGATAGGGGGAAAAAAGAAAAACCACACACACACACATATTTTAACTTGCCCTCCCAAATGACAAATTTATTTTGCGTGCTTTAATTTGTCCATCTTTCTCCTATTTTGAAATAATAACATCTAGGTCCCTGAGTTTAAATTAGTCTCCAATGCCCACTCACCTTTGCTTCAGTTTTTATTTTTCTTTTGTTTTTTTGTAGGTTAAATTTGTGGGCATGGTTTTTGAATAGTGGGTTGAATTTGTGGTTTTGGATGTGATATTTGAGGGGATTTCTTTTGTGATGTTAAATTTATAATTTAATCTTTGATATAATTTACTTTCACTTTATTATAATATAGACATCTGATTCATACTTAATTAGATAAAACAAAGTATTAGGAGAAGTAAAATCTGTGAAAATAGAAGAAAAGAGGAGAAAAGAGGTGGGTGGGGGGTGGTTGTGGGGAAGTAGTAGGAATAGAAAAGTGAAATATAGAAAAGAAAATGATAATAAAAAAGAAAGAAATGAGAGAGGGATATGCTTTATCTTAATACTACTATATAACATCCAATTTAACAAAATTTTAATACCAATGGGACCATTAAAAGTTAATTTTAAAACTTAAGAAGTAAAGTTCATAATGGACCAAACTTTAGAAACACAACTTATATCGTTAATAATTGAGATGAATTTATATTTTAGGAAGACTAAGTCAAGTCTGCTAGCATTAAATGGAAGTCAATTTTTGTTGTTCATTTGTAGGAACAAAGATAGATCATATTGCAAGGAAATAAAGAGAGTGGTTGCAGAGACAGTGATTGACAAAGTATATTTGTAAGGAAATATAGGGTGATTGGACAGACAATGATTGATAAAGTATATTTGCAAGGAAATAAAGAGAATGGTTGCAGAGACAGTGATTGATAGAGTATATTTGTAAGGAAATATAGAGGGTGATTAGACAGACAGTGATTTATAAAGTATTCAACATCACAAATTCACAAATGCATTGAGAATAATCTGATTAAAATTTCTCCAGCTTCAAGACATCCAATTTTTTAGGAAGACAAAGTCAAGTCTGCTGGCGTTACATCCAAGTCAATTTTAGTTGTTTATTTGTGGGATCAAAGACAGCTCGTTTTGTAAGGAAATAAAGAAGGTGGTTGGATAAATAGTAGTTGATAAGGTGCCGTGTGGAATGGAGGGATACATGTTTCAAAGTTTTGAAGGAAAGACTTGTATGGAAAAAAAGTATATTATAAAGACATTTAGAATACTATGATCATTTTTGTTGTGTGTGGACCAAATCCAACAAAGATAGCAAAGAAAGAATCTCAAATAGACTAACTAATTCAGAAGAGAGTGTTTGAAGAGATAGTAACTTGTTAAGGGGTGTTCTCAGGATCTGATCGGTGTGCTTAGCAAATTTAATCTGGCAAATTCCTGTTAAGTCTGGTGTTTGAGTTTGTTAATTGCAGGAAAATTATTAGTTTTGTGAGCAATCTTTCGGAGTATATATCTTGAGTTATATAGGATGTTATTTTTGTTATATAAGTACTTTATTTAAAATATTAAATTTTAAATTTTTATTAGTAGTATTATTTATAGTAATAAAATTTTTTTGTGAGTGTTTTAATCCCGTGAATATAAACTAGTAAGCTGAACCAACGTAATTTTTGTTTTTTTAAAGTTTTGCTTGATCAATTTATGTGAATTGCATGTTCTTGGTGTTATTTCTTGTTTATGAAGTGTTTCACTTGATTTCTGAAGAAAGATCCCGACATAATTGATAAAAAAAAGTATATAAATTTGTGAGTGTTCTTGCGGGCCGAAAGTTTAAGTCAGACATATTGAAAGCATGTCTAATCATATTTTAATATGATTTACTAAATACTTTTTTACCTTACTTTTAAAATTAAGTAGAAGTACACTAGTTTTATATGATTAAATTTTTTTTTTTTAATCTCTACTGAGAAGCTATCGTAGGTTTGGAGGATCTCCTTCAAAAAATTGTTGACATGTACAACTTAAAATTTTTTTATTTATAATATCTATTCAAAAAAATATCTTGGAAGGTATTTGAATTTGTAGAATAAAAAATTCAATCAAATATCTAAATAAATTCTTCAGTGAACACTAGTAATGATGTTACGTCACAAATTCGCAATGCCTTGAGAATAGTCATATTAAATTTTCTCCTGCTTCAAGACTACATTCGCCTATCCAATTTTTCCGTAGCTGTTACTTCATTAATAGAAAAACTTCCCAACTGTAATATTGTACATTTATTTTCCTTCACCTTCCTTCAACAGCTTGTTTCGAAGAAGAAGGCTTCTTCTGAATCATTACATCATCCGTCGCATCAGTTTTGAGCATCGAGTAAACTTGCAACATGGAAGTCTATCATTTGGATTCTCCTGCGCACATAGTACAGCCATTTGCATTCACCTGATTAATTTACACGATGAATGTGCATTGTCTAGTGTTTTCGATTTAATATTTCATTGCATATATATTCTTGATTTTCTAACGTTATCCGCATGCTAAATTTTTATCCATGAGCAGCGAGATAAGGGCTTTTAGAAAAAGGACGCGCATACTCTAGGAGGCTTAAATTTTCATTCTGACCATACAAAATGGAAAACCTTACAACAAGCGTACAGCTCCGCCCACCCCAAAAACCCCACACCACCACCCACCCACAACACCCACACCCATTTGATTATGGCTATTATAAACCGAGAAGCTAATTATGGATACCATTTCATTTGGCTTAAGCTGCTTAAAAAATTTCTTTGGTGAATTTAGAGATAGGGGAACAAAAAAAAAAAAAGCCATATACACACATATATATAAACTTGCACTCCCAAGTGGAAATATCTCGGAATGACAAATTTATTTTGTTTGCTTGAATTTGTCCATTGTTCTATTGTTTAAATTAGTCTAGGTCCCTAAGTTTAAATTAGTCTCCAATGGCCACTTACCTTTGCTTCAGTTTTTAGTTTTCTTTTGCTTTTGTTTTTGGTAGGTTAAATTTGGGGGCATGGTTGTTGGATAGTGGGTTGAATTTGTGGTTTTGGATGTGATATTGGATTTATTTTAGTTGAAATAATTATATATTTTTGGGGATTTTTTTGTGATAATTAAATTTATAATTTAGTGCTTGATATAATTTATTTTCACTTTATTATAATACAGACGTCTGATTCATATCTTACTAGATAAAAGATAGAATTAAGAAACATAGAATATGAGAAAATGGAAGAAAAGAAGAAAAGTAAAATTTTAATACTATTATATAACATTCAATTTAATAAAATTTTAATACCGATGGAGATATTAATAGTTAATTTCAAAATTTGAAAGGTAACGTGGACAATAGACCAAACTTTAGAGACATAATTATGAATATATATATATATATATATATGTATTGTTAATACTTGAGATAAAATTATATTTTAGGAAAATTAAATAGAAGCCAATTTTTGTAGTTCATTTGTAGGACCAAAGAGAGCTCATATTGTAAGGAAATAAAAAATGGCCGTTGGAGAGATAGTGGTTGATAAATTGGTAATAGACACACGCACACAACTCATTAGTAATTGAGATGAATTTACATTTTAGGAAGACCAAGTCTGCTAGCATTAAATGGAAGTTACTATTTATTGTTCATTTGTAGGACCAAAAGAGTTCATATTGTAAGAAGTGGTTGGAGAAAGAGTGATTGATAAAGTGGTAATAGACTACACACACACACAAATCTCATTAATAATTGAGATGAATTTATATTTTAGGAAGACTAAGTCTGCTACCATTAAATGGAAGTTACTATTTGTTGTTCATTTGCAGGACCAAAGACGGCTCATATTGTAAGGAAATAAAGAGGGTGGTTGGAGAGAGAGTGATTGATAAAGTATGCAACTTCGCAAGGAATTACAGAGGGTGTTTGGACAGACAGTGATTGATAAAGTATATACTTTGTCGTGCCGTGTGGGATGGAGGGAAAGATGCTTCAAAATTTTGAAGGGAAAACCTTTTATAGATGAGATGAGAGTACATTCTAAAGACTTTTGAAATTGAATAGAAGTACAACAGTTTCTAATTTTTGTTATAAAATTAACTTCTTTTCATTTCTACTAAGTAAGCTGCCATAAGTTTGATCTCCGGTAAAAAATTGTTGACATGTATAACCAAAAATCCTGTTATTTATTAACAATATCTTGGAAGGTATTTGAATTGGTACAATAAAAAATTCTGTCAAATATTTTAATAAGTTCTTCAGTGGACCCTTCGTATGATGTTTCATCACAAATTCACAATGCATTAAGAATAGAATAATTAAATTTTCTCCAGCTGCAAAACATCCAACCTTTCCAAAACTGTCGAGTCATCAATAGGAATTCCAACTGCAGTATTCTAGATTTATCTTCAACAGCTTGTATCGAACAAGAAGGCTTCTTCTGAATCTTACATTATCAGTGGCATCATTTTTAGGCATTGAGTAAACTAGCAACTTGGAAGGTCCATCATTTGGATTCTTCTGCACTGCACGCACAGCGGAGCTATCTGCAAATGTCTAATCAATTTACACGATGAAGGCGTATTGTCTAGTGTTGAATCCACAAACTGCTTGCCCTTGCCTTCTTTCCAAAGCTCATATACTTGTGTTGTGGGGTGTTCTCAGAAACTCGTTGGGGTGCACTCAATAATTCTAAATGATGTGGACAGATTAGTTTAAGGTAGTTGCCAGTCGGTTGAGTTAGTTGCTGGGTTCTGGATCCATCATTAGACAATAGAGATTTGTCGTGTAAATTGACAAGATGTTTGCAAATAGCTCTGTTATGTGTACAGGGCGACCCAGATGTTAGGCCATCCCTGTTTTAGAAGTTTGCTCCATGCTCAGAAATGAAAGCACAGATTTCAGGATCCTGAAGAAGCCAACTTCCAGAAAACAAGTCAATGATGTTACATATTCAGATTTTGTAGGCATATAGATGAATAAAAGATTTTGAGGATCAATATGTCCAGTGGCAAGCTGCTGTGACCAAATTCTAGCATCTCTGGAAATATACTCACTGTTATTTGTTCCTGATTGATGTATGAGCATCAAACAAATTTCTTTGGCAATTATTCCATTCTTTTAAAGTCATAAAGATTACCAGATTTGTCAATCTTGACAGGATTAAATTAATTGTTGGATTCATCAGTAATGAAGAGAAAAACTACCTATGGCTTCATCATATAATAAAATAAATTATCAGGAATAGCCATGGCAACTGAAAAGTACTGTGACTGAGAAGAAGAAAGCAGCGTGAAGAAGAGAAGTATTACGCCCTGAAACAAATCTACTTGATGTCTGGAACCTTACAAATCATACTATTACATTTTGTAAATCTATATACCTCTAGTTTTACAAATAAGGTAACTCTCACAAACCATTTCCTTGACTCTGTCCTCACAAATACAGCTTGCCAAAGTTCATTGCCGACCTGCATTCATCTAGCTACCACTTCTGAAATTGTTCCATCATTTTCTGACCTGAATATTTCCATCTGCGACGTAGATACAATTTGAGCATCTTCATCTTCTTGTGTTGACAAATGAGGCTGCTTTGGGAATTTACATATGCGGTTTCATTTTTGAGCATTGACAAATCTTCCAACATGGAAGCTCTATCATTTGGGTTTTCCTGAACTCACAAAAGAGCTATGTGCAGACATCTCGTCAATTTACAAGGGGAATGTGTATCATCTAGTATTGGATCCACAAAAACCAGGCTTTTCCATCTTTCCACATCTCGTATGCCCGAAATTATATGTCGAATAATAAATGTATACATATTGGATCATCTCATCTTGGAAATTGAATGCTAATTTTAATCAAGAGGGATTGCTGAGAAACTTACATACGCCGGAAGGCTTAAATTTTTATTCAAACGATACAAAATGGACTATCTTTTGCCACTAATGATTTCAAGAAGTAGAATCCCCAAACTATAAACATCAAATTTAGTTGACTATATGCCAGATTCGATGTATTCAGGAGGAATTATGCCTCTGTATTGGATAATTACAAAGACCATATACGTAAGTATATGCAAACATGAAAGCTCGAGTAAAGAATATATCGTTGAGGAGGATTTATATACAGTATATGTACTTTCCGAGTTCCGGCAATTCGTTCAGTGTTTGCTTCAAGACCCTCTTTCGCAAAAATTCTAACCATTCCAAAATCATATATCTTAGGTTTCATATCTTCATCCAAGAGAACATTGCTTGCCTTTAAGTCTCGATGAATAATTGTTAATCTTGAGTATTCCTGGAGATATAGAAGCCCTTGAGTAACCCCTTCAATGATATGAACACGTTTTCCCCAATCCAAAATTCACCTCCTAATGGGGTCTGCATCAAAATTTGATTACGAAAATCAGGAATTAATTTGATTATAAACAAGGTATCACATGCATCAGGTTTAAAAATAAATAGATTAATATACCAGACCAAATATGTAGTAGTCCAAGCTTTTCTGTGGCATGTACTCATAGATGAGTAGATGTTCATCTTTGTCAACGCAAAAACCCAAAACTCTGATAAGATTTACGTGTTGGAGTTTGGCTGTAAGCGTAACCTCGTTTTTGAACTCCTCGAATCCTTGAGTGGATATTTTCGAAAGTTTCTTCACTGCTATATCCTGTTCATCTAGTAATACACCCTGGAAAATTACTCAGGTCTTAGCATATATATCCTGTTATTTTCTGGAAAGAAAGCTAAATAAAAAAATATATATAGTCCTTATTAATAATATGTGGTACCTTGTAAACAGGACCATATCCACCTTCCCCAAGCCTATTTTCAGTCGAAAATCCTTTGGTAGGGGCCTCAATTTCACCCAAAGTATATTCAGTCAGATTTGGGGCACTGGTACTAAGATCTCCGGCGGCTGCTATTTTATTTACTTTGCTCTTAAATTGATTATTATTAGCTAAATGTTTCCCTATCAACCAACAAAATGAATTTAGAAAAATAGGACAATTAATCAATCCTCAGTTGTAAATGAAACATTTATATATACATAAAATATATGAAAATATATTACAGATATTGCTGAAGAAAGTTAATTACCTTTGAATTTCAGCTTCTTCGTCCAGAAATATTATATGAAAACACCCAGCAGGAGTAGAACGACAGCTACGGCTGATGTCGAACTGATTACCAACAGTCTCCCCTTACTATGTCCATTTTTGTTGTTATTATTATTATGATTATTATCATCATCATTATCATTATTCACAGGAGGAGGTGAAGAAATGATTTGCTTGTCTTCCACCGCTGAAAAACAGTTCATCATGTTACTATTATTATAAACAGTTCTCTTGGGGATGTTTGCACTTTATAAAATGTCGATTTGCACCGAAATAGCGTTGTAAATCTTTCTAAATAACGTTGTTTGGTGCAAATACGTAATCTATAGAATTCGAATATCCGCACCCAAAAATTTTATTATTTGTGGATTAAAACAGGTTATGATGACTAGTGAAGCATTTTCTAATTACCCGCAGCTCGAGAAAGTGTCCAATCTTTATCATAGGAAACTTGCCACACATAGTAACCACGCAGCTTCTTCTCCTTGGCATAAGAAATCTTAGCTCTTATGGCTTCGACATCATCAAAACCAATCCAAGTAGTCCCAACTGAGCAGTTATTCACTACATAAGTTGAATTGTACATAACACAAGCATTATTACCGTATTGCTGAATGTGATTCTTGATATCCTTATAGGTCATGAACCCATCATCTGTAATGGCCGGTCCACTTGCTGCTGCACCGATGCCATTGATTTCGGCATTCAAAAGCGTCCATGCAAAGCCATAGAAGGGCAGACCCAAAACCAGCTTATCCCCAGACAATCCTCGATCAATCCATTCTTGGATACCATAATCAGTATTCCATTCACTACTTGGATCATAAAGAGCAGCATGAGGGGCGGTAGTGTTTGTCAAGCTGGGGTCGGAATAGTCAAAATTAAAAACATGAACCCAATTCAAGCGTTGTTGTATCGAGGCCACGGGGTAATATGCCGAGCCTGCCCTTGGCGAATAATCAAGTCTTGCAGTCAAGATCAGGGGTGTCTGGCTAGTATTTTTTGCGTCTAATTCTATAGCACCTCGCCACTCCTTGAAGAGTAGATCCATATTGAACGCATCATTTTCTGATTCTAGAGGAGCCAAAAAATTTAGAGGCCCTGAAAGTTGTATAGTCTGGCCAATGTTATCGAAGACTCAATGAATGATTTTCTGTACGATGAACGATTCGCCATTGAAGAAAAGGTTGAAGCTGGTTCATCAATGGATAAAAGTGTAGTGAGTGATGGGTTCTTTTGTTTGACAATTTCAGTGAAGTTGGAGAACAGATTTTCCTTATCGAGCAATAAATATAGCTTGTAGGAGGTGGAATCGACATCAGCTGAATGGCAAAATAGGTGAGTAAAAAGAGAAGAATTTATGCTCGAAATGGGGAAGCGGCCTTCTGAATCCCAGTGACCGGCTCTGATCCACGTTTCTGCTTTCGCAGGGTAAAATTCTAAGCAGAGAATAGACTGGAAAACCAAGATGCTAATGATGGATATCATTTGATTCGGCTTAAGCTGCTTAAAAAATTTCTTTGGTGAATTTAGAGATGACAGAAAAAAAAAAAGCCATATATATTTGTATATAAACTTGCACTCCCAAGTGGAAATATCTCGGAAACACAAATTTATTTTGCTTGCTTTAATTTGTCCATTGTTCTGTTATTTTGAAATAATAACATCTAGGTCTCTGAGTTCAAATTAGTCTCCAATGGCCGCTTACCTTTGCTTCAGTTTTATTTTTCTTTTTGCTTTTGGTAGGTTAAATTGGTGGGCATGGTTGTTGGATAGTGGGTTGAATTTGTGGTTTTGAATGTGACATTGGATTGGTTTTGAATGTGGCACTGAGTAAAAAATTCAATTAATCCGTTATGTATCTCAAAATAGTATGCAGAATGCATAGGTGGGTCCAACCTGTATTGGTAAGTGCAAGTATAATATAATATAATTAAATAAATATTATACTTTATTTTATATAACAATATATTGTATGATAAAATATAATATTATTTTCAAATAAATATAAAATAATATTTTATATACCTGCAGTCCAATAGAATATCAAATATGATTAAGTATTAAATTTTATTCATTTTATTCTATTATNGCCACACAAGGTGGGATTGGTGGTGGAGTGGAACTTGGTGGATATGGTGGCGTAGAAGCTGGCATGGGTGGCATAGATGGCGGCGTAGAAGCTGGCATGGGTGGCATAGATGGCGGCATGGAAGCTGGAATCGGTGGCATAGATGGCGGCATAGAAGCTGGCATTGGTGGCAAAGATGGTGGTGCCAAAGGAGCTGGAGTTGGTATAGGCCATGATGGAGGTGAAGCTTCTGGAGAGCTAATAGGAGTTGAAGAAAGTGAAAGCCCAGGAGTAAATGGTGTAGGCCATGTAAAAAATGAAGGTGGCAGCACTGGAGAATTAGCGGTAGACCATTCTGCCCCAACAGTATATGCAGTGTAGAGTGGAAATACTGCACAAGCAATAAGGGCAATGGTCCAGGAAAGTGAGACTTTTTTCTGGGTAGCCATTGCCGTAATGTGCAGCAGGGCACAAAGGGCAAAAGATATCAAGAGTATATTTATTGATACAAAGAAGAGAATATGCCTATATATCAAACTTTTGAAAGGTACTATAAGCTCTGTTTTCATCGACATTCATAGTTCGCTTTGATCATATACTTGGAGTTTTTCGCCTAGACTTGCTACAGGAAATTTTGTTCTTCAAGTTGAATGTCAATATCAGAGTGTTAATAATAGTATTTGCCTTTTTCGTAGTTTCTTAGATTTCTCTGAAGGCCAGCTTGTTTGTCAATTTGGATTAATACATGAATTGGAAACATCAAAACCTTGGACTTATCAATCTTTAATAACAATAATAAAATATGTTTTTTTTAAGCCATGTTGTTTAGTGCAACAGAGACTTGTTAATTAGTTCCTGTTTATGTATATTATGCTACAATCATAAAAGTTAACAAAAGACTAAATTTAAGTGACAATCCTAATATTTGACGAAAATATGTGTATTTATATACCGAAAGAAAAAGAATTTGAAAATGGAAAAACATTTGTCTTTTCTCTACATAGTTATAAACCAATCCAAGAGAAAAAAAACATTCAGAATCACAACCATGCCAATAAAAACTTAAAACATGATCTTGAAGAAGAATTTGATAGCAAACAATCTACTGGTGGAGACGAATGTTGTCAGGATGAGCAACACCAGTAGTGACCTTGGCAACATCAAGAGCAGAAGCTTATTGTCCTTGTCAATTTGCAAATTGTCCAGTATGAATGGTTCCTGGTAAGCGATTCTGCAAAGTCCTGCAGATACACGCAATTAAACAGCGTCGATTAGAAAAAAGGAATTTCTTTTCACAAACTTCTCTCTAGACATGCTAACAAAGAAAAGGATGGTCACCTTATGCAAATAAGCATGTTACTTAGAAAGAGTGACAATATGTCGTAAAAGATGGAAGAACTATCTATGATTGTCTCTCAACCATTCAACAAAATTGTCAAGGATTAAGGGCCAAGCTTGTGTTTCATCATAGTTTTCAAGATCTGGAAAGCTTATCTGCAAAGAAGTATTGAATGACTCAACCATCTCCAAAATCAATGGAAAATAATGATTAACATTCAGCACAAGTCAAATGCAAAATATAATCAGTTTACCTCATTGCAAAATCGAAGAATATTCAGCCACTGATCCATGTTTATCACTTTGTAGTTACTTTGAATCTGACAATCAAATCCAATCATATAATAAGACATATTGTTGAGAAATATTCAGACAGAAATGTATCTGGATCAACAAACTCATTCAACAATCATCGAAGAATAGCTTCAAAAGAGAAACGGCATGTAGCTTTGCTACTTACCTTTAGATAGTCAATTAATAAATCAACTTGGGGACGGAATTGCAATCCCAAAACAAGATTTAACAATTCACAGATAGTCTCCATGTCAATACTCTTTTGCTTCTCTTCTGTAGCAGCAATTAAAAATGGTCAGAGCACATTGAAAATAGTATTGTAATTCCATATATTTTAAAACATTCTTGATTCAATAGTAAGCTAACCTGTTAAGTGGTAGTGAAATGCATAAGAATAGAAGTCAGCAAAGTCTGGTTGTCTGATCACCTTTTCAAGATATGAAAGACATTGTTGTTTGTTAAGAATAATCCATATCACATGCATAACACAATTTACACCAGAAGAATGTAAATACCTCTTTCTCCAATCCTGAAATAGCCTTTTTCAGTTTGCTAAGAGTATCAACCTGCAGTGTTTTCAGACCTGTTTGCCACTCATCCTATAAGACATCGGGTCAGTTATCATTACTTGCCAATAAACAAAAATAACAGAAGATCCCAAACAGCCTAATCCTTGATTCTGACAGTCAGCCTCACCAAGTATAAAAATAGGTACACAACTACATTAAGAGCTTAACAACATTAATGAGGTTATACAGTCTATGATGTGGTTTACCTTTGTGAAATAGCCCAGCCTGGAAGCTTTCAATTTCCTGTGATACGTGAAATTTATAAGCTTGGCTTAAAACTAAGTCCAAGGGAAATACTAACCCCATAACATTTCATGGCAAAAGACATACCAAGCAAGCATCAGTATCCTGACATCATTATACTCCATTTCCAGATCCTTGCAAAGAGTCATTATTCCATCTGGACTGCTCAAGCAAACATAAGAGAATGAAAACTTGCAATAATATAAAGAACCGTGTGTTTGGTTATATCTAATTCAATTAAAATCACTTTGTGCTTTAATAAATTTCCAGGCAATTATTGTTACAATATGGATTCCGGGAATGGTTTGCATCAAAATTGACAAAACTTCCATCAACCAATGAAATCATTAGACAGAGCGAAACTATCAACAAACTTGATAACAAGACAAAAATGAGAAATTTATAGAGTATATGCTTACTCAATTATGCCGTCATTCGCATATTTATCAAACATGCTATTGATCCGCTCCAACACCTTTGTTTTACCTCTACCTGAGGAAATGAATGTCAAAACAAAGGAAAATTTCAGTCAAATTGTGGCAAGCACATATGATAAAACCTCGTAGTTTTTAATAAACCCAAAATCTCCCAAACCTGTTGATAACAACTTTTTTCATATGAAAGTAAAGTTGCAGCAATTTAGTAGCTAGCACACAGCACATGCTCAATGAAGCTCCCCGCACACATACACAACATATACCAAATATTTCATTCTGTTAATTGAGAAATATTAAAAACAATGACATCAAAACACTACTCAGTCTTGATCTCAAAACCAAAACCCTGAATAAAACAAACCTGTACTCAACAAAAATCCAGCCTAATCATTATATATCCTTGAAAAAGAACTAATTACATTAATATCCAAAAACAATTCAATTTCATCAGCAATTACACAATCACAGGTTGTTTTAAAAATTTCCTAGATTTTTAAACAATTATTTTCTCTTCAAAATTCCCAGCAAACAATTTTCAAGTTATTGCCCAAAGTTTCAATCTTTCTTTAAGTTTTTTCTATTATTTCCCGCGCTTTCTAGGCAATCAAACAGTCAAAATAACTCATTTGAAGATTTAAAAAAAAAAAAGAAAAAATCAAGAACACAAAACAAATTATGGGGTTACCAGAACGACCATTATATGTTTTTTCCTGCGGCTCATTTGGGGGCCCCGTCGATTTCCGCTTAGTTGACGTTCGAGGCATTGCCGTTGAATTTCCTATGGTTGAAACTTCAAAAAATTAAAAAAAAAAAAAAAAAAGAAATCAAAGAAACTTGCAGAAAATCACGATTTGATCGCCGCGAAACCCTAACCACAACGGCCCAAAAAGATTAAAAAAAAAAAAAAAGATTAGAAATGATGAAACGAAAGACTCATGGAAGAATGGAGAGTGGAGTGATCAGGCTAGGCATGGAAAATCCAATATTTATAGAAATGGAAGCGGCGATCAGATGGTTCTAATTCACGCGCTCCGACGCGCGTGCTTACGATTCCCGGGTCCGAACAGGAATCGAGAACTGAGGTTACGTACGCACATATTAAGATTTAAAAAAATAATAATAAAAAGAAGGATAATTTAATTTATTAATTTAATATTTGTTATTATGTTTAATTATTTATTAAATATTATGGGCCTTAAAACCAATTCTTCGTAATGGAGGCCCAATATGTTATGGGCTTAATGGGCCGAACAGAAAGGGCTGGTATGACTACTTGGCCCAAATTGATTATATCAGGCCCAGCCCAATGATTGAACTTACTGCTTATAAACGAAAGAGTCTTATATAAAGTTAGACAAAACTAGGGTTTCTATCGTCAGCGTAACAGCAGCAGCAGCAGCAACGACCTCTGGTCTCCGACGTTCCAACCGCGAAAATGGTAAAAACTGTACTCAGTTGTGATCTTTAAATTCGTGGGTTGATCTTGTTTTTGTTTTTTTAGGTCTAAATGCGGATATGATGATGAAAGAAAGTGTTTTTATTGTGTTGTTGTTTTGATATGTGTAGCCGTCACACAAGACTTTCATCATTAAGAAGAAGCTGGCGAAGAAGATGAGGCAGAATAGGCCTATTCCACACTGGATCCGCATGCGGACAGACAACACCGTCAGGTAAATTTGTATTTATGGATTTATTTTGAGCTTGAAAGCTCTTATATTGAAGGACTTTTGTATGTTGTGTTTTCAGGTATAATGCGAAGCGTAGGCACTGGCGCCGCACCAAGCTTGGGTTTTGAGGTGGATGGGTTGACTTTGAGTTTTTGATTTAAAGTGTTTTATTTGCAAGACTTGAAATGGTTGATTTTTTTTTTAAATTTTGAAGATAATGAGAGACTTGGTGATTTGAAATTTGTAGTATGCTCTTATATTTCAAGTTATGGATTTAGATTTTTATTTAATTGAGCTTAATGTGGGAAGTTAAGGTTCTTCACTGGTGCTTTGTATTTAATTTTTTTTTGGTGGTTTTATTTGCTTTTACGAGTTAATTTTTCTTTTTTGTGCGATTGTGTTGTTTATGTAGTTGCATGATATCTTTAAAAGGTTAGAATCATATGGCCTGCAAAGTATTGGTAAGCTTGGTATGGAAAAATGAAAGTTCTTTTTGGCTCCAAAATGTTTATTAGGGGACCAAGATATGATCAGAAGTGATTAATAGAAACTAGAGGAAGAGTTCTACCGATTGTAATTGAGTGCCCTAATGCACTAGAATGTCGTGTTGGCAAGATTTTGTTGGTTAGTTTATAGTTGTTTTATCCCAGGTCTGAGGGTATAAAGAAACCAAAAATATTTTAGAAAATGTAAGAAGTTGGTCAAAGAGCTGGGTGCAATTTTCTTTTTCTTTGCTTCAACAAGTTTATTTGAAAGGTTGAATTCATTTAGCATATAGGTTTAGAAGTTGATGTTTTGGGTTATTTAGAATCTAATGGACTGGATGTCATGGATAATAGGAGTACGAACAGTAGGATCAATAAACTAGATATTAATCAACAGTGGAATAGGAGATTGGTTATTTTCAACAGGAATTGTGTACATAATTGTTGGGTTTTAGGAAAACTGATTTAATTTGTGATTGAGGATTTGACCATCAAGTGCATGTTCAGATGTAAACGGTTTATGGAGCAAGATATTATCTTCCTTGATTTGGAGATATTCTATGCATTGACCTTGGAGGAAGGAGCTGCTCATCATTAACAACCTAAAGGTTATCAACGGGGGGCAATCATCTATGTGGGAACTAGTCTATACCAAAAACTGATGTTATTCATGATGCAAAGAGAGAAAATTGTTGCATTTATTTGTCCTCCGGTGAGATTTATCTTTCCTAATGCCTGCATGAAGGAAAATGAGGATTTCTTGGACTGAAATATGTGTTAAGTAGTTGTTCATATATTTAACTAGATAGTTGCCAGGGCCTAGAGATAGGCAGATGGTCTTTTCTTTTACTTCCCTGGTTACAGTATTGAAAATTTCTTCATTACCAGTTGGCATTCAAAATCTAATGAATTTAGATAATATTTTCCTGGTTATTGAAAGTATCTTGCCTTGTATCCTAAAAGAACCTGGTCATTTTTTTTTTTGGTTATTATATGAAACCGACCATAGTACTTCAGAGATTAAAAGTTGCTGCTTTTGTTAAAGAAATAGTTTAAATGGGAATTGTGATTCTCTACTTCCATTTACTTGCACCCTGAACTAATGGATTTTTTATCACTTGATGTCATTCAAGATTTACGTTTTACATGTCTAACTGGTCTTGATATGAATTGGATAAACTTTGACATTCAGTATCTACAGCACTTGTAAATAAAGTTATATTCGCAAGAAAAGATTTGTAAGAGATAATACGAGGCATGTAAGAAATAAGACTATCTATCGCAATTGTAGTATAATTGAGTGATGTCAAGCATGATTACTAATATACGGTAATTTTAAGTGAATATTCATAAGACTTTATTAATATTTTATGGCTTGGTATACCAAAGATATTCGCTTTGGTTATAGTGAGCTGAATGGTTAGCATTCTGACACTAAAGGAAGTCTAAGCATTGCAAAGATTGCTGACTGAAATACCAAGTACAGTGCCAAAAGATTATCAAATCAATAACAACAAATTAAATTACATATAAAAAAAAAAAAAGAAATCAGCAAATGACCCATTCAATATTTGTAATTCTCTATACAAAATTTGAGCAAGAAAAGGAGTAACAATCCGTGGACTTGGGAAAGCCACAAAGGCAAAACAGAACCAATCCGGATTGCACTCTTTCCTTCTATTTCTACTTGCAAAATTCGGGTATAAAATGAGGAATATTTGAAGGCATGAATTGCCGTATATATTAATTCAAGCCAACAATTCTCTTTTTCTCTACCTCTCTTTGTCTTTTGGACGAAGAAGAGGTCTGCTAAATTAGAGTTTGCCTTCGGAAAACAGAAAAAATAAGATAATAATAATAATAAGGATACTAACTGAAAAATTGAAGAAAGAGAGAGCTTTTATATGATCCAAAGCTCTCTTTTTCTTCTTTAAAAACAGACCCTTGTCCTAATTTTTTTTTCTTCTTTTGTGCAAGCTTTCACCATGGGAGACATCTCTTTGGAACAGATCAAGAATGAAAATGTTGATCTTGTAAGTTGTTAATGCTGTTTTATATATGTGTGCATGTTCATGCATTTTACAATGTGACATGGTTTTGTGTGTGCACATGCATGTGTGTGCAGGAGAGGATTCCTGTGGAAGAAGTGTTTGAGCAGTTAAAATGTACGCCGAAGGGATTGACCGCAGAGGAAGGAGAGAAGAGGCTGCAAATCTTTGGCAGAAATAAACTTGAGGAGAAAAAAGAGAGCAAATTACTCAAGTTTTTGGGTTTTATGTGGAATCCTTTATCATGGGTCATGGAAGCTGCAGCAATCATGGCCATTGCTTTGGCAAACGGTGGAGGCAAGCCCCCAGACTGGCAAGATTTCGTTGGTATTGTGGTGCTGCTGTTTATCAACTCTACTATCAGTTTCATTGAAGAAAATAATGCTGGTAACGCCGCAGCTGCTTTGATGGCCGGTCTTGCTCCTAAAACCAAGGTAGTACTTGTAACATGTTTAACATGAAATGGTTTCATAATCAGCATTTGTCTCATTCTGTATATGACTTGCTTTATAGGTCTTGAGGGATGAAAAATGGAATGAGCAAGAGGCAGAGATTTTGGTGCCTGGAGATATAATTAGTATCAAGTTGGGAGATATTGTTCCAGCTGATGCTCGTCTTTTGGAAGGAGATCCACTGAAGATTGATCAAGCTGCTCTTACTGGAGAATCTCTTCCTGTCACGAAGAACCCAGGTGATGAAGTATTCTCTGGTTCGACTTGCAAACAAGGCGAGATTGAAGCTGTTGTTATTGCTACCGGCGTGCATACCTTCTTCGGCAAGGCAGCTCACCTTGTTGATAGCACCAACCAAGTTGGCCATTTCCAAAAGGTAAAAAAAGCCTAACCCTTCTTCGGTGATCCAAAATTTATAAAATTTGAGGGTGTGGTTGATCTATTGTTTTTGTGTTTTTGAATCGGCTAGGTGTTGACAGCAATTGGTAACTTCTGTATCTGCTCAATTGTGGTGGGAATGATCATTGAGCTCATTGTCATGTACCCAATTCAGCACAGGAGTTACAGAGATGGTATTGACAACTTATTGGTGCTACTCATTGGAGGAATCCCAATTGCTATGCCTACAGTCTTGTCTGTGACAATGGCTATTGGATCACATCGTCTTTCAGAGCAAGGCGCAATTACTAAGAGAATGACCGCCATTGAAGAAATGGCTGGTATGGACGTTCTCTGCAGTGACAAGACTGGTACTCTCACGCTCAACAAGCTTTCAGTCGATAAAAACCTTGTGGAGGTTTGTAAATTAAGCCAAAAAAGGGAATGAATTTCTACTTTTTCCTTGAGACGTTAGTACTTCGTATGATCGTATTTACGAACTGTAGGTATTTGCACAAGGTATGGACAAGGATTCTCTTATTTTGAGCGCAGCAAGAGCTTCCAGGGTTGAAAACCAGGATGCCATTGATGCTTCAATCGTTGGGATGTTGGGAGATCCAAAGGAAGCAAGAGCTGGAATCACTGAGGTTCATTTCTTACCATTCAATCCGGTTGACAAGCGAACTGCAATTACATACATTGACAGCAATGGCGATTGGCACAGATCTAGCAAGGGTGCCCCAGAACAGGTATTCATTTTGATGATGCCTTACATTTTTATATAACAGTATGGTATTTCATCTGCAAAATCTCACTGTCATTTGTCTCTTCCAGATCATTGATCTATGTGAACTCAAAGGTGAAATGAAGAAAAAGGCTCATGAAATAATTGACAACTTTGCTGATCGCGGTCTTCGTGCTTTGGGAGTTGCCAAACAGGTAAATTATCCTGACTTTGTATTAATTGTTGATGATGAATTCTGAGTACTTATTGAACTGGATGGTGTATTTTCTCCATTTACAGACAGTGTCAGAGAAAACCAAGGAGAGTGCTGGAGAACCATGGGAGTTTGTGGGTCTCTTGCCCCTTTTTGACCCTCCAAGGCATGACAGTGCAGAGACAATCAGGCGAGCTCTTGATCTTGGTGTCAACGTTAAGATGATCACTGGTGATCAGCTTGCCATTGGCAAAGAAACCGGTCGCAGACTTGGCATGGGCACAAACATGTATCCATCATCCTCTCTTCTTGGTCAGTGCAAGGACGAGTCCATTGCCTCAATGCCAGTTGAAGAACTTATCGAAAAGGCTGACGGATTCGCTGGAGTCTTCCCTGGTAAAATCATTCTCATTTTAACTCAAGCAAAAGCAAAGCTATTATATTTGAACAATTCAAATAATTACTGATTTGGGGTATAATTGCAGAGCATAAGTATGAGATTGTTAAGAAGCTTCAAGAAAGGAAGCATATTTGTGGTATGACAGGAGATGGTGTGAATGATGCACCGGCACTTAAAAGGGCAGACATTGGTATTGCTGTAGCTGATGCAACTGATGCCGCAAGAAGTGCTTCAGACATTGTTTTAACTGAGCCAGGATTGAGTGTGATTGTCAGCGCTGTGTTGACAAGCAGAGCTATCTTCCAGAGAATGAAGAACTACACAATCTATGCAGTTTCCATCACAATTCGTATTGTGCTTGGATTCTTACTCATTGCTCTCATCTGGAAGTTTGATTTCCCACCGTTCATGGTCTTGATCATCGCCATTCTCAATGATGGAACAATCATGACCATTGCAAAGGATAGAGTCAAGCCATCTCCTATGCCTGATTCATGGAAGCTCAAGGAAATCTTTGGCACTGGCATAGTCCTTGGAACTTACATGGCTCTTATCACCGCAATCTTCTTCTGGCTTATTCATGATACTGATTTATTCACTGTAAGTATACCAATCTCAATGCCCACAAATGGCTAACACTATCAAAACAAAAGCCGATGCTAATAATCCAAATGATTGCAGAATCTGTTTGGTGTGAGGAAAATAAGCGAAAGCCCTGATCAGCTTTCTGCAGCTCTGTATCTCCAAGTGAGCATCATCAGTCAAGCCCTCATCTTTGTAACAAGATCAAGGAGCTGGTCATTCATTGAGCGCCCCGGTACCATGCTGATTGGCGCATTCTTTATAGCACAGTTGGTAAGTACAAAACCTTATTTGGTTAGTCTCTTGCACTATATATGCTGGCTTGAATTGACTTATCTCGTTCTAACATGCTCAACCAAGGTTGCTACTTTAATCACGGTGTATGCAAGCTGGGGTTTCGCAAGAATTGAAGGGGTCGGCTGGGGTTGGGCAGGAGTTATCTGGATTTTCAGCATCATCACTTACATCCCTCTTGATATCCTCAAGTTCTTGATCCGCTATTCACAGAGTGGCAAAGCTTGGGGTAACTATCTTCAAAACAAGGTCTCTTAACAAATTACAACTCTATGAACTTTCTTCAGAAATTTTTTCCTTTTTTTTTGGGATCTTTACTCAACTTCCATCATTCTTTTGATGAAACATAGACAGCATTCACAACCAAAAAAGACTACGGCAGAGGAGAGAGGGAAGCACAATGGGCAATGGCTCAACGCACAACTCATGGTCTCCAAACAGCAGAAGGTAAGCCAAATGAAAAGAACAGCCACCGAGAATTGAATGAACTTGCAGAGCAAGCCAAGAGACGTGCTGAAGTTGCAAGGTTCTTCAATCTAACATTTCTTACAAACAAACCCATTTCACAAAGAAACGTTCCCACAAACATAAAATTTTTGTTGATACTTACAGGTTGAGAGAACTTCACACACTCAAAGGACATGTTGAATCGGTGGTCAAGCTCAAAGGTCTGGACATTGAAACCATCCAACAGCACTACACAGTGTAAAAATACAATGCAGCACTCCAAAACAAGTAGAAGAAATAGTAGTGCAAATTGTTTTCAGAAATTGCTTTCAGAGATGGTAAACAAAAGTATAGGCAACTGCAGATAGATGGAGAAGAAGGGATTAAGAGAAATAACAAAATGAAGATCAAAATTGTTTTCTTTTTTTTTTTTTTCCTTTTTAATTTTGTAATTCTTTTAATGTGTTAGGGGATGAATAATCAAAGGGACAGAATTCCACGTTTGGTTTCTGTCTTTGATTGATTTTGAAAGAGAGGAAATTGACATTTGGTTTCTGATAATTCTTGTATTTTACCATCTTTAGTGTTCTTTCGATTCCAATTTCTTTGTTTTCACTCTGGACAAAAATATATGTAACTGTTAATTACTAAAATTGGCATCTAATGTGCCACGTGGACACCTTGCTCTTTTCTCCCGCCAATTCCATTTCCCGCCCACTTCCACCTGTCATATTATACTCTTTCCCACCGCCATTAATGTAACTTTTTGTTATAGGAAAGATAATCTCTCTCTCTCTCTCTCTCTCACGAAACTGCGTGTCAATGGCGCCTGAGAAACTGACGGAGTATGAGCGAAAACGACTTGAAAACATCAAACGAAACGACGAAATGTTGGCTGCTTTAAAAATACAGTCTAAAGCCGCCGATCTCTCTGCTGCTTCTAAGCGTCAAAGGTCAATCCTTTCTCTCTGTTTGTCTGTCTCTGTGCTTTAAATTCGAAACGCAGTTCTGTTTTCGTAATTTATGCATACTGATCGTGTATACCCACATAATTATATATACGTACCAGTCCTTTTATATATTTTTAAAGTACGGATTCAGTCCAAATCAATGTTGTTTTGCACTAAAACAACATTAATTTATCAAATTCCGTATTTAATAAATTTGCTAAAGCGCGGAAGTCTACATCTGAGAATATATTGTAAGATTATGAGGTGAATATGCATAACCCATCTTGATTTTCCGGTTTTATGCAGTAAATAAGCACTTATTTTTGTTGGGTATGATTGTATTGAGGTAATTTCATGTTCTGATGATGACAGAGTGGAGAATAAATTGTATAAATTGAGTCCGGAGAAGAAACCTAAACCTGAGAGGCCAACTGTGCTCAGGCGGTCTCTAAGAACACAAGGAATGCCGCCGGATTCAAAGGGTTTGTGGGATGAGTCTGTTGATTCCGGTAATAAAACCCTGGATTCAAAGGGCTTAAGTGATGATTATGTTGATAGTGGTAATAAAAGCAGGAAAACTTTTAGTAGAAGTAAGTCTTCTGCTGCTGATATTATGGGTCCTCTTAGTTTTGAAGATGCTTGTGTTAAGAAAAAAGCTTACAGAGCACTTGTTGATACCATCTTGCATGTTGGGAAGAAACCACATTTTATGGAAATTAAACAAGAATTTGATACAATTTTTTATCATGAGATGAAACCTCATCTCGGTGTTTCAGTTAAAGAAGAAAAAATTGATGGAGTTAAGGCTTGTAAGGATGAGAACCTGAGTGAAAAATGTGATTTGGGTTCTGTAATCAAGTATAAATTTGATGGATTTAATACTTGCAAAGATGAGGATTCGGTTAAGGGGGTGAGTAAGATGCAAAAGAGTGATCTCGGAAGTATTCTTGATTTAGGATCATTAACTTTGAAGCCAGAGAATGCAGCAAGAATTATGCCGGGAAGGATAATGACAGTGAAGTTTTTTCCTTGTACCGATGTGAGAATGGTTGTAGCCGGAAGCAAGGCTGGGAATATTGCATTTTGGAATTTGGATCCTGAGGAAGAGAAAGACAATGGGATATATTTGTACAACATACATTCAGGTCCTGTATCAGGAATTGTAATTCAACAAACTTGCTTTTCCAAGGTACTTTTGGTTTGAAACTTTTCTAGTACTTAAAAGCCTTGAGCTTTTGATATATTTGTGTTAAATTTGTGAAGTTGATCTTGTACACTCTAATTTACGAGGATCGTGATATGAAATGTAGATCTTTACCAGCTGCTACGATGGCTTCATTCGATTGATGGATGCTGAGAAGGAAGTGTTTAATCTTGTTTACTCCAGCGAGTACTCGGTATATTCTCTTTCGCAGCAGCCAAACGACACAAACAGCTTATATCTTGGTGAAGGTCAGGGTGGATTGAATATCTGGGATGTGAGAGCTGGAAAATCCTCAAATGAATGGCTTCTACACGAAGCTCGGATCAACACCATTGATTTTAATTTGCAAAACCCCAACATCATAGCGACTAGTTCCACAGATGGAACTGCTTGCCTTTGGGATTTGAGACATATGGCTACAGAAAAACCCAATCCTCTGAAGACAGCGCAGCATAAGAGAGCTGTGCAGTCTGCTTACTTCTCACCCTCTGGAACCTCTTTTGTAACAACGAGGTATGTCATTTTGTGAAAATCTAGCTTTGCATTTGTTCACTCATCAGTTTGTTGGTTTTAGATTTAAAGCAAATGCCGCTAATTTGAATTTATGTTTTTGTTTGCAAAACTTTGGACTAAATCCTGTATTTTTTTTCTAATTTTTATTTTTTGTTCATCTTTTCTTAACTTTTATGTTGTTTATAGCACAAAAAATTGTTCTAGGTAGATATTATCTTCCACAAGAAAGTGTTACATGAAACTGTCTTGATATTTATGTAATTTGATGCTTATGAAAAGGATTGATTTATAATTTTGTTGTGTAGTTTTGATGATACGGTTTGCATATGGAGTGGGGTAAACTTTGAGGACACTTCCATGATACACCACAACAATCAGACAGGCAGATGGATATCATCTTTCAGGCAAGTTCATTTTGACTAAAATGCTACTGCTGATGTTTTCAGACAAGGAAAAAATTTCTGGATTTTTTTGTGTTTCTTATTTTCCTAAACCACGTAATAACACCTAAGGTTTGATTTTCCATTCATTTAGCAGAGCAATATGGGGTTGGGATGATTCATACATCTTCATTGGCAACATGAAACAAGGAGTTGATGTCATTTCTCCATCTCGAAGAAAAATAGTAATGACTTTACAGAGCCCGTATATCTCTGCAATTCCTTGCAGATTACATGCACACCCTAATCAAGTAGGGTTGGTAGCCGGAGCTACAGGCGGTGGCCAGGTTTATGCTTGGATATTAGACTAGGAAAGTATGCTACTGTTCAAAATGATATAGAACAGCTTTTGTGAGGCCACTTCGGAAGAACTTTATGGCTTGTAGGATTACTGGTCATTGCAAAGTGCCAGATTTTTGGATATTAATCGATTATTGGTAAGGATCCATAGTTTTCCCAGAATGAGACCAACTTTTTTTCAGGTTGTATCAATGAGTCCATGATTGATAACATGCAGTGGTAAATACGGCAGCTATTAAACTTCGAAGGAATCTATTTTTAGTAAATTATCGCTTTATTTTCTTCCATGAGGTTAGTTCAGATGGGATTATTTGTTCATCACAGGAAAGTACAGCCTCCGCTACCAATTTCCCAAGCCAACCATGGTATAACAAACCCCTAGAACCAAGACCGCCGAATAACCAGTATTTCCAGGTACCAGTTTTACCTACAAAATCATCAATGCAACCCAACAGCGGAAGTGATCCGTTTATGTTAAGTGGTGGCATTGCCCTCAAGCCTGCCCTAGCTCCGGTGAAAGACCAATGCTTTATGCCTGGATACACGGCAGATGCCTTAGGCAGAAGCTCCTCTAGGGCTTTTGAAGCTTCATCTGCTGAGACATTAGGTGATGAATTTCTTGATTTCCATTCCCATGTTGAGCCCACAAGTAAACTGCAGGTACCCTGGACGGACAACCATGCATCTGACAGTATGGAGGGGCTATGGTCTGGATAATATTCCCTAAAGTGTAGTATAGAGTCCCAAATAATGAGTCTCACGAATGTAACAAAAAAATAATAATAATTTCAAATGGCTGTGAAACCCATTATTTTGTGTCTCAAACAAATTCCTTGGAGGGCATAATTCAACAAGAAGATAGTTCTTACCTTATATTGTCAGGCAGCTGCAGGTGAGCAATGACTCCTCGGCATGTCCTCAGAGGAAGCTTACCAGAGAGTTCTGGAAGCATGTCTGCTTTGGCACCTAAACAAATGATCACTGCATCGTATTCCCCTAAACAAATAAAATTCAAATCAATTCCCTGCAGTAGAAAATGTACCTTCTGAACACGAGCATACTTAAGTTCAGAAGATATGCATATACTTCAAACGAAGGAAATTGCAGCACATGAACAAAACATGTTTAGACATTAGATGTCCTGTCTCTCTCAGTTGGCATGAGAATTTTCCAGCATGAGATAAAATTATCACATAAGAAAATTTACCTTCTAGTTCAAGAATATTGCTAATAGATTTTTGGTGGAGATAACACTCTTTCTCTCCAAAACCAGAGGTGGACAATTCCTTCCCCAAAGCTTTACATGCTAAGAAGAGTCCCTAGCAAATAGCCACAGAACAAACAAAACTTAGAAAGAGAAAAAGAAAACTCACTGTAGAAAATACTAGTTAGTTAAGTCTTCATACCTGAAGATAGCGCTGAGGATTTACATTCACAGCATCCGGCATATAGAAGGCTGTGCTCAGAGGCACACATATATTGGGAAAAAGACGTTTGGCAGCATCCTTACCAATTGTTTCTATTCTGCAACTGGAAAGGCAGTTCTGAGCATTCTAGTCACATGAAGCCACAAACATTGGTATTACCAGAAAATCGTGTATCAATTGCAAAGCGATCCAATTTCTATTGAAGCGGTTAAAAGAAATTACATCATTCATTGCATCCAAACTCTTCATGTTTGTAGCAGGTCTCAGGATGCCCCTGCAAGGAAAAGCAAGCAAGGCAGTGTTTAAGAGCTTAGTGATGAAAAGATAAAAATAAAGCTGACATCTTAGAATTGAGAATCTAAACCTGTTCTTTAAATCTCTAGTGTAAGAACAACAAAGTAAATATAGAAAGAATTAGAAGTGAACGCTGATTCAGCTAATGAAGTCATTGCTTTCTAAGACTCCAAGAATAACAGTGAATTGCCAACAATCTGAAGCTATTTGACAGTATTTGACATAAAGAAGCACCGGAAAAACCAAAGATAATTTGCCTCCTATTTGTTGTGATACAAAAACCATTAATTGCATTTTATTGGCCTATCAAGATTCATAAAGAATATTGTGTACTAAAATTAAGAAAGAGTTGACAGAGAAGGAGGCAAACCTTCTCCTTACTACAAACTCTCCAAACGGTTGACCAGATTCTCCAATTTCTAAATTTGAGGCTTCTGAACCAAGTGCTGCTTCTGCAATGCTTAACAGTTTCAAACTCTCTTTCCAACACTCGGCACCCTGCCAAAGAAGCTTAACTGCAAAATGCAAACCCATAAAAAATCCACTTCAGCAAATAACACTCTTTGACATCCAGAAGCATGCATGTGAGACATGGCAGAGAAAAAAATAAAAGAGAACTCATTACACCAGCAAGATTGGTGTAAAGCCAAAGTAGTTGATGTAAACCTTTAGGGGAATAAGGGTGAAGGAGTCCTCCCGATACTCCAGATGCACCGCCCCCAATCCCGATCTCATCGAATATATCAACGCAAAGATTCAACTCCTTGGGACTGTGCTGCATACACAATTTGCACAAAATCAAAAACAAATACACTAATGAGTGCTTGAGGCAACAAAGGTCAGAATCAGCAAATGCATGAACTATTTAGAATAGCTGTCCAAAGTCCTTTCAAACAAGAAACTGTACAAGAGCAGATATGGTTACAACATTTTTAACTCAGCATCAGCGGGATCACCTCTCCATCATACAGCCCTTGGCAGGACCATAATTTAAGCAAATTACTTAAAATTCAGGTCTTTTTTTGTTTTCACTACTTCCATCAATGTAATTAAAGGACAAGCTAAACAACGGTAATATATTAATTAAGAATTAGTTGAAATATTAATTTATTATTATTATTATTAATTACTGCAGTTCGAAAAGCCTTTAGTTGCTTATGCGCAAAAATTAAGCGAATAAATAGCACAACATCAACATCCTCCTCCTATTTCTTCTCCTTCCATTTATTAAATATTCTAACAAAGTTATAAAAATACTAATTTAAAAAAAAAATGTAATAGGGGGTACCTTCAACAAATGCCAAACAACAGAGAGGCCAGCAAAACCAGCACCAAGCACCGCGTATCTGCATTTTATTATGAATTATCAATAAAGAATCTATATTTATACATGTTTATTGTGAGTATAAATAAACACACACACACTTCATGTGTAACTAAAGGAGAGCTGACCTGAGAGGACGACGCTGGGAAAGACGAGAGAGAAACACAGGCGAACAAGTTCTTTTACTGCGTAAACCACCGTAGAAGCCGAGAGCCACCGGACACCTACAGTCAGTGAGAAGAGTTTTACAGGCTGGCGGCAACGGCATCTTTTTTTTTTTTTTTAGCCGGAAAAGATAATATCTCTGTTTTTAATATAAATCAAGGAAACAAAACCATAAACACTTTAACTCACCAAACCTAACTATATTCAAATACCAAAACTTAATTTAGTCAAACTCTCAGTTTTCTTTTTAACTCATTCAGCCCAAGTCCCGTTTAAAGACCCAAGTTATTCCCTTAATTTAATCATAATCCCTTGGACCAACAATATCTTACTTGCTTGATTGCCACATCACTTACACGAAACAAATCAAAAAAATATTCATTTAGAGGGAAAAATAAAAAATTTGTAAGTTTAAGAAAATTTAAATTAAGTAGTATTTTATTTTATTAGTTTATCTCTTTTATATCACTTTAGAAGTTCCAGTAAGCAAACTCAAATTATTTACAAGGTTCAAGAATGCATTTATGGAGGATAAGAGGCTGACTACAAAAGTTGCAGTATTAGGCCAAGACAATTTCTGTACCAATAAAGTATTTTTGTCCATTTTTCATTTTGAGATTGTCTTTTATGTTAAGTAATTGTCATTACTTTTGATCTTGGAAAATGTATTAGTTTTATTTTATTTTGTATTAGACTTTTTAAAAGGGTTTCCAATGCTTTGTAAAAGAGTTTTTTTTCTGCTGGAAAAGTAAAAATTGAATATTGAGCTTGATCTTCAAATTTAGACAAACCTTTACCCTAAATGTTCTTATTGCTGGAATTTAGGTGGTGGCTTCCTTGGTTGGTGGCTTTGCCTTTATGTCTTGGATCAATCTTAGTTATTTCCATTTTTTTCTCTTCATTTGATTACACTTTACTCACCTACTGACATTGCTGGAATTTGTTAAAGATCCACATCAGTTTTTGGAAGCAGTGTGGTTGATGGTTTCAGTTTGTTTAGGAGGTGAACCAAAACCAAATGAGAAACGAAACGAATTGGGAAACCATATATTATTAATAGGATGTAAAAGTAAATGCAAGTAAAAGGAGGTATTAATATTCAGTGCAGGCCTTCAGTTAGGTTACTTTTACCCAAAAAAAAAAAAAAAGAAAGCATTCATTTATGTTTAGACTTTTTTTTTTTTTTTAAAAAGGGGGCTATTTAATAATAAAATTAATTATACTGTAGTAGTGTATTTCAGTTAAGAGAGCAACTTTACAAAATTTCAATTCATTTCTCAATGTTTTCATTCCTTGAGCAACTAGTCTCATGTTTTCACGTTTCTTTTCATTACTACTACAAGTTGAGTTGACAGATGTTCGAGGAAGTCGAATAACCTTTTTTCTACTGCTACTACTACTACAAGAAATTGGGATTAGTAATGGAAGCAACCTATTACATACAGTCTATGGGGATCATTCCCATCCTCAAAAGAAGCTCGGATCTTAGCTCTAATAATTTTACAACCACAACAACAGTACCCACGATTCCAACAGAGTAATTAATTAAGTTAGAAAATCACGTTTCTTAATCAACAAATATATATATATATATATTGCTAAAGAAGTTGTTTGAATTAATCGATTGATAACATTGATGAAGATCAACAACCATCCATCAGAATTCTAAGAAATATAATAATCTCCTGCTTTTAATTGAAGCAATATTGTATACAACTAACAGTACAGTAGTACTAAAATATAACCAACCTGCAGCCATTCTACAGATATTACAAACTTCGTTGCTTGCAATTGCCATAATAAGAATGGAGAGATGAGAATAAAGGTTGCTGTTGATGATTTCCATACAGATAGATGAACAGAATGATTTAACCATTTTCTCTTCCAATTAAACTTTCCGCAAAATAACACGCCGTTCTCGTTTGTATTCAACTTCATCTCTCTGGTGCATAATTATTAGGGCTCTTCTTATCTGCAAAATTCAGCAGATACATATATTATATTAGTGAAAACATAAACCACGCAACAGGAGGGTGGGATCAAATCAAAAGAAGCACAACATTTTAAAAGAAACTCGTGTGAATGTTCTTGTTTAACTTAACAACTCATTGTCGATCATCATCGTAATTGTTTTTGTATTCATTGCTTTATTCCCCCTAAAATATTTATCTTGGGCATCAGTTTTAATACTACTATTTTGTTACTAAAATCACTCAACATTGTAAAGTTTGGCCAACAAAATTTATGGAGAAGGTTGATTGTTTCGCGAGGCCTTTGGTATGAAATTTAAAACAAATACTTACCATTGATTCATTCATCCCCATTCTAGTGAGATCATCAATCAGCCTCCTCTCAGATATTTGGTTTCCGATGGGTAGTCTTCTCTTTATCTGAATTTCTGCTTGCTGTTTAAGGGAAAAAAATTAATGATTTAACATTGAATCTGGGGGGTAAAACTAGGAAAGATGAAAGATATGAAAGCCATGGTGCTCATGACAAACCTTTATCTCATTAGCCATCTCAGCGGTTAGATTTACTTGCTGATTTATTCCAGACCTTGCCGCATCCATGGTGGAAACAGTAAACAGTCTTACCGCTTCGTTAACTTCATTCTCAGTGGCAACATGAGACCTAATATCATGGTTCAAGAAAGCCACAAATCCATTAGTCATCTAAATACAAAAAAAATAAATTAAGCTCCGAAATTGACAATTATATTTGTAGTTATTCGATTGCTTTTCCTAAATGTAGAATGAGCATTTTGTTATCAACTCAATTGTGCAAATTAAGCAGCCAATTCAAATTATAAAATTATCACAACAAATGTAGAATGAACATTTCATTATCAACTCAATTGTGCAAATTAAACAACCAATTCAAATCATAAAATTATCACAACTCAACATCCCCAGCATCATTCTTCAAAATGACATACATCTTTCACAATCTCGGGCTTAAAACCAGTACTTACAGTTTCATTTTTGCAAGGGCCTCGCTTAACCTTACAATGGCTTCCAGCTGCCTTACAGTAATGGGTATAGGAGCAGCCTCACCGGTTTCATTTGCCTGCCGCCTCATGTCCTATAAGAATCACCATGTTGATAACCAGAATTAATTAACAGAGAAGGGAGCACTTCCAAATGAACAAGAATAGAATAGACATATGATTACAAAAGTTTAACATCCTTTTTTTTTTCCCTCAAAAGCTCCTGCAGTATTTCCACAAATTGACGTGGTCTTGTTGGTTTCATGATATGAGTAAGTTCAGGAATACCTTTCGGATTTGGACATACTGGTCCCGAAGCTTTGCTGATGCAGACTCTGACAGACGGGGTTGACATTCAACTCTACAATATTGTATATACCTGTCAACATTGTAACTCAAAAAGTTCAGCATTTCATCAATATTTGACAAGGGAGCATGACAGGGAATGCATGCCATGTTTCTTCGTGATATACATACCTCTTCAGCCAATTCTCCTCTTTAGTAACTTTGCTGTCAGCTGAGACTGCATCAGCAGATGCGTGAACTTTTATGATGTGACTAGCAATAAGCTGCAAAAAGAAAATTTAAACTTTAGTAACTGAATTAAGAGAAATTTGATGAATGCAATAATCTTTTTTTTTTTTTTGGTCTTCTAATTCTTGTTGGAATGAAGTAAGCTTGATAAAAGTACAGAAAAATTATTTCAATTCTACTAATTTGTTCTTGTGAGAGATTTCATTACTTCAACGCTCAATGAAAGAGTTTGTGTCATCAAATGTTCTGGCAAAAGATTTCATTACTTCAATGATCAATGAAAGAGTTTTGTGCCGTTGAATGCAATGAAAATATCAAATGATTATATTTCCCAAAAGAGAAAAATCAAAATCTTGCCCTAAATATCTTAGTTGAGAAAAATTATTATATATTACCTTATCCTGACTGTACATCCTGACATCCTTCACAATGAAGATTAAATCAAACCTAGAAAGAATTGTTGTCTGTAAATCAATGTTATCCTGTGCAGACTGCAAGGAGGAATATCTTTTAGTTATTTAGCCAGAAATCAGCAAAAAGTAAGAAATGGCCCTAGAAAAACAGTTAACACATTATGGACCTTAAGATCATCAAATCTTCCTGAGGGAGGATTAGCAGCGGCAAGGACTGAGGTTCTTGAATTGAGAACAGTTGTTATTCCTGCTTTGGCAATGGATATTGTCTGCTGCTCCATAGCTTCATGAATAGCAACCCTATATGGCACAAAATGAGAACTCCTAAAGGCCCATAAATAAGAGATGGAACGATCTAGTTATAAATGAAATGAAGCCACTTTAAATTACCTATCCTCTGATCTCATCTTGTCAAACTCATCAATGCAAACGACTCCTCCATCTGCCAAAACCATGGCTCCTCCTTCAAGATAAAATTCACGCTGAATTGGGTATAAGAAATTTTAATTGGAGGTTAGAAAGGATATTATTTGATTAATGAACATATTATCCACAAGCAAGCAAGACAAATTGAGAAATTAATATTACTTGAACAGAAACCAAAAAAGATCAAGAACTCACAGAGCTACCATCTCGGATCACTGAAGCTGTAAGACCTGCAGCTGATGAACCTTTCCCAGAAGTATAAACAGCTATAGGTGCTGTCTTCTCAACAAACTTGAGAAACTTTAAAAGCAATCATACAATCAGTAATCTTGAAAGCAAAGCAAAACAAAGCAAGAGCATGAAAAAAACAAAATTAAGATTCACTTGGCCTAGACAATTGGCTTGCATGGGAAGTCAAGAACCTTTCAACAGGAACAGGGAAACAGAGCTCAAATTAAGCAACAGTATATGATTTTGAACAGGCTCTCTCCTCAAAAACTAATCAAGATATACGTAAAATGAACCTGTGATTTAGCAGTAGAAGGGTCCCCCAGAAGTAACACGTTGATATCACCTCTTAACTTAACACCATCTGGCAAATTCTGCAGTAACAATATTGGTTATATATTATGAATGAACAAGATCAACAACAATATAATTAAGTTCAAGATATACCTTCCTAGATCCTCCAAACAGAAGGCAAGCAACAGCTTTCTTCACATCATCGTGACCAAAAATGGAAGGAGCAATCTTGGAGCATATGGATTTGTATGCATCCGGTTGTGAAGAAAATTTTTTGAATTCTTCTATCTGCAAGTAATGTCATTACATAAGGCAATGTAAAATGAACAGTGGCAGCTCTGAAAAGTGAAATTAATAAAAATAATGATTCACCAAAAACAAAAACTAATGATCACTTAATATAATCTCCCACCAAATTGCATAAGTAACAGTGAAAACATTTGTAAAATTTGGTAGTGAATTTGAATAGAATGCACAAGTATCATGACAAACAAGAAAAATTGGTTATAAGAATCCCACCATATATAATTTAAGAGATGCTGCAATGCAGAGATAATCATAAATATTCAAATGAAGTGTTCCTTAAGATTTCAACAACACACCTCTTCTTGTGTGAAAGCAGCAGGACCTCGAGAACTAGCCTCACTGGCTTCTTCCAACCCAACAACCCTGATATAAGGTTGTCTAACGGCAACTGCACCTTTGTGGCTGAATAAAATTGGACCAAAAAGGATCAGTAATGGAATACTGATACAAATAAAAAGATGTTAAACTAAATATACAAAAATACAATGATTCTTACGAGGCGGATGAATTCGCAGATTGAAATATACTATAAATCCCCATGATAGTCAATCGTGTTCCGGGTACAATTGTCTGAACAAGATGTCGATCAACCGACAGAAGCATATTTCTAGGAAGCTCTCCAGTGGGCACATCCTTGTAAATTCAAAGCAACAAGCATAAGCAAACTTCAAAAACACTAATTCTAATACTCATACATCCAAGTGAAGATCAATACCTCTGGATTCTCCTGCAGCTTCAGCGTTTGTTGATCAACATACTGACTCTTATCAGGGACCACGATCCAAGGATCAATTGGGCAAGGCTCTTCTCCGGCCTAAAAACATTCCTATCAATCTTACTAACTCTATGATTGCAAAAGGAAAAATTTAAAAAAAAAAAAAAAAAAAAGAGAGAGAGAGAACCCCACACCAACAAATTTTAGATATTGACCTGAGGTATATGGCCACATGATCGAGGGACAATGGCACCTCCAAGGCCTGGACGACAGGGAACGTCCAAAGTACTCTTACAATTCTTGCACGATAGATGTACATAAGTTGCTTTTGCCTTAACCCTGGACGCAGCGATGGTAATCCCAGATATCTTTACCAGTTTCGATATATATTGAGCCTGACCATCAGTTTAAAATGAAAATCATTTAACATTGACATTTTTCTCGATATTCCTGCACTTCCTCGTCAAACAAACATAGAAAAAGAATCCAAAAAGACTAACCCCAAGTGATCGCATCGACATAGAATCCTCCTTGGAAGTTAACAAAATTTGCACCTCCTCGGTCTTGGGTTCCTCCATGTCGACCTTCATCTTCAAACTCGCCAAAACCTCGGCTGCCGCTGTCTCAAACTAACCAAAAATAACAAAACACAAATTGCATTCCTTTATCACAATTGTAGACTGTAAAATTGATATAATTCTACAATGATAAAAATTATAAACATAAGTTTGCAATAATTTTGAATTAATTCTATAAACGTGAAATTAGATGTAAATAAGAGGAAAACTGAAAATAGATCGAGTACCAAAGGAAGGTAGTCGGCGGGAGAGGAGCGGAGGAGGGAGGGGAGATCGGCATCGAAGGCCAGGAGGTCTTCGAGGTGGACCAATAAAAACTTAGGGTTTTCGATTAGACTCTCTCTATACGGAAACACGTTTTTATCTCTCTCGAAATTTCTTATGAACTCCTTGAACTTGATCTGGACCGAATGGCGGCGATGCTTCGCCTCGGTCGCCGCCGCCGCATCCTCCGGAAACTGCGCCTGGTCGCTGTAAAACACGGCGCCCTCGTCCCACCCTGACATTCTTTCCTCAACTCTTTCTTTCTTCCAGTCGCTGCAAGAACAATGATCTCTCTTCTGTCCAAAAAAGGAGCGCACACTCGATGGCTACTTGTTTTTTCGCGGGAAGATTTGGCGGGAAAATGATGGTGACGTGGCAGAGGCATGCGGGCTTCACATAAAGGTCCGGTCCAAGATGCAATTTTCCTCTTTCTCTAAAAAAATTATAAACAAAATTTTTATTTTTGAATTATCTTCCCATTTGTGAAGGGAAATTAATTCACATAAAATTTTAATAATAATAATAATAATAATAAATCATTAGGGGCAAGAGACAGAGAGAGAAGTGTTGTTGCAGTTGCTCGACCTACAAGAAAACTCCATGGATATAACAAGCACAAAAGGTCCTCAACAGTCTTTCAACAGGATAAACAAAAATGGTGTGCAAACCAAAGCATATCCTTCTTGAACAACAAAATAAATGAAACCTGCAAGGCATTCCAGATCAAAACATACAAATTTCTCCATATCACAAAAACAAAGATGAAACATTTAACCCCACAACCAAGAAAAAAATTGTTGCATTATTTATTTTGTGATAAGCAGTCAACTTCGAATACAAGATATGATGGATCTATGTTCAGGTTGCAATATCTTATCGGACTATGATATGACATATACCGGCTCGTATTTACATGACTATAGTCAAGGACTTCCTCGGATTATGTTATGATAGCTACCTTCATCAACAGCTATGTTATACTATTATGATCATGCATCTTCTAGAACCGGTAACCTACGCGTTCCAAGTACCAAAGTGCCCCTTCTGCTGCGTGCTCGGCTGCAGCTTTCTTTTTTGAATGAGGGGCTCCGGTGCATTCTAAAACCGCATCCGGGGTTTCCATTTCCACGATAACGCTGAAGGTGAACCTGCAAATTGATTTGGATTTCAGCATTTGGTGGGAAGTAAAGTTACTGAACAAAGAGTTTTTCTAATTCAAATCAGTCAATGTTTACTGTTGTGGACTGCGGACTTACAATTTCAAATGGGACAGACCTTCCTCTTTGCAACAATCAAAAGTTGGGGGTTTCCAACAATTAGCAGCACAGAATTCATACAAACGTGATCTTGCTGATCTGTTCTGTAACCCACCTGAAAAATATTAGGAGTCAGTGAGTGTGATAAATTTTTCAAGACTTTATACTAGCTAATGAAATAAAAATAACTACGGAATACCTGATATTGGTGACTCAATGTCACAATTAGAATCTGCAGTGATCTCATTTGGATGCCCTCTTACATCTTTAAAAGGGAATGACGAGTGTCTACCAACTGGTACAATGGACGGGGAAGTACTGGTCTGCTTGCTATCACAGTAATCAGTGGAGTTATAAACGCTGCTGAAAGGTTCCGTCAACTTCAATGTTTCAAATGCATTCTCATCTGCAACAACCACATCTATGGGTGTTTCATCATATCCAATCAGTCTGGCTTTCAACTTGGGGCCGGACTTGAGAACACTCTCCAGAGATTTAGACTTGGGCAAGTAGCCTGCAGCCTGCACATCCACAGTCCATGAGCACGCACAACTCAGAATGACAGGTTAATAAACAAAGGGACACATCAATTGTTCACATATGACTTTTACCTTCAACTTGGTGGATAATTGTTGCGAGGCAATCCTAATAGCTTCTTTTCTGTTCAGGTTCATTGCAGAAGCAGCTATACAACCATTGTCTTTCCCAGTTGCTTTTGCTTCAGCTAAGAATTTTCCCCCCTTTTTTATGGTCGGAAGCTGCAAATTCAAGTCATGTGACTGGCAAAGTTCTTGTAGTTCCCTGATAGGATTGAGCTGTAAGCTGGAAAAGTTCCTGATTGGATCCAAAAAGGATAACATTATTTCCCACACAGTGTTCAAATTAAACCCTGTGTCAAGCAGGATGGCTCCCAAAGAAGATTCTACCAAGTCACCAAGAACCTGAACCAATAAATTAATCACATGAATTTAGAGCCCATTTTAAATGTAGAACAAGCAGGAGAAAGGACAAAACATTACAATGTTTACCTTTGGACATTTAGGCCCTTCTAACAGTTCCTTTGTAGAAGAAGTTTTTATATAGTCCACATAATTGTTTATGGCATCGGAGAGGACACTTGAATCAAAGATGAGAAAATTATGGAAGGATCGATCAACTGCAACATTGGCAAACGCCTGATTATTCACTAACACAGATCTCAAATCCGTTAGCTGACCAGGCTTCAACTTTGGATAGACTGAAAATAGATATGAAGTGATTAAATAATCCAAGACAGCATCTCCAAGGAACTCCAATCTCTGGCAAAGACAATTAAAATATTACACAGGGGCATCACAACATAAAAATGCATCAACAACCAGCCGCTGGCAAGAAACCTGAAGTAGAGATGAGCAGCTCAAGTCATAATTTTTGAACAAGAAAACAAAGTGCATACCTGATAGCAACCTCCTCCAAGCTTGTTGTAAGAAGGATGCACAAAGGCCTGTAACATCAAACCTTTATGGAGAAACTGATACCCTAGCAAGTTTTCAAGGGTCGCCATATTCACGGTATCAGTAAGTGACAAGTAGCTTTTGCTTGAGATGCAAATATTAGTAACTTGTGAGGCTTCGAAGTTCACTTGTATGCCAATCCATCTAAGAAACGAAATTGCAGCTTTGAAGCCACTATCAACTATAAATGCTCCAACAAGGGCTTCAACCACATCAGCAATCGTTTTCTTATGTAACCAGTGGTGACCTTTACTACATCTGACTTCACTAGCATTTGCTTCGTCTGCTGCACACCCTTCATATTGAGGAGAATGAATGGTTCTTTCTGTTTCCTGAGTGCAAATTATTGGGCAACGATGGCCCAAAACAAAGAATTGGCAGGGATCAAATGGTTGATCACGTATGTACACCTGAAATATGTCCAAACTTATAAGCATTACAAAGAATCTAAAATGCAATTGCATACATAGCACAGCATTAATTCCTAGCTTAAATGCTCTACTCCATACTGAATAACTATAAATCCCAAACACACATAACTGTAGTACATTTAGAACAATACTAATTAAAAGTTCAACAATCAAACATCAAGACAGTTATCTTTTTTATAAAACCACCATTACCAGATAGAGATTAAATCTAGAGTCCAATTCTACCTGTAAATCGTTCATTGTTGCTAGCTTGAACAAATTCGAGTTATTTACAGCATTTGAGCGCTTCCAAGTGAGCTGTCCCTCATCAAGTGTATCGTGCAAAAGGAAAAGGTGCCGTCCAACTGCATATTTAAGAAAGGCATCACCAAGTATTTCAAGCCGTTCAAGAGAAAAGCGCTCCTGGCATTTCTCAGTAGTGAGTGCCTCTAGAACCTAAAATGCAGTCACATCTGTTATTTGCAGATATGGTTCATGTCTATGTTGAAAAAAAGAAATACAGGCTTCATTTTAGTAGCACAATGAAGCCAAAATTGCAGAATTGAAATAATATCACAAGTGATGAGGACTTACCCTATCAGCACTAACTTCAGCTCCCTCAGGGAATGAAGCAGATAATAAGTGCTTCAGTTCAATGGCTACAAGCAAGTTTTCCAGGCGGTGCATAATTGATGGCAACAAAGATAGTGAACTCCCAATATCTTTAGAGAAGCCTATTATCTTTAATTGACAAAGCTCGGGAGGCAAATCGTCAAAGTACTCATCTAGTTCATGTGCTTCTGTTCAACAATTAAAGAAGCTTGATTTCTGAATGAATTGGAAGACGGAGAGAGAGATAAACAGGAAAATGTAATCTGGAAAAAAAAAAAAAAAAAAGCAACATAGCAGTTGTACCACATTTTTTGGAAATAAGATCATGGATTATATATACTGTGATTGGCTGTCCACCAGTAGCTTAAATTTTTGGGTGGATTTGTCTAGAAATCATTACAATTCAATCCAACTTCACACATTTGGGGCATCAATGACTTAAACAATATACCAGATGGGGAAAAAAAGAAAAGCAAACCAAAACGAAGGTGAAAAAAGCACCTGAATCATCGTGCTTTCTGTTATGCAGCAAATTGCGCAAGCGAAAAAGTGGTTTTGCATGGAGAAGAGGTTGTGCTGGATTTTTTAGGAGAATACCATAACTGTTTCGCAACATAGAATAAGACTGCAGTCAATAATGCATGTTAATCATGAAAAGAATACCAAACCTCTAGATTCATTATTATGTTTATATGTCCTTGCATCCAACAGAAAAGTGCTAGCAACAAGCAGAATGCAGGGAGTGAAATATACATGAGCTTTTACAAGCAAACAATAATGATTACAATTTTTACATTCTAGTAGTAAAATGTCAGGAAGATCAGTTACTTACCTTTTGATCAAGTGTTCCATATGGCATGATGATTCTGAATCTTTATACGGGCTGTAACCATTCTTTTCACGAACAACATTTGTAACGAAGTAAAACATCTTCTTGTGTCGGGCATACACCAAACTATTCTCAACATCACTTATGCCGCTGCAACAATTATCAAGCTGTAAGTGTGCACCAGAAGGAAATTTTCTCCTCTCTACAGAACATCCCTGAGTCCCAAAAACTGGAGATGATAAACATCTTCTGATGATCTTCCAATCTACAGTAACAGAGTTTGCATTTTTACAAAAAATGACTGGAAGTAACAAGTAGAAGGTCAATGTGCGTGATTCACTATTGTCATCTTTTCCTAAGGGTACAAGTTCAGAAATGAATTGCGATCGGTCAAGGATAACCTTGAAGAGCATTTCTTGGAAATGCTGAGCCTGCATAATCTGTATAGAAATTCAGAGTCAATACTTGATATAAGTTCAGTGTCATAAATATTATTTCGAAAATAAGGTTACCTCATCTTTAGTAAATTCTACAATTCCTGATGGGACAAGCTTTGTCAACACAGATCTACCATGAGCGAGGTGAAGATCAAGTTCCAGTTCATCAGCCTCTCTGGGGAGAGTTGACTTGATAAAAAGAGCAAACTCCTTATAGACCCTGTCCTCGGGATCAGGTTTAAATTTTATAAAGTATGAGTTAAGATGGACAGTATTCTCCAACTTGGACCACGATTCTCTAAGTACAGAAGGAACTTGCATCTCATGTAGTTCTTCCCGTGAACCATCACCTGCCAATAAACAAATTCAAATGATTGATCCCCAATTTTATTCAAAAAAAAAAAAGGCAAATGGTTGTGTCTCAACCTTCGCAGCTGTCAGAATCAGAAGAGTCCGGCACCGGTTCATCCGCATTTGTATCATCTTGTTGTGGCAGAAGATAGTCTGTTAAGGCACCCAGTTTATGCAATTCTTCAATTGCTTTCAGACAAGCATCTTTCTTAGCTGCTTCCATTGAAGATTGTGGTGTGCCAACAATCTGATGGACTGGAGCATTAGCAGGTAAAATTATGTGACAGACAGTTCCCCCCAAATCATCAAAATAATAAAATTTTGGCTTGGGGTTAAAAAACCTGTAAAATTAGATCAACAAATCAACAAAAAATGTATGCAAATTGAGGAACTTCCACAAGGCCGCTTGAGTAGTTGAAACAAAAATACCAATCAAATGTGAGAAAAGGATCATACTCATCATGTGGAAGCTTTGAACAATAGCGGTGAAGTAAAGAGATGCCATATCCAGCACTAATGCAAGCACCAGATGAATCAACTCTATATACTCTTTCCTCAGAACAAGTAATAGTTTCACTGGATGTTCTGACCACAATTTCCCTATTCATCCGATCTTCATCCTTGCCAAAACTTTTTATGAGATCTAGCTCCCTCTGGTTGCCACTGCAATATTGAGATCAAAGATTATTCTGGTTAAGGAAAGTAAAGGAAATAGGTGATTCAACTTACAGATAGAATGTGCTCTAAGAAAATACCTGTCCACCAGAAAGGCATATTCGGATTGTGGCATTCGAGCACGACCTCTAGACTGTATAAAGCTAGAAACAGTTTCCGGAAGATCAAACCGTATAACAAGGCAACATGTCTGAATATCAAGTCCCTCTTCACCAACTTTAGTAGCAACCAGAAGATTCAACTGCCCAATAAGCAAAGTGTGTGTCTCAATAATTGATTCCATGTTTACATTTAAGAATCATTACCTTCTGCACTCTGTATTTTATGTTGCCTTTATTAGATTCATTGCAAAGTTAATGACGATTACAATGATAAAATATGAGACATGACAATTCACACAATGTAAATCGGTTCAATCAAAATCTTTGTTTTCTATATCACGTGATATGAACATGAAATTACAAATAAATTAACAAAAGAAGAGAAAAAAATTATGGTTTAAAGACTTTCAAAATCCCCTAATTAGAAGACCAATGTTAAGACCTTATAAAGAAAGTGAAGCGTTACCTCTCCAGATCGGAACTTCTCAAGGATGCTCTTCATGGTATTCCGTGACATACTCTTCAGTCCAGCATTCACTCCAACAAGGAAATGACACTTCCAGGAAGCCAGAAACTTAAGGTTATGTAGTATATATGACAATGATCTTGCAGTAACAATCCTATTTACAAAAATTATACATTTCATATTTGGTTGTAACCTGAAAAACAATTAACAAATAAACTTCATTAGAAGAATGCCTGAGTTGTCTAGACAATTCATTTAGCATATGTTCTCTTCACAGCAGACATGACCAAACGAAGATTGAGCAATTGGCGGGGAGAGGAAAAAGAAGAAAAATCCTGCTCTTAAATTGTTCTAGCAATGAACTTATTCCAAAGTTTTTTTTTTTTTTTTTAATGAATTCATTTTGTTTCTTGGCCACGTACATAACAGCTGCTGCAAATCATCATTTTTATACATATAATTCATTGATAGCCAACAAAAAATTCAGAAAAATCTATCTGTCACAAAGCAAGTTTATGTATCTAAATTGTGCATAAATCACACAGCTTGGTCTATGAAATACAATCAAACAAGGCATTTACTTAACAACAACAAACAAAAGCAAAAGAAAATGAGAACCCCAAGAAACAAGGTAAAGAATATATAGCTTCAAGCACTAAAATACCAACCTGAAGGTGGAAAGAATTCCAATAAGACGCAAAAGCTTTTTTGAGAAATATGGCTCCTTTAAAACCTCTATACAAGACAAATCAGAGGAAATGCCATCTACAAGAATAGCAATAGTGAAATTTACATAAGTACTTATAGCAAAATGATCCTTGAATATCATAGTGAATAAACTTTTGAACATTTAATGCAGCATATTGAAATCAAATAAAAAATCTGATGTATAGTTGTGATCTACACATGCTCTAAAGCAAGCAATATGATTGTAGAAAATTTAAGTGCTATATAGACAAAGATGAAAAGTAGAAGACAGCTGAAGATTCAATCAAAAACTCTCGAAACAAATAATAGTACCTCTTGTGCAATCAGAAGCAAAGACTTCAGCAGCCCGAGACAGAAATCTACACAAAGAGTCATCAATGGTATTTCCTTCTGCTTCTATTAACTCATTCCTCACAGACTGATCGCCACTCAAAAGAATGTCACTAGCCTTCAAAATGTGGAAAGAAAACAGATGTATATAAGCACGCTATCAACATCCAACAGAAATGCATATCATGTGAAATAAATCCTATAACTTTGCCTCATATGGACAAAATTATAACATCGTAGTCCTCAAGAGAAGAGAAAATGACCAAATAATTAGAACCAAGACATCCAATTTGTAGTACAAGAGCTTACATGCATTGCTCCACAAACTCCAAGATTTTCCAAACAAAATATCATATTATCATGCAACCTGCTGAGCTGTTTCTTTGTGTTCCGAAGACTTTGATGATCATGCATCTCTTGGCTAAGTGCTGATATGCACTGCTCTTATAGCAAAGCAAAAGCAATGGGTAAAAGCTTGTTTCCACAAAAAGTTTATAGCCAAATGACCTGCTATAAGAATATACCTCGCGTTTTATCTCAGCAAGTATCTGACAATAAGTCATGTAACGGCTAGAAGTGTCATTTATAACAGGACCATATTGATATACTCTAACCACAGGAGATGAGACAAAACTTTCGAGCTCTTCCTTATCTTCAACCGAATAGACCTTCAAGAGAAGGATAAAGGACAGCAGTGATCAGAAATGAATTCTTGAACAGCTAGACCAATATAACCAAATGACCAGCGACAACTGAAACCTAACTGTGATTGCACTAAGCATGGAAAGAAAATCTTAATCTCTCAAATGGGTGGAAACTGAACATTTTCTTTCGCACAGTTCATTAATAAGTAAACGGTAAATCTTTTTCATATGCTTATAATGTAAGGTTGAATAAAACTCCATCTGAGCAGTCATTGTCAGCTCTGCTTACATTCATTCAAACTGAAATGTGCCGACCTGCCTTCAACTAAGCAAATAACGGTTTGAAAATGCCTGCCTAATCTCGGCAGCACTTGAATCAGGCTAATTGCAACAGAATCCACAAGATAAAAATGGCCCAAGCATTGAGAATCTAGATTAAAACCCTAATAAGTAAGAAATGAAAACAATTTCTTCATATCTACAAGAATAGAAATGAGGGAAAAAAAAGATTTATGTGAACTCAGCACGCTCAGTGCTTAAAGGCCTGTGGAAAAAGATACCATTTCAATGGTCCAAAAATCTTGCAAACTATTCTTTAGGCAAGTTGCATTAATGTAATTTTACAATTGAGCAACCATATTTCCAATAATAATTATTTAAAGAAAAGATTTTGGAAGCCTGAGTTACATCTCAAATTAAAAGTTTCTATAACTCACCTTAGCATCAAGTAACTTTTCAAGACTATTAATGCTTTTTGGTAAATTTGCTTGAGTTGATGCACCTGAAAGAGTAACATATATACATGAAGACCTGAGTAAACTCTGAACTTAAGTAACTACTACCTCAAAAACCCAAATAAAAAATCTACCCAGTTTTCAGAGAAGGAAAATCCAGGGAACTTAATTAATGCATTCCACCGCACTTGCCAGGCCAAAATTCTTAAAAGTCACAGTAACATTAGTAAGCTAGATATTCAACTTCTCATTCTTAAGGTTTTTTCAACAAAAAAAAAAGAAAAAAAAAAAGAAAAGAGAGAGAAAATTGGATTCTGCTTGATCCATAAACCATTCATGCTGAAGAAGGAAGGACTTCAACCTTAGTAAAATCACAGTTCAAACTTTATAGAGATAGGAAATTAGAGTTACAAAGAGTCTGCTTTTTATTATTTTTGTCATCATTATTTTGTCTATAGTTCTAGATCTTGATCCACCTTCAATCTTTAAAACAACAATTCATTTGAACTTGGCCTTCCAACCAATGCACACACATAGATGTGTACACATAAAAATGTTGCTTTTCATATGCTATAGTTGGAGTGCAGTAAGTATTAGTCAAGAGTATTCGATCCAGAATCCACTCTACCTCTTTCAAAGTTCCATCTAAGCAGAATTAAAATATAAAATTTTAAATTATTGAAAATCAGGAAATAATAATATGAAACAACACCAAATATACAATAGAGAATTAGCACTCAAACTGGATCTGCATTACCTTTACCAATAACTGGAGATGCTGTCATGCCAAATATACGAGGAACTTTCATGATATTAGGTTTATAGAAATCCTACACAGTTTTCAAGATAATCTATGTCAAGAGACTAAAGTACACCACAAACAGCAAAGTGCACATAAATTTGTGCTTACGAAAGCAAAACATAAGTCTATGAGATCATTACTTTCATGATTGTTGCATAAGGATGATTGCTTTTGACTTGAGCATGATGACACTCATCAAAGATCAGAAGAGCAATTAACTCCATCTTGATAAAGCGGTGATATAAACTATAAAGCAGTATTTGAGGGATCATCACAAGAACCTACAGAAAAAAAGTCAGCACAAGCTAAGAATTTAGCCAAAGACAATGCAGCTGCTATGAGAACTGTGATTGCTAATGACAGACAGAAAAATAAGCAATATCATCATGCTGCAAAAGAATAACCTGACCTACAAAAGTATAATGAATTCAAGAACTGGTAAAAGCAAAAGGAACAGAATTCTTTGGCCCACTATCTAATGTTATTACCTCATATTGGTCAATCTCTTTTTCCCAATCATGATGAGTTTTTAAGCGCTTTGAACCACCACAAAAGGTTCCTACCTTGAAGCCAATAGATTCTTCTATAACCTTGGCTTGCTACAATCAACAACAGAATTTTAAGCTAAGAAAACAAAAACACTTAGATCGACATCCAACACTGTTTACTCTTCAGCTTAAATTTAATGTTGTATTCTGCATCTAGACATTACCAAAAAAAAAAAAAAAATGAATGATAAAGTACAAAATGCATAAGATGAAGAAGCTCACCTGTTGGACAAGAGCAACGGTAGGAGCAAGAAAGATACATAGGTTCTTCTGCGGTTTACGTAACAAGTGTGCAAGCTCATATATGAGAAGCACAGCAATGTGTGTCTTACCACATCCCGTTCCTAAGTATACAATTATGTTCTCTTCCATTGCTTTCTTGCATAGCTCCAGTTGATACCTTAGAAGAAAGAGAAAAGAAAGTGAATGATAGGCAAGCCAAATTTCTCACACACAATCACACACACCCCCTCCCCCCTCCCCAATTCATAAGAAAAATATTCTCAAAGAAAATTCACATTTCAAATAAAAAAGAACTATGAAAACATATTGAATAGCCATATGAATCAATAAGTATAAAAATGCAACATAAGAGTAATGTTCTTTGCTAAAATTTCATCTATGAACATGTTCATTGATTATATAAAATTTCATAGTATCGTAAAAGATGATTTCTTGCTGAGGGTGTCATATTAGGTAACTGCTTACTTGCAAGCTCAATCATTAGATTATGCCCTAATACTATAATTAACAACCTGAGTTAAAGAAATGCAAATACATAATTGGTTTCTATCAGTTGATATCTTCTTTTTCACCAAATAGAAACAACAGCAATAACGATCCTTCTTTTTCTTGTGGTTTCCTCCATTTTCTAACAGATCAAACAGACGGCTAAACACATTTGGAGGACAGCAAGCATAAGAACTAAATAAACCACCAAAACCCAATTAAATATCCAAAGTGACCACTTATTTTATGATAATTCTCTAAACACAGCTCCAAATTATTCCAAAAAAAGAAAAAAGATCTACCTTTGCTTATGTTTTTTTCCAATTTTCTCAGCAATCAAATGAAAGCTAACCAAACAATACAAAAACAAACCGAACACACATAAAAGTACTAAAAGCAACTACAAAGTTACTGATAATCTCTCAAAAACAAAACAGCGTTGTCAGAGAAAAAAAATTCATTTTTTGTTTTCCTCCAATTTTCTCACCAACCAAAACTACAAAATTAAAACAAACCCATTTAGCAAAAGTAGTAAAACCAACTTCTTGGGTCCTCATAATTTCCCAAAGCAAAACAAAAGTAAAAAGAAAGAAACACCTACTTTCTTCATATGTTTTCCACCACTTTTCTCACCAGCCAAACAAAACAAAACGAACCGACAAGTTACAAGCAGTACAATCACAAACTAACATACCTTCTAGCAATCTTTCTCGGATCTTTCTCACTCTTCTGAGCTCCTACACTCGATTCTGCAGCAACATCAACCTCAGAAAATGCCACAGAACTATCCTCTTCCACCGCCGGCGTAGCACAAATATCAGAACCGCCACCGGCCAGTCGAATATGCTCCATCGTGGAATCGCCGTCCGGCATGGCAAAGTATGTCTTCCTCTCACTGTTTCCTCTTAGTTCAGTCTCGTTGGGTTCTGCTCATAGCTCTTTTCAGAGCTAAAAAACTCGGAGATGAGAGTAAAAATTCTTTCTTTTGTTTTCCTTTAATTTTTTTCTATTTTTTTTAGCTCGGTCTGAACTCTTAGATGAATCTAACGAAACGTATATGACGGGAATTGCTGGAAAAGTGTTAACTTGGTGACGAAGGATTCGTAATCGCACGAACGAAGGTGGGACCAGAGTTCGGAGTTTCATGTCTTTTGTCTTACTGTGTCAACATTCTACAGTCTCGGGGTCAACTTTTTTTACTAATTTCTTTTTTAAGTTGGAAATTATTTTTTTATTAAATACTATTAAATTAAATATTTCTATAAATAATAATAATAGTAATAGTAATAATTAATTATTTTATTGGAACAAGAATTTACACAAATTATTATCCAATAAATAAATAAATTATGGGTTTTTGGGTCCAAATTCATCTTGATGGGCCGCATTGATTGTTCTTCCAACCCTACAGCCCACTCAATTGACAATTCCATCGATCATCTGGATTCAACTCACAAGAAAATCGACCACACAGAAGTCAATGATGCTTGAGGAATGCAAGAAAGAAACTTGTAGATTATACCATAATTATATTACAGCAAGTAAAACAGTTCTGTAACTAAAACAACCAAGAGTAATAATCAATCTAGTGAGCGACTGTCATGTCATGTCATGGGTGCAATTGTGCTCTATAAAATGGGCGACCTCGCTCACAGAAACATTTCTGATCAACCCAATACAATATAACATGCCACTCTTACGTATAGGTATGTATATGTCAACTTAACTACTTGTTATATCATTCACGCTTCATGAGTTTTGTGCTATTTTCTTGGAGGCTTCAGTCCTGATAAAAGCTTCAGAGCTTCTTCAATGGATGGCCTATCAGAAGGAATGCTTCTGGTGCAGAGAAAAGCAACATCAAGAACCAACTTGATCTCTTCTTGCAATGAACTGGTTAAACCAACTTCATTATCGTTGCATATTTCGCGTAGAAGACCATCGCTCTGCTTGTACTGTATGCTACTCCCGGCGTTTGTCAGCCTGCCATTGGTTAACACTTCGAAAATGATCTCTCCAAAGCCGTAGACATCTGCATACAGTTCCTCTTTGATGACATTGTTGAATTCCCCTGTTCAGAATTTTAGCCAAAATCACTCAATTTTATGTCAAAGTTTGATAACAGTTGAACCATTTTATCACATTGACTCTAACGCTACAAGTACTTCCAAAACAAAAAAAAAACCAACTTTTGCCACAAGTACTTCTAAATTCTGTTACAGTTTTTCCCAGACATTCTCTCTAGAGTCTAGACTTCAGGAACTTTTGATTAAAAGTTTTAGCTTGTTTGTTACACATAGGAAAATTTGTAAAGCATGAACACAAAAAGAATGTAAGAGTAAACTGTTTTCTGTACCTGATTCTCTTCTGGCAACTTTTGCTGGAATTGAGCCGTTAGCCAACTGCATCAAATATTTGAAGCCAAATTCACCCAAATGAGGTTCCATATTTTCGTCGAAAACTACATTACTTGCCTTCAAATCTCCATGAGGAATTGCAGGAAAACAGTCATGGTGAAGGAAACATAATCCTCTAGCAATTCCAAGAACAATTTTGTACTTTGTGGCCCAATCTCTTTTCATTCTGATATTTTCAGATAAATTACCGTTAGGCAAGTAATCATACAACAAATAAGCCTGACGTTTGTTGTAGCAAAAACCAAGCAATCTGATCACATTCTTGTGCCTTGCATTCCCCATTCGCGTCATGAATTCTGACACAACCTTCATTCTATTAGCTCCCCATTCAATATGTTTCACTGAAACTGTAATTCCTGTTGGAAGGACTGCTTTGCAAACTGCAGCTTGTGATTGCGGTGGTGGTGTTTCCATAGATTTTGTAGAATTGAAACTTCTCAAGACATCGTTTGCTGTAAACTGAGGAAGTCCTAGAAATGAGACCATTTTCCATTGGCCTTTACTTCCTCTTCTGAAGAATAATATCCCCAAAAGTGCTGCTGCAATGAATATGACAATTCCTAGACAAAGTAGCAGAACTAATATGAGCTTCCCCTTGCTTTTGCTACCCAATATCGCCATTGAACCAGGACATGGTTGTAAAGGAGCTCCACAAAGCTTCGGATTTCCAGCAAATGCACTACTACCCATCATTTTTAGTGCCTTTGATGAGGGAATGGAACCTGAAAAATCGTTGAAAGATACATTTAGGACTGTCAACCTGGAAGGATTGCCAATTTTTTCGGGTATTTGACCACTCAAATTGTTATGTGATAAGTCTATGACACCTAAAACAGGAAGGTTTGCCATCACTTCAGGTATGGAACCAGTCAACTTATTGCGAGCTAAATCAATCATCTCAAGTTCCTGGCAGTTGGAAACAGTTTCAGGGATTGTTCCCGATAAATTGTTCGTATGCAATTCAATGACAGAAATGGATTTGCAGGATTTGAGCGGAGGGAGACTGCCGGTGATATTACATGATGATGCTGAAAAGTTTTGAAGATTTGGCATAGACCAAATTTGTGCAGGAATCATGCCTCCGAGCTCTGGATTATTAGACACGTTGAAGTATTGAAGATTTGAAGCTTGAAAAATATCTGAAGGAATCCCACCAGTGAATTTGTTCCTAGACAAGTCAATGTAATTAATATCAGGAAGATGGCTGAATTTCAATGGGATTGCACCTGAGAATGAGTTATCTTCGAGTCGAAGTCGAACAAGCGATGGACAATTGGAAAGAGAGTGTGAGAGATTGCCTGTAAAATTGTTCGAAAACAGGATCAATTTGAACAGTGCACCTCCCGAACAAATATATGGTGGAATGCTGCCATTAAAGTTGTTTGTAGAAACATCAACCCATCTAAGCTTTGAGTTTCTTCCCAAGTTTTCTGGAAGTGAACCAGAGAAGAAATTGTTCCAGATGAATAGAGTTTCCAGAGATGGAAGTTGAGCTAAACTTACAGGCACAGTGCCACTCATTTCATTATACATAAGACTGAGCAATCTGAGATTCTTCAACTCTGAAAAACTCTCTGGAATGGGCCCAGAAAGTCTGTTATCAGAAAGATCCAAGCTTTTGAGAGTTGTGATTCTGCTGAACTCCCATGGAATCAATCCTGTTAGCTGGTTTCTGAAGAGAAAGAGTGATTCAAGCTTGGTGAGATTGGAAAGTTCTTTGGGTATTGAACCAGAGAGATTTGCACCAGCTATATCAAGATACTGAAGTTCACTCATGTTTCCCAACAGCCACGGAATTTTTCCATGGTAAAAGTTGTAGCCAATCTCCATGTGAGTCAAAGTTTTCAGCATTCCAAGCTCTGCTGGTATTTCACCATTGAGAAAGTTTCCAGCTAAGTGAAGAAACTCCAGACTGTTGAAAGAACCAAACTGGGTTGGAATTGGTCCACTGAAATAACTCCCTGCAAGATTGAGAACTTTGAGAAATTCAAGCTGGGAAATTTCAGCTGGCAATGGCCCTGAAAAGCTGTTACTGAAAGCATCAAGAACAACCAAATTTCGAAGACTCTGAATTCCACCAGGAAAATGACCAGAAAAATTGTTCCTGCCAATATCCAAGCTTCTCAAATTGGTGAGGTTGAAGGTTTCAACAGGAAGCTGACCAGAAAAAGAGTTATAACTGAGATTGAAATCAACAAGCTGATTAAAAACACTGAATTGCTTCCCTGATAACACTCCAGAAAGTTTCTTCATTGAAAGATTTAAACCAACAACAATAGTGTTATTCTTGTTGCATTTAACACCAGACCAAGAACATGCAAAAACTTTCCCAGATGGGTTTTCTCCAGGAGGCACAAACCAATCATCCAAACTGTTGAAATCATCAACCATCTCAGATTTTAAGCTCAAAAGTGCTTCTGAAAAAGGATCAGCAGCGCAAAAAACTGCTGCGATGAACATAGAGAAGACGAAAAGAGTGAAGCACATGCCATGAAAAATCTCCATTGGAACCAGCAGCCGAAGATTGACAACTCGCAGGAAACAAAATTTTGGAATCAGATTAAAAAACCTTGCTTCTGTACATATAATCCATTATATTTTGTTGGGTCAGTGGTGCATGGGAAATAGAGAAAGGATGCTTAAAAGAAGGGTATGATGTATGGTATTAGTGATTGGGTTAATTACACTAGAGTGCCTAGCATGTTTACTCTTTTACAAATTAGAACATAATTTATTTATTAATAACAAATAGGTCCCAAAATCAAAGAAAATGACTGAAAACCCCATTAGTATTGAGATGCATACATTAATATAATAATTGCATAAGGGTAATTTGTTACCTTGATAGAGTAATTTTCATATGCTGTTGCTTGTGAATGTATTAAAATTTAGGGATCTAAATGTCATTATTTATATAGTGATTGGATGAGATGGGAATATTATTGGGATGCTTTTGTGGGCAAGAGGGGGCCCTAGGGTTCTTAGTTTATTTGGATGGTGTTGGCCATTAGCAATTAGAGCATGTAACTTTTAATCTCTTGAGGCATCTTTTTCTTCCTTTTCAATTGAAGAGAATCCAATAATCTAATTTGAAAATTGGGATTTAAACAATTTGGATAATCCATACCCATATGTAATGTTATTTTAATAGAGATGTAGCATGACTTCCTTGCATTATTTAAAAAATTAAAAAAAAAAATTAGAAGAGTACTAATTGAGTTATTCAGACCTAAAAATTTGAATTCTTATACAAGATTCTAACATGTATTAGAATATAGGGTGTCTTTATTATATTTTTTAAAATAAAATTTAAAAATAAATTTAACATTTTAAATAATTTTTTAATCACATAAAGCATGTTTGATAATGATTGTGATAGTAATTTTTTAGATCTTAAAAAACGAGATTATGTTTAGTATTATTTTTTAAATAAATTAATATAATTATTTTGAAAAAAAGTAGTTGTTTACTTTTAAAAAAATAGTTAAAATAATAAATATTATTTTTTACTATTAAGTTATAATTTTAAAAATAATATTTTTGCTTTTGAAAATAAAATTACTAAAACATGTAATTAGATAAATTTTTTATTTTTAAAAAAGGAAAAAATAATTTTATTTTTTCCTCTCTAAATAATCAAGGATGTTGTAATATTAGAGTGTAAAGAAGCAAACTGCAAAATTATTAAAGGGGAGTTGAATGATTAATGTATACATGTAAAAAGAATAAAGATGGATGCTAATTGGGTAATTAATTATCATGACAGCTGCTCTCAACTATTCCTTGCATTCATAATTATAATGGTAATGATTATATTACATTATATCATGGGCCTAATGACTATTTTGGCCACTACATGTTCCATTACATAAAGCATGCATGACAAAGGCCAATTCATAGTACAACCAAAATTCATTAATAGTAACTGATCAGGTTCATCAGCGTAAATGCGTTTGTGGGCAAGTATGAATTGATTGGCTTACCCATTTGTATTTAAATTAAATGGCATGGCGGAAGCAGAGGGTATACAGACAACAGCAGAGCTTTTTCTGTGATGATATTTGAAAAGACAGAAGCAGGTGCACAAAAGCTAAAAGACAACAGTTGTTTGTGATAAAAAGCACTTTTACTTTTTCTTTTATTTGCTCAACTGTTTAAACCCTTTTATGTTTCTCGAGTCTTGAATGGTAAGCAAGTATAGAAAGCCAAGGCACCCTCCCTTCCCTTCACATCTGTGTTCATTTGCTTTGGTTTGTGGTCCAAATCTTGTAGCCCCTTTGAATAATCATCATTGTAAGAGGTATGGGCATTAAAAAAAAAAAAAATTGTTTTTACTCCGAATCATTCATTGAGAACAGTGAAAGGCTTTAAATGCATTTTGGAATCACAAGAGAGAAAGTGCTGCATTGCAGCAACACTTAACTTTCTTTCACAGTGATAAAATTATTAGGCTCCCAATTCCAAACAAAATTGTGTGTTTCAATTAATGGAGTTTCTGAGAAACCAAGTTTCTGAATTCTCTCCTGCAATCAATCAAATGCTACCTTTGAATTAGTACAAAAGATGAAAACTTTGTATTAGTACAAAAGATCCAAGATTGGAATCTCGTTCTAACAACAGAAGTAGAAAGGGACTTGGGTTATGTTCCATTGACTACAGCTAATCAGCACTTAAAATTTGCAATGTCAAACAATCAACAGTTTCACAATGCAAACGTTCTCAGGAAATAAAGAAACAAACTTAAGGACAAACACCCAAAAATCCTAAAAAGAGTTAAAATATATGTTCATTGTCATCATCACTCAAACGGCTGGAAAATAGTGAACTCAAAAACCCCCAGAAATTTCTCCAAAGTAGGTTTGAAACAGACATTGCACCGACTATGTGACCGTGTGTGCTTGGAAAGAACACATCTTTTTAGGGGGAAAAAAGAAAGATTTTCTAACTTGAATTGGATTCCCATTTGAGTCAAAAGATCTCAAATCTGACGCATGAAAACATGATTTGATATCTTAATCTAAATCATGTTAAAAAGTACGTATTACAAAGACTTGTTTAATGGGAAAACTTACAGTGATTTCAGGGAGTCTGCTTTTTTCTTCAGTGTAGGCCAAACCTGTGAGGGAATAAAAAGACCAGTACTAACCTTGATTTAGAGAGTTAGTGAAGATTAATCAAGGGTAATTTAGAGATTTTGAGGGGAAATTATGTAATGAAGTGAGACAGTTAGTCAAAGATTGCCTGGTGCTGAAACTAATGAGCCAAAAAACAGAGAAAAAAAAGGAGCCATTCTGCAAGCAAGAAAAATCGGTCATTCATTAAAGTATATATAAAGAATAAGTAAAGGTTATAAACAAAGTGGGTGAAGTTAGTATGTGATTGAGAGGCAGAGGGGGACATAAAATTTTCATTTTCAACTATAAAAAAAAAAAAAGGAAAAAAAAAATCTTCTCATATTTCTGTTTTCCATTTTATTTGCTTTCAAGGCCAAGGACTATTGCACCATCGGGGTAAAGGATAGCGACAACGGTTGTTTTATCTTTGTGGAGGACAGGTGTGCTGCGCAGAGAGAGGTTGGCTGGAGTCATCTTTGTCCAGATGCCAGAGCTTAAGCTTCCTAATAACACAAATAAATTATGAAGTTAATTGCCAAAATGCACAGAAAAGATGCCAAGAATACTTGAGAAACAAAATCAACGCATTACTGAAAATAAGGAAGCTTAATAACCATTGTGAAGTTAATCGTTCAAGAACAGCTTCTACGCGAAATGTTTCAAGATTTCAGAAACTATTTAACAGATAAATTCAGTTCAAGGAAGTTTGCTGAATACAATGTATTGAGAAGCCATTTAAACACCATTGCAATCAACATCCAGTTGTACACGGAAAAATGACCAGCTATAACCTCTGTTTTAAAAAAATTCTCAGGTGTGGTCCTATGCGCTTTAAAAAAATGCAGATTTGGCACAAATCGGCACCTTTTACAGCAAATCAGTATAGTTAACCAAATTAGCATTGTTTTGCACTAAATCAATGCTGGTTTGCACCAAATCTGCATTTTTAAAATGTGGATGTCCTCAAGAGAGAAGGCCTATATATACAATTTTGCAGGTACATATACCCTGACATCTTTTGCTCTGTTAATGGAAGATTTGAGGGACAATGATTCACTCGCCAATTTACTGCATCTTCAGTACTTTTTTTTTGCCCCAAGACCGTTTGTCAAGACTAGAAAACACACACAAAACTCAAGCACCAAATACAAGGAGATTCAAAATTATAATCTCTGTGAGAGATGTGATTACATTGTGGATCTGATGCCAATCAATATTCTTTGAGCATCTATCCAAGATGTAACAAAGCAATTTAACAATTCTTTAATAAAAAGTATTGAGAAAATTTGATCAATGAAAAGGGAAGCTGTTTATTCACAAAACTAAAATTTGAGAGTCAAATCCTTTGTGTTGGATGATATTTTGCAGTAGCCATGGACGTCATTAGCAAAAAAGGAGTGCAGTTAAGATTATGACATTTCTGTATAAACTAAGATATTTGAAAAATTGTTGTCATGTAAATCCTCAAACCTCTAACGGTACTGCAGCATCAAGCCTAACACGATTCAGCTGAACGGTTCCAAGTATATACTCCGGTAATTCTGCATCTTCCTTTGCCTGTGCAATAAGCAGGCAGCAAATGTTAACATTAAATTGTATGTAATTTGCATAATTGGTGAATCAAATCACAGAAAAATTAGAATAGGTTGGCATAACCTTAATAACAATAAACGAAAGAGATTGACTTCCAAAAGGAATATACGAAATGCAAAAAAAGTTTTGGAGATAGTTCACTACAATTCAAGTTCTGAAGTCCACATTGGAGAGGAGCACTAAACCATGCATAATAACTCTTTCACAATAATTACAAAGACAAAAGCACATACCTCTATCAAAATTGCAAGATCAACAACTAGGCTTGTTACATATCCAAGGACAAGGCCAATGACACTCCTTGCTACAGATGATGATCCAATATCCACATCAATCTGCAAAACAGAAGTTTCAGGGATAGTTCACTGAATACCAGTTGCAAACAGCAGAGCCACTGTAAGTCCGTCATGTGTTTAATCTACTAGATTATTAGATCGCATTATCTAATATTGAGTTGAAATTATTCACCAAAGAAAAGATAATCACAACAAAAGGAGAAAAAAGGCAAAATAGAGAATACATAGAGGAAAGATTAGGGGCAAGGCTTTGATGAAGCATTTCAAGCTCCACGGCAAACATAATAGAATTAAGATTTCATACTATTTTCCATTTCTAAAAGGTCAAGCTCAATTGTCTTATTCACTCTCACAGGTTGGAATAATGACCACCAGCAAGCCCATATAAATGTAGGAAAACCAGCAAATGCCATGAAATACTACCTCCAGAAAATTATCTTGTCTGAGGTATCTGCATGTTACAGCTTTACCTAATAAACAAGCTTTTGTTCCAACTGCACGCTTAACCATCCAGTATCCCTGTAAACATTAGAATACAATGTCGTACTCAAAACCATGAAGGCAAAGCAGATAAAAAGTAATGAGATTTTCAGTATGTTTATACTGTGGCACTTCATACCTCAACAATACTTGGAATCAGTTTAAATCTTGCATCACGAAACATGTCAGTCCCATCCACAAACTTACCCAACAAAGAATTTTTGCTCATGGGCCTTTCAGAAGCATAGTAGAGGACCAAACTATAGTTCGGTTTTGCTGGAACCTGAAACATAAAAGAGAATATAATATTGCTCTTTAATAGGCTGTGGCAAGGCTCATAGAATTCCAATAACGCAGCAATTATGACAATCATTAATAATAGTACTAATATTTAATAAAGTTTTAGAACTAATAAGTACCTTAAGATAGATACAGTCTGTATCTTTTCCTGTGGTAGTTCAACTGTTTAAATTTTATCTAATCTTTTCCGCATATATAGATCATTATTTCTTTATTAAGGCTTTTGAACTGCAATCCTCTGTATTTAGAAGATAAATTGCCGTTGGCTTTCATGTTAAATTCTTTTACAGGAGATTTTTTTTTTTAAAAAAAGGGGGGGAAAAAAAGCCTATATTTATCTTCTACCACTTCATAGAATTGAGATTTCTATGCTAGATCTCACCAAGCACATACATGGTAATAATATAACTTGTGGAAAAATGCCACGTACATGGAGATTAAAATGAAATCATATTACCTGAAGATTAATGACCAATATGAATGGAAGCTTTTTCCCAGCTTCTGTCTGAAATTGAGAAAAGATAGTTAAATTATAGAAAATTTGTTAAATTCCAAAACAAACTGTGACTAGTCAGCTTATGCATGCTCGGATTGTGCTTTCCAAGTATAAAAGAAATGCCTTTTGACTTAAAATGTCAGCCATTTTGTCAGTCATTACTTTATGAAATGAGTAAAGCACTTTGTTTCACAATTTTACTTGTCTAATATAAACAGAAAGTGGAAAAGAAAACTAAAACTCTACCTGAACTAGACACTTGGGATGCAATGCCACCCTATTTGCGGCTTTTTCAACTTTAAACCAATCAACTGCAATGAGCTTGAGCAAGGGATCTCCACCCATTACCTGGAAAAAAGATCATATAAATTCACTTAACCAACATTCTGCAGAATACTATGAACATGATATCGAAAACAAGAGCAAAAATAGGAAAAAGAAAAATGAAAAAGGCAACCACCACCAAAAACCTGGCAATGATTTTAGAAGGTTAGCAAAAATTACCTTGGAACTATCTTTTAGGTAAGTCTTTCCTCTGATCATAAATCCCTTGCCGCTAGGAGAAGTCCAACAATTTGAGTCAGTCCCATCCTTTGCTTGGTGTAGGGAACTGTGGAACTGGCTTGGATCGATACTGATGGGAGGCAGACTACAATCTAATTCCTTATTTGCATCTGCCACTACATCCAGGACAACTTCATGTGTTAGTACAGAGTATTTAATAATGAAGAATGAAAATTATCAGTGGTAAAACATGGAAGAAAACAAATACTGGAACTTTTTACTTCAGAAGATAGATGAATCCCTATTGTGTTTAACACTAAAATTATCAATGTTAAACAAATAATTTTTAAAAGACTTCAGATGATGACAAATAAGCCATTGCATAATTGGACAATAAAAATTCCAAAAACAATTTTGTTTTAATTAAAAAAACCTGAAGTTCGCTTCAAAGACAAGCTTGAGATGGCCCATGAGACATTTTTCAGCTTCACTTTCTTGTCCTGATAAAGAAAAGAGGTAAATATCAACGAATGTTTTAATATTATGGATTCATATAAATGACTTTAAGGACCCGTTTGACAGTGCCAATTAGCACTACATAGGTACTAAATTAAGAAATATATGTATTTATCAATGTGTTTAGCTATTTGTTTTAAAGGTGCTTATCAAATTTAAAATTACTAAAGAGTAATTTTAATATTAAAACATAATACATTGCTAATTAAAATAGCACTTAGAGTGCTACATCGGTAACAATAAGTATTTTAATGAATTTTAACACTTGCAAATGGATCCTAAATTCTATAATAGAGTCATTTTTTTTTTCCATTTTCTAAAATTTTCAGACAGAACTCTCTCTCCACTGAGAAGTAGAAAAAAGAAGACCTTCTTATCAAGTTCATTGCTATCATCACTATCTTCATCTTCTGAAGATGAAGAGTCTTCAGCAATTGCATCATAAAACTGATCCTGAACTTCTGCATCCTCATAATCACTATTGGAAGATGAAACATTCGAAAATTTTGAATGAATAAGCATAGTTGCAGATTCATTTTTGAGAGCTGGATTTGCTCCAATATATTCCTTTAAACCTGAACAAAGATGGACAAGAAAATGTAACTGGCACTAAAATGAGCACCACATAGACAATTTTTTTAACACAATCTCTTTGTGGTACATTTTGACAAAGGATATTTAGTTTGGTGCAAAATACTCTATGTAGGTTAGACCCCTGAAAGAAGTTGTTTCATCTGATCAAGTTGGAAACATATGTCATGATATGGAAAAGTCATCTTTTCTGACACAAAACATAGACCTTGTTTCTTAAGTAATAACTATTTGACGGTCTTAACTTAAAGCCACCTAAAACACTAAGATAGTAGATTACCAAAGAAAATAATTGATTAGATTGCCAAACCTGCAACTTGGCTTAGCAATGCAAAATGGATAGTCTTTTCGAACTTTAAGCTGCCCCTATTTTTCCATCTACTCCAGCCAGATGAATGAATCTCTAACATTTGGATTGCAAGACACTTTGCACCATTTGTACCCATTGGTGTGTTTAAACTTCTAATCTCCCAAGTTGATGCTGCAATTCATTTAATATTATATGAAGGAAGAGAAAGAGTCAAGTTAATGAAGGACACTTGCTTACTTTGAAGGATCTTTTCTCAAATTAGATACTCAAATATAATCAATGAAAAGTAAGAGAAACTAAAATGATAAATTAGTTTCATAATAAGCAATGACCAGTGGTAACAAGCATTGAAAAGTTAATCTCACCAATGTAAATAAATAAGAAACAAGCAAACAGTGATAGTACGCACATAAACAGGCATATTTTCAGCATTTGAGAGTGAACTAATAATGCAAATATAAATTTTTAAAGAACCACATGCATGAAAGCAGAAATTATTTTCAAACTTCAGCTAACATAAATAATCATGATGCTTAAAACAAACCTCAAGATCATGATTAAAAGCCAAGATAATGCACAACACCAATTTAGTAAACAAAGAATGATTCAGATATGATATATATTTTTCAATTACACAAACAAAACGACTTACGATTAATTTTTGTGCGTCGATATCCAGATTTTGAGGGCCGTTTCTTATGTACAGCTGGAAACTGCAAGATTGCTGAATAAATAAGTTTATGTCAGTGACAACTACAGAGGCAACAAATGTGTTGAACTTCTTTAAAAAATTCACTTTGCAAATTAGACAAAGGAGTAAGAAATGTTACTGGCTTTTGCTCAAGTATATGATGTTAGGTAACACCCCACTAACCCAAACACTCAAATAGAAAAAATTAACAAAAATCTGAAAATAAGGTAGAAATAACAAGGAATTTAGCCAATGATCCAAGCATTTCATTATCACCACTATTAGAACAATGCTATCTATTTCTGCATCAGATATAACACTTTTGGACAGACAAATTTCCATAAAATAGACCTTAATGTTTAAGAAGTAATCCACTTTCTTATTAAGCTGGCATGACACATGACATACTGAGTGTCTCAGTTAATCATATAAAGCAACTCTAGCAAAGTAGACATGATAATTATAGTTCTTACTATATGTTCCATCTTGTCCACGAAACCACTGCCTAGAGAAGACAAAGTCTCTCTTGGACTGCCACCTGCAAAACATATATTATCAAAAAACAGATATTAGAAAATTACAAGCAGGAAAGACAACAATATAAATGGAAACAGTTAATCCCGTGAGTGTTGAATCTTCTAGATCAAAAATTCATTCCATCCATCACAGCTACAATATATGCAATATACCCCAGATAGGCTGCTCTAAGGGATTTTAAACCTCTGACCTCTGCTGTACAAACAGTTATGAATTTTGGACCAATAAATTGACAAATAAATGAATAGACTCTTTTGTCACCAAAAAAAGAAAAAAAAATAGCCTATGAGAAGAAGCTAATTTCTTATTGTATTACTTCCCCAGCACACAAGAGGCAGACAGTGTACAATATAAAGTACAGAGTACCAAACTATAATCATCATATTTGAAACCCATGCAACCCAAAGAATCATGTGACAAAAACAAAAGGAAGAAGAAGAATAAAGTACAGATTACCGAACTCCAATCTCATATTTGAATCCCATGCAACCCAAAGAATAACGAGATTGGAACAAAAGGAAGAAGAAACAACAACAACAATGACATTACCGCGTAAGGTACTTTGGGTCATATGTTCCGTAGACAACATCATAGTGTCCATCATAAGAATCTATCAGCTCCAAGTCACCTGTCAACATATCCCACCTGTGAAGATAATTATTAGAGAAATTGAAGTAGCACAACCACATAAATGAACACCGGAACACAAATTACGCAACTTACTCATATCTCTGGTGTCGATCAAGGTTTAAAATCACCTCAAAAACAGTGTCTGCACTTGCATCAATAACACCAACAGACTTCACAAGAACACCTCTACCACTCTACAACGAGAAAAGTAACCAAATATTTCTGGGCATTTATCAAGGTAATAAAAACTGTACAGCTTTAGTTCCAACAGAAGCGATATCAGGGAAATATTCAAATGCTAATCATAAAGCAAAAGAAGCCTATATGATGAGCATATGACTCACAGACGGTAGAATTAGTGCTTCTGTAAGCTTATAAGAAAAAAAATCAGCAAATTTGTTTATCACACATCCAAATATCCTAACTTCTCAAGTTATCTTAACACTTTTATGTTAAAAATAAAGATACAACCAAAAATAAGACATGCTTAGTAATAAAGGAAAAAAAAACATGACACAAAGATAAATACCTTAGAATCAGCGACATCCTCAAAGATTCTAACACCTGAAACCAAAGAGAGGACATACTAAGTAGAAGGCAGATTTAACTTTTCTCGATTAAGATTAAACTCTTCAAATTATTACCTTCATGGCTTGTATTAACTAGCCTGGGTTACAAAAACTATGCAAGATAGAAACAAGATTTTTGCCCATTAAGAAAAGTTCTCAGAATAAAAAGGTTAAAAGAAAAGTACCATTTATTGTACGAACACACTTCCATTCATGTGCTTCAATAGCATCTCCTATATTCCCTTCATAGTACCCCACTGCCCTGGCACTACCATCCAAATTTGAGGATTGCCGCAAAAGTGTCTCTGGACCTGTGACCATTAAAAATAAGAAAGCAATAAAGATTGATATCTTTGTTGAATCCATCAACAAACAATCATGAAAATGGATTTAATGTATGTTGAATTGTACAACAAAGAATAACGAAAATGCATTAATTAGTGTCACATAACATACACACACTTTTTTTTCTTTTCTATGAGAAATGAGAAATTTATTACAAAAGAAAGTAGAAAATAAGAACCTTAAACCAAACAACATTCCAATCCCTATAAGATGCACTAGATAAAAATCTCCAAAGGCAGAATTTTTATTTTTTTCGACAAAAGGGTACCTCAAATTCAAAAACTCCAAAAATATAAATCTTTTGACAGTGGATCACAAATGACAGGTCATAACATTACCATTGACCAGATGATGGCAGTGCAACCTGCCTCCGAATAAATTGACAAAATAGGTGCTACACAAGTAATAAGTCTAGAACGTTAATTGAATCAACAATGATGGAATGCCGTTATGGTCATTTAAGGAATTCATGTGAAGTATAATATGCACTGGGCATGACTACTAATTTGATTGTTAGCATTTCAAATGTTCCTAAGGTCCACTACGAGGAAATTAAAATGTGCAATGAGTTAAAAACACAAAATCCTTGCCATCAAACAACAAAAAATCTATTTGTAAATTGCAAGTGAAACTCCAAGAAACATTGATGAAGATGCCAACTTAAAAAAGTCATTAAACTACAATTGTATGAACAACCTTGAAAGGATATCTATCAAAAAATTAAAAAGAAAACCACGAACGTCACCACCTTACCATGCCCAATTCTTATGAGATTTCTCAACCCATGTGCATACCTCCTCACTCTAGGTCGATGTCCTTCTAGATTGATCCTTCCACCGTAAAACAAGAGATTGTCATACTCCAAAGTACAATCACTTAACAAAAAACAACTAATGGTCTTCAATATCATTGTATAGCATACATAGAGTGCACACAAAATGCAAGAATAATCGTCAAAACATCAGATGCAGTAAGGAAAACAAAAATCCTAGATCAAAAATCAACATCAAACTGAGATATTTGTCCTTTACCAAATCAAATTATACTTTCTTTCAACTGGACATATCAATCATACAACATCCTCCATTTAAATGATAGGTGCAGTAATATTTTTAACTTATGCTCTACTGAATGCATATTCTTTTTTTGGTTTACCAGAAGCTCATTGAGCCCAGTACCTACACTTGATATTGCTACCTCCCATCCCATAATCGCCCCTTCGTAGCGCGAACGGCATTTGATCCCAGTTCACTTTGTGTGACAAACAGTGATTTACCAACTAACTTAATTGGCAATTACTACCAAGCACAAATATTTGACTAGAAGTTTGACTTTAATCTTCACCAATATGGTCCAAAGATCCTTAAAATTAATCCCCTCAAGTCACTGGTTAAACATAACAAAGCTATTTATGCAAAATAAACCACAAATAGTAAGCATACTCGGCCTCCATGTTCAATTTGTTTCTGCCTCCTCTTGAAAGCTCAATTTCAGCCTGCAGAAGAAGTAAAATCAATAATTTGTTCCGAGTTCTGCAACACACTAAATTTTCATCAAAATAATTGCATTTGCTCTGTTTATCAAGAACAATGTGTCCATTTTATGATAAGATTTATGAGGAGTTTCAACTCTAAGGAAAAAATAGCAAAGGATGGATACAGGGTAAGGACTCAAAAAGGTGGAGGACATTAGAATTATGATCTCACAGGAAGACGAAGCCACAACATTCTATATGACTTTAACTGGATCATTCACAACAATTTAACTGATTTACTTATACCTGCTGCTTGGCTTGATCAAATGCCTCAATCCATTTCTGAACTTCTCCAGCTGTGGCACAAGCAATCTTGACGGAAAACATTTAGTTAGTTGGAGTCATTTTGGCATAGAAGAAAAGAAAATCCTATTCAAAATGTATAGAATATAGTATCTGTTAGCATCTGGTAACACTTTCACAGCCGAAATATGTACAACTTACTTCTCCCTTTTTTGCCTCATCCAATCGATTATAAAGCCGCATAGCATAAACATCCTACAAAAAGATAACAAAACAGATATTATAAATAAAATTAGCTTCTATTCTCTTATCAAGCTAATTAAAAAATAAACAATTAGATCAAGTAATGTGAAACTGTAGAACATGACAGCTCAATAAGAAAAACAAACCTTTAATACTGCCTAAACTTAAAATAAATGCTGCATGTAGAATTTCCTGGAACTTACCCCATGATTAACTCGCCGACGCCCTAGCTCCCCCACCATGAGTGTGGGTCCTATGATGCCCCTCCTAATGGGTTTCTGCACCCAACCAGGAAAAAAAAAAGAGGGGGGGTGGGGTGGGGTGGGGGGATGTGGAAGAAGGTTGAGAATGATATGTAAGTAATCAAGAAAGCAGAAATTCTCAAAAGAATTGAATTTGTAAGCAAACCACATAATTCAACAAAAACCATCTAGGAACCTATGTATACATTTTAGATGGAAATAAACAAAGTTGCCAAGCCAAAATCACATAATGCAAGTAAAAACAGTTCCTCTATCGTGTGCAAAACCTAGCGATAGCAATGCCACACATTCTGCAATCCAAAATCCTCAACTAGTAGCTTATTTCTTCGAAGCTTATATAATTTCATCCAGTTTCTCTTAATGAAACCACGATTCTATTGCCTTAAGCTCAAACATGCTTTTCGGATATGGAATTAATTGTACTTTTTTTTCTTGAAAAGTCCTAAATCTATTTACCATTTACTATTAAAAAAGAATTATCACAAAGAAGTATATGCATCCCAGATCATTAAAACAACTCCTCAATTGTTCTCCTTGTCATATTACTGTCTTTTCTGATCATCCCAAATCTCATTCAAACACAATAAACACAAAACTCTTTCCAGATAAAATTGAAAACGCAAGATAAAAAACGTACAATGCCAGGATTTTCATGAGGATCACGTTTATACATCTCGACATATTTCCCTCTAATAAACAGAAACCGAAGATGGCAATATTCATGCCCGATTGAATTTGTACCCAGATGATAAACCCACCCAAAATACTCAAACAACCCCTTTTCTTTATCCCTCTCTTTCTCTACATTCCCTCCACCACCGCCCTGGTGACTACTGCCTCCGCCGCTACTCGTATCAGACCCAGATCCCTCGCTGCCCACTTTCTTCACCGGCAAAGTCGTCATCATCGTCTCCATCTCCGTCTCCATCTCCGTCTCTTCCCACCACCGTAGTACTTTTTTTCGACCAATCTATCTTCTTCTCATTCGTGTTTCGTTCCAACCAAAGAAGAGACAGAGCGGAGAGAAAATTTTTGTCCGTCACCCGTCTGAAGAGATATTTGTAATTTAGGATAATAACATACAGATCCTTAACTTCTTTATTTTTACAAATAAAAGTATAATTTTTCCATGTATAAAATATAGACCCTCAAAAGCCACAATATTTACCCACTTAATATTAACCATCATAAGCTCATAATATTACAGTATGGCTCTGGATATGGGCATGACCTTAACACTAAAAGGTTATTACAGTTATTTTAAAATGACTTGAAATTTATTTATTACAAATGGAGAAACTATAAATTATTTGTAAAAGTGAAAAAGAGCAGGGACTTGAATGTTATTACCCCTTTGGAAAGTTCGTTAGTTTGTAAAAGTGTTTGACCTTACACGTCAAACAGAACCCCAAAACGACAAGAAAGAAACCAATAAAACGAGGAGGTGATTGTCGTAGAATGAATGAGTGTGGTTGAATTATAAATATGGAAAATAACAATCTTTGACAAATATCTCAAATGTTGATAATTCCATGGGAACAATCAAATTATGTAAAAATCATTCATTAATTTTAAGAGTTATTAAGCAAATTCTTAGATAGATTTCAAAGAAACGAGTTGGTTGGAAAATCAAGTGGTTCCACGAAATTCAATAATCAACACAAATTTGAAGTCAATATATTATTATTATTATTATTATTGTTATTGTTATTTTTCCAACCAATCAATACAATACAAGCGGGCCAAAAACTTGTACTAAAGGATAAGTTGATGATAAAGCATGCTATAACACACGAAAGAATTTTGCAGCTCATGAGAAAAGAATTTGGTACCTTTCCCCTTTTTTGATTTGCAAAAGGAGATATGGGGGGAGATGTGATCCAACTACAAATTCCTCAAGGACTTGTTACTTTTTGTTTTCTTTAAAGGTAAATTAATTGCATTCTCTTATGGGTATATTTAATTATGGATTGACTTGTCACCGTAGAGAAATAATGGTTCAATCTTCGACTTCCAAGTTTATTGATGGATTTTGAGTCGTGGAATGAGTAGTCAATGCTTTTCACATTTTTATGTACTTTCTTTATTTTTCAATCCTTTACTTCCACATACTCAAATACAAATGATTAAAAATCACAACACTCGGTTGATCTCAAAATCAAGAATCAAGATACATATATTATACATCCATCGCAAATATGTTCCGAGAAAGTTGTTTACATGGTATGCATAATTCGTTCATGGCAAAATTACCACAAAAATACTTTTATTATTCCTACTGCAAACAAGAAAACAGACGAGACAATGCTCATCGCCTATTAGTGTTCTTTCCTCTCCTCATGCTCCGCATCATATTCATCATCGTTGTCATCTTCGTCTTCATCAGTGTCTTCATCATTGTAAATGCTGCTTCGAGGAATTTTGCTGATCTCAGCTTTCGCATTTTCTTCGCTGAGAAATTCAAGCCCAAATTTTGTGTCACGGTGTTTAACAAGAAGCCATCGCAGAAGCCTATCTTCCTTGTTCAGATAATGCAGCTCCTTGTTGATGTTGGGCGTAGCTATCATTTTCATTTGCATCAGTTGGCCCTGGGTACAGATTACACAGGAATCTTTTTAATTGATTCGTTGAAGAAAACATGTCCAGCAAAAGAGGGACAAAATATGACAACACCGAGTAGAAAGGACCACTATGCAACTCGTCTCAATGAAGAATTGATCCCAGAAATAGAATTACCAAATGCTGATGAAGAGAGAATCAATTTTGGTTTAGATAACTTTCTTTTCAGAGTTTAATCTAATACAGAGGCTAAGAAACACTACTCTGAAAAGATAGGTCTTGCTGGATTTCCAAAGATTAAGGATGTGCATTCTTCAAGCATTTGTGGATTAATTCTGAGATTCTATCAATCCTTGCAAAATATATACTTTATAGAAGAAACAAAATCCAATTTATTACCAATCATCGAAAGGAGTATCAACAGAGACTTTATAGAGAAGGTGAAAAACCTCTCCACATTCTTCAAACACACAAAAAAATGGATTAAAAAAAAAGAAAGAATCAAGGAAAGGAAAATAATACGCAATGCAAAACAGCCCCCTAAGTCATACTTAAACCTCTTCCAAGTATAACAGATGAAAAAAAAAGACATAATGTCTCAGAACTCGAAAGAAATTGAAGCCCAGTGAGATTTTCAAAATTTATCTGTCCCATTACACTTGAACCCAAAAGAAACCTATAAATGAATTCAATGGAAGAATACTTGAAAAACATCTTAATGGACCAACTTTAGCTTAGCAAAGTAACTAGCAGATGTTGGAAAGTTCTGTGACCTATCAGGTACGATAAAAACATACCCGCATTTCCTATCTGAAACAATAGAAATTATATCACATTTTCTTAAACTTGGCAACCAAGACATGTCAACCTGAATCACATTTCACGCCGCAAAAAGGAAGAAGCCTGCATACATCTCAATGAAGAAGCTAGTCATCTTTCATAGGTTTCACTCTCATACTAAATCTAGTAAAATAGTAGAAACAAAGAGAAAGAAAAGGTGAAATTCCACACATACTAACAAAAAGACAGGCAATTTTTATATGCGTCTGGAGTTAACAAACTAATCTTAATCAATTAATTTTTGCTAAAATCACAGCTACAAGTAATAAACTCTCTCAATTCCTTAAACAACAAAAAATAACCCAACACTGTACCAAAAGTGCGCAACAAAACAATAATAATGCGAAAAAAAAAAAAAAAGGAGTGATTTTGATTCACCTGAAAATATCTTCCATCAAGCTTCTTGATGCCATAACCCAACTGAACAGTCCCAAATGATTTGATTTCAGTGAGAACCCCATTTCGACTGTAAACATGTTTCCCAACTCGAGCAACCAATTCCATCAATGCTTCCTTTCTCACATGGGGTTTCAGCAGCAGCACACAATCATAAAGCGGCATCTTTTGTCTACAAAAAGAAAACTTATTTATGCTGAAAATACAAAGTTATTTATGAAATTAAGAAAATTCATCAACTGCCGAACTGAAAATGAGATCAAAATATATAAATTGTAAACACTGTTGGTTTCAGTACCAGGGATTTTATTGGAATCTTCCGAAGAAATATGAGAAAAGTGAAGGAAACTCAATGGTCTTTCGTTTTGTATTACTTGATTTACCGTGAAACATACGAGGGCAGATCCGCAGACACGGCCCAAGGAGAGATGGGTTTTCAGCCGTGCTCCTGCTCCTAAAACCCTTACTTCTTGGATGTTTTGAGATGATTTAAAAGTTATGACTCCAACCAAATGAAAAAAATGAAAAATAATCCATAAGCTTACAAATTTGAGAACTAACCCTTTCTTATTATGAAAACAAAAATATGGCACGCGCCGACGGACCGGATTCACGGGATCCACGCGCTTACTAAAAATTAAGGTTTTGTCTTCTTCGCTTTTACCCTCCAAATATTCTACATATCACAACTTTGCCACTCACAGCCTTTAAACCAATAGCATCCTTCCACGTGCGCTCAAATCCACTATTTCTAAAGCCTGATTCTAAAGCTATCAATTGCAAACTTAATTCAAAAGGCGATAGAATTAATAATTTACACAAAAAATACTAAAAAAAGATATAACAACACGAGCATTAGAATCACAATCCGGTTTCAGATTGGAGTTTGCAAAGTGAGTTAATGAAAATTCTTAAGAAAAAAAATATTACAAGTGTCATTTTCTGAATACTCTTTCAATCTGAACCTCTATAACTTCCGCAGTAACTTCTTCAATCGTGCTAATGATCGTTTGTTGTGTTACACAGTTTTATGGAAGCACTGCTCATCGCCTGTCTTGTTGTCTAAGCTTGGTCAATGGTGTTGCTCCCATTTACTTCAGGGTTCTCCGGCATTATCCTTTTCCAGAACCAGTGCTTTCTCCATATGAGTATCACCTCTTCAATTGGGACTCCCTTGGTTTCCGGCAGGAAGAAGTAAACGAAGATGGTCATGACGGTGATCCATCCGGCAAAGAAGAGGAAGATCCCGAACTGGAATGCACAGAGGAGAGAAAGGAAGCTTTGAGCTATTACAAATGTGAAGAGAAGGTTTACGGCAACTGTAATGCTCTGTCCGGCTGATCTTGTTTCTAACGGGAATATTTCGCTTGGTACTGTCCAGCCAAGGGGTCCCCATGAGTATCCGAATGCCAAGACAAATTGGCAAATCACCAGTACCACCAATATTGAGAAGCCTTTTGAGAGTTCCTGATTGTTGCCAAATTTCAGCCCCAAGATTATGGCAACGATGACCTGTTTTCGATCCACAAGAAAGAACAATTAGTCTTTTGATAGCTTTTGGTACCATTTGATGCTTTTACTTCTCCTAGAAGCATCAATGGTAAGCTTGGTTTGGGATTGCAGCTAAAGTGCCATCTAATGAATTCAGAAACATAGCTGTATCTACTCTACAGCGACAAAGAGTGTGCAACTTTTACCTGGCAGGTGATCATTTGTATTCCGCCAGTGATAAGTAAAGCTCTTCGACCCAATCTATCTACTGTCGCGATAGAAATGACTGTTGAGGATGCTAGAACTGCGCCGGTCAAAGCTGAAGAGTAAAGCGAAGCGTCTCCCTCAAATCCCATAGACTGGAACAAAACTGGTGCATAAAAGAGGATAGAATTAATCCCGGTGAGGATCTGAAACATTGGCATGCAAATTGCCATGACCAATTGTGGCCTATTCCTCCTCTCAAGAATGTTTCTGAATGGATGCTTTATGGAGTTTGCCAAGTCACTTGCATCCATAATGTCTTGATACTCCGCGTTGACATTTTTGGCCCCTCTGATTTTCTCCAGGACTTTTCTCCCTTTCTCTGTTTGTCCTCGTTCGATTAAGCTGTTAGGTGTTTCTGGAAGAAGCATTCCTCCCACTGTCATCAATAAAGCCGGTGCAGCTGCTAGACCGAGTGAGAGCCTCCATCCCCACGAATCGAGCTTCTGTGTTCCGTAATTGATCATGTTTGCTGTAAATATGCCCAAGGTAGTTGCCAATTGAAACATCATGTTCAGGCCTCCTCGAAGATGGGTTGGAGCCATTGCTGACAGATACAGTGGAACAGCCTTCAAAACAAGGATGAGCAAGAGTAAGTGAGTAAATAACTTTACGAAACATAAGGGGAAAAGCTACATTCGACAAGCAAGTAGTACATTTTTATTGAGGGAAATACGCAAGCAGTCCCTTTCCCACACTTTTCATTGCAAAAGGTAGACGGAATACCTGATTTCCAAAACCAATGCCAACGCCAAGCATGATCCGGCCTGAAAGGAGCATAGCCATGTTGACAGCCGAGGCATTCAAAGCCGCTCCAACAAGAAAACTGAGCCCGCCGCAGATTATACTTGCGCGACGTCCATAATCTCTTGTAATTGGAGATGCTACCAAGGATGCAACCAAGCCGGCAAGGTATAGAGAAGACGTAAATGCTGCAAGCCCCTGGTTGTCATACTTGCAGTAGTTGTTTTCATGTGCTTGCATCTTTTTTTCGTATACATCATGGAAGAATTTCTCAAGAAATGCATCCATAGATGTAACTCCTCCTGTAAATCATTTAACTATCAATTTGAAAGGACTTTCGGCATGAAACTGCTTTCCAGAACTAAATCAGAATTATTGACACTGGAAAATTACATGCAGTGAAAGATACAAAATTGCAGAGAAATAATCAGGAAACAAAAAACCTGCAATTCTAGGATGGTAATAGAACAAACTATTTAATATTTGAACCAAAAAAAGGAAAATTTATAAAATTAGAGAAAGAGGAGGAAAGTGAATTAAAAAAGGAGAAATATGATTGAATTAAATAACATTTATTATTAATGAACCCAGAAAAACTTAGTGGAAAAATTATGTAGTTTTACGTTCAAGTTTCAACCAGGAATGCCATAGAAGTCATTTCTGTTTCTGAACTTCAATACATCAGAATCATGAAGAAGAAGACTAAGCCCACAAATTACTTCCCAATTTTGCTCTTAATTTTCAATTTTCCTTCCAAGGTACCAATTTTTTTCCCCCTCAAATTCAGCAATGACATATTCCCTGTGACAGCTCAAATTCTCATCATTCTCTTTGAACAAAAAGATTTTTGATTCTTGGTAGATTCATTCTCTTATCCAAAACCATCAAAGCCAAAAATCTAAACCTTTCATTCATGTATGAATAAACTTTTGACAAAAGACAGAGAAAAAAAATTACCTGAAATTCCAATATCATAGCCAAAAATTGACCCACCAACAGCGGCAGTAAGACATGCCACAATCACAGAAAATGTTACCTTCCCTTGGTACTGCTCTGCTCTCTCCTTTGCCACACCAGCTGGCCCAAAAGAACCACCTGCCATTTTCAAAACTTCCCTTTTTCTCTTCTCTCCTCTCAGAACTCAAAAAAAAAAACAGACAGAAAAAATGAGGTTTTAATTTTTCTTTCTCGGGTTTCTATTTTTTCCCTTGTGGAATATAAATAACTGCAAACTGCAAAGTCTGCAACTCTTCAAGCACGCAATATGCGAAAATTAATCTTCTTGATGAGTAACTGGTGGAATTGTTGTCCAATGACAACTGTGTCTGTTTTCTTGTTTGGAACACAAGAATCTGTTGTCATTTTGCAGGAATTTTGTAGTAATTTTTCTGTTAATTCTTTTCTCTACTTATTGCATCCATTAACTTCATCTAATTATCTGTTGATTGACTTTCAATTTAGCAAATTTATTACATCTTATCCCAAGGAATTAAATTACACCACTTGGGTAGTAAACAAATAAATCAAATATTAAATATCAATTTCCTTACAAAGTTCCTTCCTAACTTTGTACACATGATAGACACTTTCTATATTGATGAAAATATTTGCTCTACTTGTTTAAAAATAAACACGCAAAGAAGGTGAGAGAGGGATTTGGTATCTTCCCAAATGGGTTTGAGACTTTGACATTGATTTCTCAAGAAATTTCATAATCTAATTGCTAGGTGTTTCCTCCACTTCGGTGCTAATTTAAAATGACTTGTACAGAAGTGATTGTTTTATACCTGATTCTGGTTCTTGCAATTGTTGTTGTCTGCTTCTGAAAATCACTTTTTGGTGATCATTTATAATCACTTCTGCCATTTTTTGGTATTGGGCTTAACTTGTTGCCCTCTATTATTCTATAGCTAATGACATACATCAAAATCTTTATTTTCATTGATGCACATTCCATTTTTTGATTTTATGTAAAATTATATAATAACAACAACGAGATTTTTAAATATTGTTACATGCTACATGAAATGAGTCCCACCTTCTTGACTTAGAATTCTTGAGAGAGATCTGATGCTTAGTTGTAAATGACTTGTTGCCATGTTCTAATTTATATTTAATTGTGTTTCAACTCTCATTGATAAATATTCCTTAATTGAGTAATTACCGAGTTAGTTTGGGTTTTGGACCATGGACTTTGCATGACTTGTGAGTTGGTGAAACACATCTCTTTTAGTGCCTATGAATTATTAAACTAATCCCAATGTATGTCAATCTTTATGCATTGCATTCATATGATATGATAGGTGAATTTATGTTAAAAAAATCATACAACCATACTCACTCTATTTCCCAACTCTCATACAACATCAATATAAAACTCCTCTTTTGAAGGCAAGTTTCATATGACTGGAAGTTTACTCTCTACCTTGGTTCTCAAGCTATCCTCCACTCAAAGGTCTCATGCATCATAACCACAATTTTTCTAACTACTGATAAATCGGGGCCGACTAGGCCGGAGATGTCCACAGAAGGAGCAAGAAGATGTTGAGAACATCTTGATCTGTTGAGACGAGAAGTTTGGGTAATTGTTCATCGGAAGTACCATTTGCCACGACGAAGACGCTGACACTGATTTTTAGCTAGTAGAGCCACATGTGGTTCGTTATTTGCATGGCGAGAGACTTAATTGAAAAGTTAATGAAACTCGTTGGAAGCTGGGGTTGTAACTTGGAAATGGTAGTGGCAGTATTTGCTTGAGTAAATATGATAGAAAAATTAAGGGCGATGTGTTATACGCACAAGTATGCTCCCACATATATAGGCAAATTTGTTGCATACATGTATAGGAAATAGTCAATGAAGGAAGTTAAATGTTTCTATAAACCAACTTGACTCTATTTAATGGTGGGATAGTGGGATGGCAACAACTCGTAATGAACACGCAATGCGTATTGACAACCCTCTTGGTGAAGTATTGCTTTCAATTGGTGTTGACACTGAACAGTTTGATAATCGATGCAAGTTGGTGCGTAACGACGATTAGAACCCAGAGACACGAGGATTGAACTTTGCCTCTTGGGTGTCTAAGAATTCTAAGTTATCGAAAAGATGTATGAGCTAAAATTTGGACTTGTTTTTGCCATGGAAAAACTTGCGGTGATTTCTCGTATTGAAGATGATAAACTCAAGTTACAAAACTTGCAAATACTGCAAGAAAAGAATGAATATACAGTGCTACAAGGGCTGAATAGCTTAGTTGCCCTGAAAACATAAAGTAATAAAATGTACAACGAGAATTTCAGAGACTATGGCAGCCTGAGGCCGCTCTGCAAGCTGCTGCTGGGTTAGGTGCAGTAATTTTTGCTCTGTGCTCGTACAGGCAAACCTGTGCTCTCTTCCAACTTGGGCTCAAGTTAAAAGGCACATCATCTTAGAAATAATTCCTAATTTCAGTCCAGTAGGAATTCCTTTCCAATTATCCTAGCAACTTTTGAAGGAAAATGAGAAAAGATACACTAAATCAATAGTATACATATTGAAATCAGAGTTTTGTCGGCTTGAAGATGCGTGATTTGATTGATTTTCACGTTTGTCCACTGGCTTCTCTGAAACAGATAGAAGGAAAACAAACCATGGTAGAAAAGTTGCATCGAGGAAACAGATGTACTGCAACTCAAATTCCAGAAAATTTACCAGCTGTTGCTTATTCTCTCTGTGCTTGAGACAGCTAGGACTCGATATCAAATTAGAAATTATGACAAATTTAATCCAAACAAACAAAATATTAATTAGACATTTTTGCACTTTTTTTTAAAAAAAATCCAATCAATTATAGAATAAAGAGTAGAAAATTTAAGCTTGCGGATCCTCAAATGTTTAATTAGTATTATTTTTAGTGTTAATTTTTGGAGGATAAAGCCACTCTACTTAACCTTGCCAATATAAAAGCTCCAGAGTGCTCATCCATCCATGCCATAATATTCCAAAAACTATTTTAATCCATAAAAGATATTTATAATCCCCCATTTCAAGCACATACTAGAAAAATCCAGTATTCCAAATTACAAACTGACAACCACCTACATAAATCTCTAATACTCCAGGTTGCAAAATATGCTTTCGTACGAAAAACTATCATGCCATGAATGGTGTCCCCATTTAACCAAAAAATATTGCCCAAAAACTGGATGAAATTATTGATATTACAATTACTAAGGTCTCTAGCGATGTAAATTTTAAAGGTAAAGGTAATGGTTTGTTGCATTTGTATCTCCTCCCAACGATCACACCACAGCGAGAGTTCCTCAGTCCAGCTTCACCGATGAGAACAAGAAATGCACGAACCAGAATGAAGAAAGGAACCCGACTGTGCCTGTTGCCAGCATAATTGCGAGAACCATGAAGAGAGAGTACCCCAAATACAGTGTGGCAGAAACAGGTCCACTCAAGTTCCTAAGATCAAAAACTAGATAGTTTATGGAGTACAAGAAGATGTAGATTGCAACTGATCCAGAAGCAAAGAATGATTTCCACCACCATTTCCAGTCCTCCACACAAAGATGCATGTAGGTGAGAACAAGAGACACTTCAGCACAAACCACCACGAGAAGTATCAAAACAATCAAGAGGAAACCAAAAACATAGTATACGCGACCCATCCAGATACTAGACATGATAAAGAAGAGCTCAATGAAGAGGGTGCCAAATGGAAGAGTACCAGCACCGAGAACCAACAGCCAAGATGGATATTTTTGAGCTGGGATCTCGCGGGGAATCTGGTTGGTTCTGACAGGGTACTCAATATGAGGTGCCTTTGCACCAAGGTATCCACCGAATAGGGTGAGTGGAACGGAGATGCAGAACCACAGCAGGAGCAGGATAACGAACAAAGAAAATGGTATGGCTCCAGTGCTGTGACTACCCCACAGTAAGAAATTCAAAGTGGTTAGAATCAAAAAGGCAATACCAGGGAAGAAACAAGCAGCCTTCCATGCAATAGAAGTCCATCCGTTGAGATCACCACAGCCAATTGTCCTCCAAAGACGAACAGCAACATAGCCAGCTGCAACACCAAGAATCATGTAGAAAAACAGCATACCTGTGATAAGAGTTCCACGGGAAGCTGGTGACATGAATCCAAGAGCAGCAAACAGAATAGTCACAACAGCCATCCCAAGAATCTGAACTCCATCTCCAACCATAATACACAAAAGTCCTGGATTATTTGGGGCACGGAAAACATCACCAACAACAAGCTTCCACCCGGACAACTCCTCGTTCATCTGTGCTTGGGCCTCCTTGTCAAGCTCCTCATACCGGGTCAGATCCCGCCTAACAGTCCTCAAAAAGATAACAAGGACAATACCAGCTAGGAAAGTGATAACCATCAGAGAATTCAAGATCGAAAACCAATGGACCTTTGATCCCTCCATCTTCAAATATGCATCCCAACGTGATGGCCACTTGATATCACTCAAGTCAAAGTTAACCTCATAAGTAAATACAATCGGTTGGCCCTCCTTAATAGGCATTGATACTCTATTCGAATCACATTTAATAGGATTCGGGTATTTATCATACATTTTTGCATTCTTCACTGCATCGGCCTTATGCATAACACTACAAGGCACAACCTCAAACCCAACAACCATGTAACCAGGCACATCATCTTTTGCTCTTGTAGGGATGACTTCTGCAGCATCCCCAGTACCCATCACATGAGCAACATTTGTATCCTCATACTTATGAACAAGAACCTTAAATTTTAAATGGTTAAACACATAATATGCATCTTCATACTTAACCCCAACAGGATAACCAGTCCACCTCAGAAGATAATCATCCTTCTTAGTATACCTTATTGTGGGCAAATTATCGAGAATCAAATTAACCTGATACATCTCATTAATTCTCTTCTTCAACAGCTCAAAGTTATCTTTTGACAACGGATCGGATTTACACAAAAAGATATCAGTCTCATTCTTGTACATCTTAAATCTATAAGGAGAATTTTCAATTCTATCACCCATCAAAAGCTCACCAAGATTCTCAGCACTATCTTTCACACCGTCTTTAGGTTTACAAAACGGCAGGCTGTAATAACTAAACGGCATTTCGGTGTCAATGGAAGTGAGAGAATTCACTTTCACCGACAAGCTATCACCGACAGCATATTTGTGAGGGTAGCTACCAGGCAAGTAAAAACCATGGCAACAAGATTGAAAAATCACGCCAATGAACAAAACCCAGATCCTAAAATTACCAGCTAAGCCCATTTTTTCACGTCTTTGTGTCAGATCTGGGTGACCCAGATCGTGAAATCAGTCTACAAGCAAAGACTGAACAATTTGCCTATCTGGGAATTGCGATTTAATGAGGATTCAGGATATGAAAAGAAACTAAACGAAACAAAGAATCAAAACACCAGCAAAATACGAGTAAACTGTAAGCTAAAAAGAGGAAGGAAACTGGAATCGGATCTGACTGACCTTCGAAACAGAGTGATAATGCATGCCAGAGAGAAATGAGAATCTCTGCGAGCAAGAAGAAATTCGTTCGGGAGAAAACGAAGAGTGTGTGAGCGTAAATAAAAGATTGGATTTTGATCGTTCTTCGCGAAAGTGCCACCGTATCATTAGCGAGTGCTGCCGTTTTGGCTTTTATCTAGACTTTTATTTTTATTTATTGATTACTTTAATGTCTCATTTATTTTTAGTTTTTAAAATTGATTTTTTTAATAAAAAATTTGTAATTATAAAATAATTTAGAATTTAAAAATTAAAATTAAATCATTTTCGTAGTTTTCTATAATAAAATTAACTCAATTTTCTAGTCAATACAATTATTTTAATATTTTCTTATTTATTTAACATAAAAAATAATTTTTCAAAATTTTTAATTATTTTATGGAACTTTGGTTGAAGGTAGATAAGAAAATTAGGGGAACACAAAGAGAAATGAAAATTTAGTGTGAGGATATTTATTTCATATTATTGAATTAATTGTGTTACAAGATCTCTCATTTTATATATATATATATATATATATATATCACATGAAGTACAAGAATATCCAAATTTTTATTCATTATTATTATTATTTTCCATACACAAGCTGGCAATAGCTTTAGCTTACATCTAACTCTCCTTTCTATTTTCAACCAATCTGAATCTCAAGCTATAACACCAAAGAGTTTAGTAAAAGGTCAATATACAGAGGTGGTGGTGCTACCTTAACTAGACTCCCATAACTACTACTATTATTATTATTAACTTTTCAAGTAATCAAATCTTCATTACTTAGTAATCTTGTGATTGAAATTTGAAAGAATGAAAAGTAGTAGTGCTATGATATGATAAAGAGACATTACCAAAAGCAATAAAGAAGAAAAAGAAAGACTTCGATGGCAAGTATTTGTTTTGTTGTGTGAATTTTCATTGGATATTCGACTAAATAGGTAGTGTTTGTTTCATTTTCTGGCCTTTGTATCACATGGGTAAGCACTCAAAACAAGAGTTTCGCTTGCAGTTTCCTCGGGTCAGAAGCAGCCAAATTAAGGCAATGAAAACATGTTTCCATTCTGCCTCACAACATGCAAAATGGTTTATTTTTGTGCAGCCTGGACAACGTATCATGTCATTCTCCAGGATAATCAATGCACCATGGAATTTTTTCAAAGACACTGTCAAGACTCAAGCACAAAACAGTTGTGAATGCATTGCAATCTCATATCAAGCACAGCATAATTACACATTATTTTCCAATGCAATAGGCAGGGGAAGTTAGAAAGAAAGGCCAGCAAAGCAACAGAGTTGCATGCACAAAAGGGCATAAACTTTGAAAGTATATTGATGGCACGGAAGAAACAAGCCATTAAACCTAAAAGGATGTCCAATTTCAGTGAATTTTGATTTTAGTTAAGTAAACATAACGTCTAACTTTTGGCACCTAAGCCTCGAGATTTCGGCATTCTGACAGCAACCAAAGGGTTGATGATGCCCTGAGAATCTCGGCCCAAGCCCATGCCTTCAACAAATCCCATCTTCGCCATCATTTTTGATCCGAAACCTTTGGTGTGCTTTTCAAAAGCTCCAATGCTTTGAGTTCCTTTCTTTGCAGAGTTACTCCGAGATTCTTTTCTCAACGAGTCACCATGAGATTCCTTCCTAGCTGATGCATCATCGGTGCTGCAAAATTCTACACCTAACCCCAGCGATTTAGGCCGCTGGATCACTTCAATGGGTTTTGACATACCTTGACCATCTTTTCCTAACCCTCCACCTTCTACATATCCCATTTTAGCCATCATCTTGGATCCAAAACCCTTTGTGTGTACCTCAAAGGCACCCACCTGTGTTGAGCTGGAAGTAATCTTACCTTCAACAGTTGCACTTATCTCGGTAGACCCGAGAGTTTTGATCTCAACATTGTCGGATTGGATTACACCACTCGACACAAATGACACAGGTTGGTTGGCATATGCATTTTTTTTCCTGCTAGCCTTCGTCTTACTTGCTTTGCCACTACTATTGTGGAGGGCAACATTCTTTAATGACTTGCCCTTTTTTCTGTCTGCATTTGCTGATTTTGTGAATGCGCCTTCATTAACCGAAAAATCAATATCCTCATCACCAGCTCCAATCAGCTGCAATTCATTACGATAATCAATGTTTTTGATTTTTCCAGCAGTGTCAGAGATTATCCAAGCACACATACATAATTCAATAGATCTTATTAAATGGAAATTTAGAACCTTTTCCAGGCGAACTTTATCAGCAGATGATGGCATGCATGTATGTTGTGTTCTTGTCACTGTGACAAATCTGTAAAACATAAAAGTGCAAGCTATATCAAACATCAACACCATCTTTCTTTGCACTACACATGTACCACAAAAATACATCTGCAAATACACACAGACAGACATACATTTGTATATAAATCCATCACAAGAATGTGAAAATAATAATACCCTTTCTTGCCAGAACCTTGGATGCTACTCCACAGGCGATATATTGCAGCTAATCTTCGAACCTAAAAAGAGCTAAAGCACATCAACAAAATAATGCAAATGGCAATAACATCTTCTTTGTAAGACAAAATAAGATGAACCACCAAATCAAAGGAATGATAGAGAAAGAGATCCAATGTAAAACAGGCAAAGATAAGTGTAGAAGTTGAGATGTGAAATGGATGAACCAAATTCGATACCTGGGAACAATCTCGGTGGTGCATCGGTTGAAAAGAAAACACATCTAATCCCTCCAAAACAATCTGCTCTAGTGTCTACATTTCACAAACCATCAAGCTATTAGTTCCTTTTACAAACCTATATATTCACCCACCCAACAGTAATAAAGTAGTCCACATACTAAAAGTTTGCGTTTGTGATCGCCTAAAAGGAGATAACACGTATAGATTGTATGAAACCACCCAATTGAGTGCAGTTCTTGTTGCAATAAGAAAAATAGATGAATACAGTACGTAACACTAAACGCTGGCATTAATTAGCATTGCACATTTCTATAATAAATGCAAGCAACCAAAAGAAAGGAGATGCCATTAATCTACTTTATGTTTATCACTATACCGAATTTATTTCCTCAGGATCAACACCACGATGCAGCATTCTCTCACGACGTTTCACAGCAATCATTTCTTTCCGATGCTTCTTTTTTTCACCTGAATGCAAAGTGCATTAGAAAAATACACGATGAAAGTCAAAGGCAGGGGTGCTGATTCACCGGAAAGACTAACATAAATGAATCGTTGCAGCTCAGAATATGTACGCTGGAAACTCAAATTGTTAGCCACCAGCAAGGGGGAAAAATATTCTTGTTTAAACTCTAACAAGAAGAAAACATGGCCTCACTGGTTTTAGTTTAAGTACACTGCATGTTCACAAATTCAGAGTTTAATCAAAAACAAGAAGACACAGATCTTCTTTTCAAAATATCAACTCTACTGAATTGACCATATAACTCAACCTAATAATTCATCCTTCCAGGATTACAATGTTGAATTAGATCTGTAAAGCTCATCTCGGGCTTAAATTTACAAATTCAGCAATTAAAGAGAGCAATATTAGATTCCAGTCAAAGGAAAAACCAAGATAAAGATACACAAGCAAATTTTACCAGGAAAATTTCTGGACTTTTTGCTCTTTTGAGCTTCGCGAGGCCAAGACTGAGGAAGGCAAGCAACATGCTTCTTTTTTCCAGAAACAGTTCTTGGATCCTTTATGAACATAAGGTCATCTAAGGCAGATGACCAAACATCTCTAGGAGCTACAGAATCTTTTTTCCTTGACAGTAGCAGGGGCTTCTTCATACCAAATTCCTTAGATGCATCCTGTAGGGCAATTCCACCCAACTTTTCTAAAGTCCCATCAACACCACTGCTAGAAGAACTATCACCATCTGAGCCATCAAAATCCTGTTCCACCAGCCACTTGGCATCTGATACATTGTCCATCCCACCAATTCCTTCTAAGTAATCTTCTGCAACCTCATCGTCAATGTCTAAATCACTATCAGACAAGTCTTCTGAGCTATTACTTTCAGAGTATGACTCTGAGATTTCATCATCCGGTGATTCTCCATCATTTTCATCATCACTTTCTTTGTCAGACATATCTTGCGTGTATACTTTCACGCCTCCAATTGAGAGGAACCCTGAATTTTTCTTTGGAGATGAAGTCTCATCTGGCAATTCTTCATCATCTTCTTCATGGTTAATATCCCCATTAGTATCTACTCCTTCATTCAAAGATGGTGAATCAGAACCTGAGACTTCTTGCTCTTCCATTTGTCTTGAAGAAGAATCCATCCCGCTAGGTGTTGCTTGCGATTCATCACAGCATCCCAATCCTCTATGTGAATTATCACCTAGCACAAAGCTTGAATCATAATCATAACTATAGGTCACATTCTGGGGCTTCAAGTCCGGTGTTTGATCTACATAAGTGACAATTTTGCTGTCCTGAGAATCAACCAATACAATTGGCTGTGACTCATTCAAATTAGCATCTCTGACATTGGTCCCAATGCACAGTTCCTAACACAAACCAGCATATTAGAAAACCAATCAAAATCTAAATATTATAAAACAACTAAAACAAAAATTTAAACTTTATGTCATCTACGACTATTTAAAGATCATCAGTGCCAATCAAAAATTTATTTTTGCTTACTAAAAAAATACTTTTTTTTTAAAAAAAGGACTGTTTCTGTCCGAGTACAGATACCTTAAGATCAAGGGAAGGGTACTGATACCCGAATGCATTTCCATTAGATTTCTTTGATTCAGTTTTAGAACCAGAAGCTTTTGATGAATTTGAATTCCCGGATTTTGACAAAGAATTGGAATTCAAGTTGGGTCTCCTCCCTGCAATTCACGACCAAATAAAAGTCTAAAAACAAGGCACAGAGCAACTCACAACGAAGCTGAAATGATCCTAACTCACCATCTCATTCTACTTTTTGGTTTCCCAGAAAAATGCAGGAAGAGAGAAACAAATAACAAAACAAACCATCACTCCACATATCCCTTAAAACAACCAAAAAAAAATTGAAATTAATTCTCATATAAGTTGTTTAACATCAAAGTAACTTACTTGAGCTATAATTTTCATTTTACTATGAAACATATGGAGAGAGTTTTCATTTTTCCTTTTTTTTCATCTTCATTCAGATTTCAGGCAATCAAACAAATGGGATTAACAAATCAATGAAAAGCCAAAACTAAACAGAAAAATAAAAAAAATGGGAACCTTTAGAAAATGAATGAAGCTGCTGCTGCTGCCAATCAGACAGAATCCCACCTTCCACAAACAAAGAATTCCTCGCTCGGCCACCCGAAGACGACGACGTACCCTGTTTCCACATCCGTTTGCTTTTGTTTTTTCCGCTTTTATTGCCGCTGTTGCTGCTGTTATTCGTCGTCTTTCCCCTCCTACCTCCACCCATTATGAACGATTACACGGAAAACTCAAAATGTTCCGAATCTTGGGATAGAGGACGAGAAATTGAAGAAACCCTTAGCCCAGAAGTTTTGCCTTTTATGTGGGACCCCGACTTGTCTTTTGATGTGGGGCTTGTGATTACCTGTACAGACAAACACGTGCACAGAAAGGCAAAGCATACAAGGTCTGAGTTCTTGTGAGTTGGGTCGGCGAAGTAATTGACTATGAATATGCTGTGTTATATTCCCATAAACTCAGCAGATGTTTCAAACGGGTCGTCCTTGACCCGAAAACAGGCCCAAAGAGCTGCATTACAGATTCAGTGGCCCAACAGGATGATAATGGGCGAAGTTTCTTAGGCACAACCGCCATCCCCATCACGTGACCCTAAACATCATAACACCACTACCAAGACACGCCTCTTACAACGCTAAAGCCAGCGTATTTAACTTGCTTTTGTTTGCTTCTGCCAGCTGCTTACATGACAAGTTACACATCTTCCAACCACTTTGTATAAAAGGCCAAAGAGTGTTGCAAACTCGCAACTCAAACATGGCAGCTGCCGGTGGGGTTTTCCGTTGCGTTTACGAGTGTTGCATATCCGGCCACGACACGGGGATCGAACGGCGGCCTTACCATCGGAATTGCAGCTGTGCTCTTCATAGCAAGTCAAGGTCAGGAAGTCATCCATCCCGATTGCCTAATTGCAAAAAGAACGTGTCATACCCTATTAGAAGATCTTTCAGTGAAGGCAGCTTGGTTTTGGCTTCACCTTCTTCTTCTCCAAAGATTGTTCGATCGGGATCATCAGATAATCATGAAGAAGACAACACCGGTACTACTTTTTCTTCCAGGGTTTGATCATTTCTCAGTGTTTTTGTTTTCTTTCTGTTCTTGAATAACTTGGAGCATGACGCTCAGTTGGGTCAGAAAATGTCCTGTAATGGTGTGACTGATATGTTATTCTGTCTTTTGTTTTCTGTAATAATATGTTCATACTTAATAAATTAATATTTACGCAACATTATAATTTTTAATTCATAGCCGTCGTTATAGACTGAGGAGCATACTATGAATTTATATTTGTTTATTCTAAAACCAAGTTGAAATATAATAATAATAATAATAATAATAATAATAATAATAATTAAAAATTAAGAAAATAAGAGTTGTAAAGATTATAACGAGGATGATGATTAAGATCAGCCAAGCATATTTTCTCTGGCTGCTTGCTTGTGTGTTCCATTCCATCTGTGCATATAGTGGTGTCTTATAGGGAGGGTCGGCCGCAAAAATAAGATCCCACACCTATTAAAAAATAGGCAAATTTAATACAGTTAGGGAATCTAAATTTTAATGGATTGTATTAATTCAATCTGCGAGTTAACTTATATATTTATTATTTAACTTAAAAATTAATATTTTATCATAAGGAAAAGGTAATGTTGCAAGCCAACAAATAAGAAACTGGGTTCTTGAGGGGAAAGAAGAAATGGATGAAGAGAATCAAATAGAATTGTCTTCTAACTAATCTAAGAACTGTACCCATTTTCTTAGATGATCTTATTTCTTATTTCTTCAAGTTTCTTCATAATCTCCCCGGGACTACTATCCAGTTCATCTGCAAGTTTTCTTTGTGAATCTAAAGGCAGAGTTGGGAACTGCTCGCATAGATCCCCATCGATCACATTCTGCATAACAAAGATGCTAATGAACACACTTAAATGGAAATTAGACTTGCAGAAAAACATTCAACTATTGAACACTGCCGTCTTCCGGGGTTTCTTTCAACAAGGCATGATTAAATGTTTTATATGCAACTTAATACCAACAATAAATAAATGATGCCCACGTTGAGACACCAATATCTTATCTTTCTACTTTATCCAATATGTTAATATCCACAGAAGAAGGCAATTCAATTATTTATTCAACGAAATGGGATGATGATGAATTGACAATGCAGCTAATGACAGTGGGATTCTAGTGAGTTTATTCCAGAGGATAAAAAGCTTACCTTAACGGCGAGATAAGAAGATCTATAAGCCATGTGATCTCGTCCACACAGAGGAGGGTGTTCTTGCCTCATATGCATCTCCAATTGAGAAAAAGAATCAACGTCATCACGGGATGTGACAGCAAGCAAAGCCCCCAAGCTTCCCATCACTGTACTATAAATGACACCCTCTCCACATCCTGGAACTAGGGTTGCCTTCTGCATGGATGTGACCACATCACCCACATGAAACCATACGATCTGCTGTACCTTGTTGGGAGCTCCATTAAGTTTCCCTTGCTCCCATTTTAACATCCCACCAGTTGGATCTTTTTCTATCTCATTTGAAACATGTTGCGGTAGTCGCACAAAATAGATATTTCCAAACTTGTCTGCACCTGCCGTGGTGTCCAAATCTATGTGGTGTGCAGCAGTGATGCATCTGCGAACACAATCGTCAGCGAAAATATAGAGTTGATTCTCATCCCGTCTATACTTGCAGAAATAGAACGACTACAAGGCACGATAATTAAAGAAAAAGAATCGGTATATAATTTAAATTTACATGTACGCTGATCAGACCTTTACCAAGTAACATGAAAGGCAGTTATTTGAAGATCCATTAACAGCGGGAATTGGATGAATTTATTAAAACACGACACACATGCAAACAAACACATGAACATACAATAATGTACAAATAACATACACTAAATAAAATACTGAACGTAAGTCGTTCAGGAACATACCTCTTGAATGTCACCTACATAGATTCGATCACGATAGGTGTTAATTGAGATGATAGAGTAAGGAAGCAGCTTATTCTCACATTTTCTGAGCAATCTTTTTTACCCAAGTTGTACAATCTCAGCACAGGTCATATTCCAGCAAGCAATCTTCCCCGAAACTGGCATAAAGCAAGAGGAACATCTTCCACTTGTGTTTTGTGCAAAAGTTCAAGGGATTTCCCATCTTCCAAGAACCTATAAATATGAATATATCCAGTAACTATACTTCTTTTGGGCCAAAATTGCAGTCTCTTTGATGTTCCAACAGCCAAAATTGTTCCATACTCCTGACCATGAAAATCCACAGTACAAGAGGAACATCTTCCACTTGTGTTTTGTGCAAAAGTTCAAGGGATTTCCCTTCTTCCAAGAACCTATAAATATGAATATATCCAGTAACTATGCTTCTTTTGGGCCAACATTAGAGTCTCTTTGATGTTCCAACGGCCGAAAGTGTTCCGTACTCCTTACCATGAAAATCCACAGTACATATGCTCATGGCAGCCTCATTGTCCTGAAGCTCTAATAGACAAGTTGTTTTAGCTGTCCTTGGATCAAGAATTCTAATGCAAGAAACCCACTTGTCCGATTCTGCCTTTGGATAACCATACTGCTCATCAGGGAGGGGATCATCTTTATTCTCATCACCATTTTCAATCTGCTCCAGATTACCATATCCATTTCTCCCCATTCCAGCAGCCTCAAAGCACTCCTTTATTGCAGCTTCGCGCTCCTCTGCACTTAGAGCTCCTTGATCACTCTCAATAATTACCAGCAATTTCTTCTTAGGTTGCAGAACAAATTTTCTTGGTGTGTACCTCAAAGGAGTAGCAGTTTCATTAAAGGTTTCTCCTAGGCGCTCAATAATAAAAACCCTCAATGCATTCCCAGGAACAGCAACAAAACCTTCCACACACAGATTAGATGAAAACGAGTCAGCATATTGAATAGTTTCATAAGATAGAGGTGTTAAAAGGAAATATCCTTGTTGAATATAACCGAGCCGTGGTCGACCAGACAAGCAAAGCATGGCAGCCCGGCCTCCCACAACAACGGAAAAAAGCATTGGAAGTCTCAGTCCCAAGAATCTGGATCTGGAATCTGAAAGCTGACCTGTCACCATGTCCACCACTGTTCTAAGCGAAACCCCATTCTACAAACCAGCATTGAGGAATAGACTAGCAGGGTGATCAGCACCATCCTCCCCACCAACCGATGCTTGAACTTCAAGGAAAAGGAGAGATTCAGGAGGTGAAGACAAACTTTGTACACTCAGAATCTGCATGCAGTCATCAGGATCCAATGACAAGATACGTATTGTATTGTCATAGGAACCCACAGCAAGAAAACGAGATCTCTGCCTTCCTTTAGGAACTGGGGCAATGTCCAAACAAGCCACATCTCCGGACATTTCGAGCTTTTCCACCTCCATCAGTTGTCCAGTCATATCTACCTCGAAGTAAATAAACTCTGCTCCGCTAAGTGCAATAACCACTTGAAGTCTATTTGAGCCAACCATAACAGTTGTCCTCTTTCCAGGCGTTCTCCACTCATTAATACGTCCATCCTCCCTAATATGCCTGGTACCAGTCGGATGAACTTGCATCATAGAGTCATCACCAACCAGAGAGACAGCAAGTGACGGGGTTGTATCATGAAACCCACTATCACTAACTTCTTCAACAGTTTCACCAATTGAAAGCCCAAGAGTTACATTGTTGAAAGAAGCAACAATGTACGCAAACTCATCATTAACATTCTATTCACAGTCCAAACAACACTTGGGACACCAGGAAGCTGTGAGACAGCCATTTCACTCACGGCCAAACCTGGTCTCAGTATCCTAAGCGATGAACGGGGACCACATCCACATAACGTAAATATCTGAGGCACTTCCTCATCGAACAAATTTGAGATCTTCATATCCATTATTGGCATAAGACTCTCAACTTGTTCAATCCTAACAAGATTTTCCAGCCCTCCAGGCTGAAAAAACACTGGCAGAAATCCTTCTTCGGTCTCCGTCAAGGTAGCAGATGAGGCTTCAACAGCCGGGTCTGCCCCAGTTGCCTGAAACTGATACAAAGAACGATTTCTAAATGCCGACGCCGCAAACAAATCCCCTGACTTCAACACACACATTGATGCTGTCACCGGTATGGTATCAAAATACGCAATCTTCAACTCAGTGACATGCTCATTGTCATGTTCCGACGTAACCTTAAATATATCCCCATATTCGGTCTGCAACAAAATGAAAAAGAATGTTTTCTGCCTATGAGTTGCAACAGAAACTATCAAAATACCACGTTTACCCGGAAAATCCGCACGTCTAGGAATGACAGCCCTGACATCCGGACGCCCCTGATTCTTATAAATTACAAAATTCTCTACACAAACTAAAACCCACTTGGTCCATCGACACCTCCCGGCACAGTAACTAACATATTAGCCCCATTATCCACTGGTTCTGACGATTTCCTACAAACATTATTAAGACCTAAATCTAGTTTATAGAATGTCAAATGCTTTTGTGCCTGGCTTGCAGCCTGGCCAGTTGAATCCTGATCAGCGTCAGAGTAATCCAACTCTATGGCAGCGAAAATTGGGTTATCGAAGCCGCAATCCACTCCGCATATAGAATAAACTATAGTGTGTGATTTGTGTGCTTCTAATGGTGAAGAAATTGTTAACCTACCAGCGGGATCTCTATTCAAAACATAAACAAATTTTTGTTCTCACACGCAGCGATCATAACAGCCCTACCTTTCGGGTCCACAGCCAGGTACTGACCCGGAACGATCCGCCGACATCCCGACCTACCGAAGGTTTCTTGGTGAATTTTATCAAAGGTATTTCTTGGAGGGTTATATTCGAGAATTACGATTCTTCCGGAATCCGAACCGACCAAAATGTAGTCCTTGTGGGAGCCTGTGAGGCGGAACTGAGCTAGCGAGCGAATGGCATGGAAGACGTCGGTTGAGAGTACGGTTTCGATTTTGCCAGAGCTTTCGGGGCGTAGTAGCTCCAAAACCTTACCGCGTGCGACGACGATTTCGGTGGTTTTGGTGCCGGAGAAGTTGCCATGTATGGCAGCGACTATTCCAGAGGGCTGTTGGAGAGTCAGACTGTAGAGGTACATGGCGGCGATAATGTTCGTTTGGTATAACTCGCTCTACAAGTAACGTTTTTGACTAAACTTTTCTGCTTACCAATTTTTATCATTATTTAAGCGTTTTTTTTTTTTAAAAAAAAAAAAAACATGATAATTCTTCATGATAATATTAAGAATACCTATTCTAATACAAACTAATATACATATGCATACTTGTGCATGCATCAAACAATGCATCGCAGCTGCCATCTCCCTCTCTTCCAAAACTCTGTTGCTTCTCCCTGTGCAGTCTATTGTAAGTCGAAATATTTTGAAGCTTTAATTTGCGTGCATGGTTTCTGAAACACACACTTATATAGAGAGCGCAAGGAACTAGCCAACTAGGGTTTTCTCTGCATTTCCCCGTTGAACTCGAGAGAAATTAGGGTTCTTTCCTCCTGTAGACAAGCGTTCTCTTCTGGGGGATTGCACACACTCAGAGAGAGAGAGAGAGAGAGAAGAAGGGAATCAAATCAGAATTAGATACCACTGACTTAATTAATTTTTAGCTTGGCTTTGCGGTTGATTAAATAATAATTAATGATGGTTTAGCAGCTTTAGCATTGTTTAGAAAAGCATTGGAAATGTGGGTTTGGGTGTCGTATATAATTTTGTCTCGAGTATCAGAACATATCGCTCTAACTAACCATTTTGGAGGCAAGTCAAATGTATTATATTGCATATTCTTTGGCTTCGGTTGATCATTTTTCTAATTTGATGCAGTGAAGAACCTGATTTAACTGCTAAGTCTGTCTTCTTACGCTTGAATCCCATCAATTTTTCTCGAAGGAATAACGAACTTCATAGAATATACTGTATATTTACTGTAGTATATCCTTTGTAATAACTATGTTTCTCACTAAACAAAGCAATAATAAATATAGTTGACATCATGCATATTCCTTGACAGTTAACTAGGAAAGCAAACCAATACAGTGTTTGGATGAAAACTGCATAAGTGTTAGAAGACGAGATCCACCATAACGAACTAGTCAGCTCAGAAAAGCCCAAACATATATAATTGTGATTTTGTCGATGAAAACTATGCCAAATCCCACAATTCCTATATCCCAAAACTAAAGGCATGAAGATTAATTAGCCAAATCAAATTAAGCCAATTAGCCACTCAACTCTCCCTAATCCCTAAGATCCCCTTTTCTCTTTTATTCAATCTGAAGATAATTTAATTTAATTACCTAGAAAAATTTTGTTTTCTGTTTGTTTGTTAACTAACTTCGACAAGAACACAAGTCCTGACTAAATTCTGTCTTGGATCCCACGGTCGAGCATGATATTACTTTATGTGCCTTCAAGCTTTGACACACACATATATATAGCATATGATTTATAAGATCGATACAATTTAAAAAGAGTAATATTACTTACAAAATAAACCGATTCACATCTATCTTTCTTTAAGTACTATTATATAAAGTTCTATTATTATATATCCTCACTTAGAACTTCATCCTTTTCGTTGATGATTCATAAAGATCGTCATATTCTCGTTTTAGTTCATTTTAACAAGTAATTTTATTTTGTAATATTTAAAATTATTTTTATTTATTTTTTTTATTTTAATAATTAAATCATTCTAAATATTTATATTATAAAGGATAGATAACATTACTAAGTCCTCTTAATTTGTCGACATTTGATAAACGAAAAATAATAAAAATTAATTTTTCTCGATTGACTAACCCAAGAATAACTTATCAAAATGTAGTAAATTAAATTTAGAAATAAGATCAAAGTTTTTCTTAGAGAATATTTTTCGAATTTTAATGTGGAGGGGCGGTGGGACAGAGAGAGTATAGAATTTATAAATTAATCTATCTATAACTAAGGCTTCAAACTTCAATATTATGTCTCTGTCTTTGTTCTTGAGTTTATCTTGGCATAGTTCTGTCCGATAAATATCTAAACTTGTGAATAACTGTTTGATGTGAATGCCTATTATATCGTTTTGTTTTGTATCACAACATTAATTAATTAATTAATTAATTAAACTGGTCGATTTCACTTTCTATGTACATACAAGATCCCACAAAATGTTTGATTTTCTGCTGTACGGCATGCTTGTCTGTGAATAAAGTAATTTTTTTTTATCCTTAACAACAACAACAGCAGTAATAATAATAATAATGGAAGTAAATTAGAATTAAATATCTGACCACCTGACCATCTTAGGGAGTTTCACAATATTATTGTATATATAAATTATTTATTTATTTTCAAAAAAATACTTCCCACCAACCCATCGAGGCAGATAAAACTATAAAATAGCCATATAAATTATTCAAATATTTCTCTAGATTTCCTAGGAAAATGACAGGCATTCATGATTCATTTCATCATCTCTTTGCAATGTGAATTGTATTGTCATCGTGAACAAAACAATTAAATTGCAGCATGAATCAGGAAATTAAAAGGAATGCACATTATCCTAACATGTGGGTATTATTACATTATGCAATCACAGATGTCAAAACATATATAAATATAAAAGAAGAGGAAGAAATTAAAGAACATATTGCATGCTCCTTTCTGTAATTTTTATCTGAAGAAAGGTATACATGTTTACATGAAAATTTACCCAGACGAATGTACAGAAATGAACCTAGAAAAATTCAGTGCACTCTTTCTTCTTGACGGGCACCGACAACATTATAATCTATCTTGAAATGCATGAACAAGACTTTACAATAGTATTGTAACGGAAAAATAATTTACTCAGTTTCTAACCTTCTCTTCTCTGAATGACATATACTGTCGCTGTGAGCAAGAGAAGCTTGAGAAAATGAAAAGCTATTCTTGGAAGCTGCAGTAATGGACAATGAACAATTACCCCATGATTTTTTCTTTGCGAAAGATAAGTTGTTCTGTTTAGCACAAGCAATGGAGCAAACTACTCCTTTCAAATTGTGCAGCGCACAGCTGCAGTTCTTGTGGTACGGTCGCCGCTCGATATCCACATCATGCAACGAAAGGCTTCCTTCAAAGACACATCTAAGCATCATATCGGCTGCTCCAGCTGCGGCCATAAGCAATTTTTTTTTTGTTAAAAAAAAAATCGTAGGTAGATGTACAAGCACTTCTGTTTTATAAACTTAAATTTTTAATTTTTTTATGGTTTTGAGAAGGGTTTATATAGGGAGGAAATTCATTGTTATTGTTGAAAGAGAATCTGGAATTAAGTAACCTAGAGAGTATTGAACAATGTGAGTTAACATTCTTTCCTAGGAAAGTAGTAGTTTCGAACTGTGCAGAGAGACATGGAGGTGGAGAGAATCCTTGGAGAGGAGGACAATTTTGGCTTAACTGGCTTAGGAATTCGTTATAGACTTTTATTTTATTTAATCAGGCATTGTTTGCTCCGGAAGTGAAAGTTCTACCTTAGTTTTAATTTTTTCCACCGACTTCTTAATTAATTTCTTAATAACTGTTTGATGGGATGCCAATTTTATCGTTTTCTAGGCTACAAGCGATGTGCAATTAAGCTCGATTTAACTTTGATTTGTGCAAGTAAACTCAAGTGATGTTATTAATTATTTAAATCAATATTTCAAAAAATTACACAATAATTTCTCACATACTATTAAAAATATTAATTTTAATAAAAACTTTTTTAATAGTATTCATATAAAAATGTCACACGAATACTAAATACCTAAAAAAAAAAATAACTGATTTGAATCCCGCAAACATTAAATGTGTGGTTAATTCATAGGTTTACATGATGTAGCATTTCTCGGCACAATCACAAGATGACATTCTTTATTAAAGACAATTTACACTCTTTAATATACAAAGGTTTAAATATGTAATTTAAGTAAGGTGGGGATTCGTTAATATACAAAGGTTTAATTATGTAATATAAATAGAGTGGGGACACGTTAATATACAAAAGTTTATATATGTAATGTAAATAGGGTAGGGGCTATATCCTAACGAAGTTTAAAGCTTTAGGGAATTTATGAATGCATGTCAAAGCATTTGAAGCAAATTGAAACTTTGTGCAAATTAATTATTAGTTTGTTATTAGTTTTCCCCAATCAATCATTCAGGGAAATCCATGAACAACTAGCTTTCCAAAGTAGAAAATAAGAACAAAGTTCTGTCATAGAAATTAATTGATCAAGGATGGTGCAGTTAAGGATTTGGCTTTCATCATGTTATGGCTTTATCTTGCCTTAGAAGTAATAAACTTGGGTGTTATGTGTGTGCATTGTTTTGTCCAATGGGACATAATCTGAACTTTCTAAGTAACTGTTTGATGTGATGCTCAATTTTATCATTTTGTTTTGTGAAACATTTTTAATAGTTAATTGATTTAAGCAAGATAGTTATTAATTCTAATTTGGATCACATCACAAGTTATAAACATGATTTTCTATTTCATTAGCTAATAAAAATGCATTAGACAATGCATGAATGTGATGCCATTACTCCAAAACATTGAAGCACTACGTACAAGTCGTTCAATATGGATTACTTGCAATGGAAATATAGCATATTTGCATGTAACTCGTTACTTCCTTGAATAATTGATTGGTAATATTCATGGGGATCTACAGCTAAACGTTAGGCTGTAATTTGCATGCATCCTCTCCATGAATTGGGGAAAAAATAATTTAAATTCAATTTACTCAATTTACAGAGACTAGTATCTAATAAGAGAAACTAATTAGTGCACACATTGTTCAAGATCAAGTTAGTCATGAATTGGGTACCATTAATTTTCCTGTACTCGATGATCAGCTATTTCTAGTATCTGCTAATTGACGACAACGAACACGAAGAATCATTGAAGAGAGAATTGGAGTGAGAAGAGCATTTGGAAATAGACAAAGAACTGTCAGTCCGTGCTTGTTTCTTGGAGAATGATACAATTTTTTTCCGAGAACAAGAAATGTCGGAGCAAGCGCTACTTTTCTGATCGTGCAGTTCACAGCCGCAATTGTGGTTGTAAGGCCTTCGTTCTTTATTCATGTCATGCAACGATAAACTTGCATTAAACGCACTCTGTAGCATCATCTCAGCTGCCATTGATTTCTGCTCTTTCTCTTCCTCTCTTCCAGAAGTCTCTTGCTTCTCACTGTGCAAGACTATTCTAAGTTGAAACTTTCTGAAGCTTTAATTTGCATGCATGGCTTCCGAAACACAAACTTATACAGAGTGGGGACCTAGCCAACTATGGTTTTGTCTAGATTTTCCCGCAGAACTGGAGAGAAATTAGGGTTCTCTCCTATGTCGACAAGCGTTCTTTTCTAAGGATTGCACACACTCAGAGAGAGAAGAAGAGAATCAAATTTGGCTTGCGGGTAATTAAATAATAATTAATGCTGGTTTAGCGGCTTTAGCTTTGTTTTTGAAAAGCATCGGAAATGTGGGTTTGTGCGTATAATTTTCTCCGGATTCTCAGAACATATCGCTCTAACTAACCATTTTGGAGGCATGCCAATTTTATTTTGTTGTTGTCTTTGGTCTATCGATCAATTGCTTAATTGGATGCTACGAAGAATCTGATTTAACTACCAAGTCTTTTCTTGAATCCCATCAATTTTTCTCAAATGAATAACGAACTTCAAAGAATATATATTTAAATCAAGCTATCGAAGTTGTAACTGGTGTATATATATGCTTAGTAATAACAATGTTCCTCCCTAAACAAAGCAATAATAAGACGACAGATAAATATAGTTGACAGTTAATTAGGAAAACAACAAAAGTGTTAGAAGACGAGATCCACCATAACGAACCTACTCAGAAAAGGCGAAACATATATAATTGTAACTTTGTCGATGAAAGCTATGACAAATACCATATATTTCAAAACCAAAGCCATGAAAATTAATTAACCAAATCAAATCAAGCCAAACCACTCAACTCTCCCCAATTCCTAAGATACCGTTCTCATTTAGTCAATCAGAACAAATTTTATTTTCTTAGAAAATTTCGTTTTCTCTTAGTTAGTTAACTAACTTTGACATGAACGCATGTCCGGACTAAATTTTGTCTTTCGTAATTAACTGTCAAGAAATCTCCATGAGTTTGACTCTAGATACCAGCTGTCTTTCGTTGTGTTGTTATTGCTTTGTTTACTGAGAAATATTGTTACTAAGCATATTGTATTCTGATACAACTTCGATAACTTTATATATTCTTTGAAGTTAGTTATTCCTTTCCTCAAGCGAACCAATTAAGAGAACCCTAGTAGTTAAATGGGATTCTCATTGCATAAAATTTAATAATTAATCAGCCGAAGACAAAATTAAAATAGAAATAAAATTGGCATGCCACCAAAATGGTTAGTTAGGGCTATATGTTCTGATACTCCCGAGAAAATTATACCACTGACCCACATTTCCAATGATTTTCAAAACAAAGCTTAAGTTGCTAAACCATAATTAATTATTCTTTTAATTAACCACAAGCCAAGTTAATAACTAACTAAGCCACTAATTAATTAATTAACCTAATTCTCCTTCTCTCTCTATCTCTGTGTGCGTGTGAGATTCTAAATTAAGTGAGAAATTAGACCTTCTGTAGCTCCCTAGAAAAGAAGGCTTTTTTTTTTTGTTTTTACTTTGGAAAGAACCCTAAATTCTCTCGAGTTCCACGGGAAAATCCTGACAAAATCTAATTCCATACTCTATATAAATGCTTCAGATACCGTGCATGCAAATTAAGTCGAAGCTTAAAAAAATTCAATTTCACAACTGCATAAACAAGAGGAGAAGCCAGCTACAGACATTTAGAAGAGAGGAAGAGAAAGAGCAGAAATCAATAACAGCAGCAGAGATGATGCTACAGTGTGTTTTCAATGCAACCTTATCATTCCAAGACATGAATAAGGAACGAAGGCCTTACCACCGCAGCTGCGGCTGTGCACTGCACAATCAGAAAAGTACTGTTTGCTACGATTCTTCTTCTCGAAAGAGGAATGTATCATTCCCCAAGAAACAAGCTTGGACTGACAGTTCGTTGTCTGTTTCCAAATGCTCTTCTCAATCTATTTCTCACTTTAATGGCTCCTCGTCTTCATCAACCAGCAGATGCAGCTGATCACTGAGAACAGGAAAACTGAAGGTTAGGTTTCGAGAAACTATTTTTGCTTATTTGTGTATCTCTAGCTATGTTTATATAATTTCTACATAGTTTTCAGTGCCCTGCCCTTCAAGATTAGCTTAATCTTGAACAATGTGTGCACCAGTTAATTTCTTTTACTTGATACTACTTTGTAAATCGAATAGATTCAATGTAAATTATTTTTTCTCCCTAGTTCATGGAGAGAAAACATTTAAATTACTCCCTAATATTTATCTCTAAATTCCCATGATTGTTTACCAATTAATTATTCAAAGAAGTAATGAGTTACATACAAGTATCTTATATTTTCATGGCAAATATTTTAAATATAATTTAAATAATTTATTATTAATTATGTCATATGTTAATATTTATTTCAATCAATGATAAAAAAAATAATAAAAAAAGATTATGATCATTTACACTGAAAGCTTTTCTCTAGATCCCATTAACGGCAATGGCATGAAAATTTTATTGACAAAGAAGTTTAACATTGATTAATGCATTGTCATCAACTAATGAAATAGAAAAGCGAGAATATCTTGAATGTTTAGAACTCCTAGCTTCTTTTTTATTCTTGGGAGAATCTCGATAGAATAAGGAACACGGATAATATCTTGAAGTTTGTCCTCGCTGATTTAAATTTTGTGCTAGTTGAGAAGTGATTTTCAATGTATATAAAAAGTAAAAAATATAAGAAAATAAAAATGGTAAAGCCATAAATTTCATCAATTCCTTTGGAAAGGACAATTATTGTCTTTTTTCAACATGTGATATGCGATACAAATGAAAATTAATAAGCATATTGATTTAATTAATCATTTATTGGAAAAGAAAAACTTCAAAGTAATTAAATGTAAACAATTAAGTCAAAATCTTAGTTGTTAACGTTGCAAGATACTATGAATTAAATATGAATTGTCCCTCAATTCACACTTTAAAGGCCATCATTTAAAACGATATTGCCTAAAATAAGATCTTTTGTGAATTTTGTTTCAAATTATAAAATAATTTACTTGTAATTTTTTCATAATATTTCAAATTAATCCTTAAATTAGGAAGTGGAAGAAGGAAAAAATTTGGTTTTGACAATGATTTGGCATCAGATTCTCTTTGAGTAGACAAAGAATTTTAATTTCTTTATATTTACATATTTTTGAAGAAATCTTTGACTATGGACCTTCAATCAACTGAAGATCAACTAGAGAGTTGTTATTCGTTACTCTTCTTATTTACAGAGATTGAAGATGAACTGAAGATAAATTATGAATTGCGCGCAGATCAATATCAGTCTGGTGAGACTTACAGGCACCAACATTGAATTTACCAAACCTAAAAGGATTTTGTTTCATGGTAAAAGCTTGACATGAGGACGGCTAAGTTTTATAAGGATTCCTGTTAATTGGATAAGAAAGCATAGTTGTTCAGAAAGGATTTCGATCGTGTACAAGTATGAATAACAATGGACTACAATTTCCATTTTTTAACACAAATTTACTATGCTACTAAAATTTGAAGACCCCGTGATCTATATTTGTGTAAAAGCTTGTCTATACTAGAAAAAGAAACCTAAAACAATTGTATTAAGAATATCATGAACCTCGGGTTGTTCGGTAGGACGGACTTGACATGGCCTCAGGTGTCCCCGCTGAAAATACAGGGGCTACAAGAGCGTCTGTAGTAATTGGATATGAATGCATGGTCATTCAGAAAGTACTTCGTGTAGAAGTATGAATTAAACTTGCTACTCTTCTTTCCCAAATGGACTGCAACTTGTGATGGGATGATTGTCTCGTGTGGGTGAAAGAACATTACAAAATTACAAACATAAAATTTTGTAATTTAATCTTCAAAAAATACCATACAGAGCTATATTGTCAATAATAGAAGAGAGAAGGGATACAACAATATTATCAATCATTGATGGTGTGTATGTAAATCTGTTAATGTCATTTTACATATCAATTTTCAAAGATCAATTTTAGAACTAGTATATTCTTTTCAACTAAGTGAAAAACTACAAAGTTAATAATATTTTCAGAAATTTTTCAATAATATTTACCTCCTTTTCGTTTCTGACTATGAAGAACTATGGATGAGTCTATATACAAGAAATCCACTTGTCGTTTGCTTTGATAATTAGTGAGAAACATTGTGAAATACTATGTAGAAAAAAGATATGCTACACTAACTTCGATAAATTCGAATACTTTTAAAGGTCGTTATTCCGCGGAGAATGCAAGTAGTTCGTTATTGAATTTCAAAGGGCGGCCAACGTTTTATTTGATAACAAGAAGGTAAAGAAATCTATGAATATGATTAATTATTATACAGCAGTTACAGCCTTGTCTTTACCTACTTTTTTCTATGAAAATATAGAATGATCACTCACGTCGCACATAAAACTTAAATCGATCTGCATGCCTCCAAAATGGGTAGTTATTAGAATGATGTTCCATTCTCTCTCCGAAGAAAATTAGAAATGAATTACCCACACTTCCATTGATTTACAGAGCAAAGCTAAAGTGCTAAGCCGTCATCAGTTATTACTTAATTAACCATAAGCCAAGCCAATACCAAGCCAAACTCATAGTTAAACCGCTCCATAGATTCTCCCTCTCCCTCTCCCTCTCTTGTTTGTGAAATTGTACATACACACTTTTAAAGTTTTTTTTTTAAAAACTTTTAGATGAATCTCAGTGAAATGAGAAACGATTTGGATAATATATGTCGGTATCGTAGTAATTCAATTTTCATCAACCGTTAACGGTGCTACACAAATGCAATCTGATGTTTTGCTAACTAGGAAGTGATTTTACGATGCCAAAGAACTAATTTACAAAACAAAATACCAATCGGTAAATTAAGCCTTAAGTTTCATCAATTCCGGCATTGAAAAGGGCAAAAATATAGAGATATATATACATAGATTCTATAGTGCGGATGTCCAAACTCTCTTTCTTTCTTTGCAGTTTTCATCATTTTCTATTTTTACTTTCTATGTTTATGGCAAATATTAGCAAGACAAAATAAAGCCATGGCCGTAGAGACGAGCAATAGACCTTAACAAATCAGAGAATGATTGATCTTGGACAAACAACTAAGGGAACGATGCCTAGTCATTTCTTTGTCAAAAACTTGGTTGATGGGATTGCACATAGATAATAGAGGAACTCGTTCATTAATTTGGATTGGCTAACATCAATTAACTTCCATAGGAGAGAACGTTCCTATACTTAATCTTAGTTGTACGAATAATTAACTTAGAGAAATCTGTGAGCCTCGCTCTCCCGACTTCCACATAGGGCAGCAGTATAGCCATCTGTTTTCGTCCCAATGTCTGCCCTCGTTAATACTAATAATAACTTGGACAAGGAGTAGAACATCTTTAACAATTTAGAGGTCCGCATATTTTAACGACAGAAGTCTAGTTCAAAACCAACACTGTGCTTACACCGACCTCACACATGAAACAGCAATGAATACAACATAGATAAAAACTCATTCAAACTCGTGTAGGTCAGAAGAATACCGCTCTTTCGGACCATACTATGCTAGAAAAGAACCTAAACCTCTTCAACAAATACAAATACCCCATGTTCAAGATCATGCAAGAATTAATCTTAGGTAAAATCGTTTTCAAACTTATATGTCTATGTCTAATTCTTCAAGAATTCTAGACACTAGTTAATGTCTTTTAACCTTTTATGTCTTGGATTTCACCACTGATGCAACCATTTTCTCCAGAAACATCGACACTCTCCTCTTTATAAAACCACACTTCAAGAACCATGCAAAACATTCTCTTCTACTTTGAGAGAGAGAGTGGAGAAGAGAGAAAAATTAATGGCGGCCAAAGAAGCAGCGAAGTCGATGCTGCGTTGTGTTTTTGTTGGGAGCTTATCGATGTGCGATACAGAAATCGAGCGTAGGCCTTACCATCGGAACTGTGGTTGTGCGTTGCACGATTTGAAACGTGTTTGCTGGATGGCGGATTCTCGACAGAAGCATAATATCAATATTTCTTTCCCAAGGAAAGAATCTTGGAACCAATGTTCGGTTTCCGTAATGGCTACCAAATTCTCCTCTCCGCAAGCTTATTCTCCTCTCAGCCATCGGAATAATATCAATGGAGATCATCATTCTATGAAGGTAAGTTCATAGCAAAGATGACAGAAATCATTTGAGGGATACGATATACGAAGTTCAGCCACATAAATAAGAGAACAGGTTAGATAAGAGGCATGAGTGGTGCACTGGATTTCTGTCTGCAGGAAATTACTGAGAGTGCTGAAGTTGTATAGCTGCTGATGCATAGACTGTTTATGCATTACTTACTATATTATACTTTCGTTTTGCTTGAATTGGCAGAATCATAGCATGTGTTGACTTTCTTCAACGAATAAAACATCATATTTATAAATTATCATTCCAAGGAAAGCAAAAACACAGACAAAATGAAACCAGAAAGAAGGTGAAGCTCGTTGTGTTTGTACAGTTTATATATTCTAAGAATTCCTTTGTAATTGTCGTGTTTTAAGTCCGATAGCTCAAGTATTTATTAAAAGCTTAGATTTTTTTTTTTTTTTTTATATTTTACAATTTTAGTAATTTTATTTTACCGTCTATAACTTATCAATAATAATATCTTTTAATAAAAGTTTTTTCTTAATATATATATATATATATTAAATGTGAGTAAAAAATATTAAATATTATTTTTGTTTTTTAATTTAAATTATTAAGTAACACAAAATTAATATTAAAAATACAAAAAAAAAATAATTTTTACAGTTCATAATTAAAAATAAAAAATAAAAAAAACTGAAAACTGTTTGATATTATCTATTTAGATTTCAGGCCAAGTGAAAAGGCCCCAGTAACTATCTTTCCCTCCAATAACTTGATGGCTGTTCCTCTGACTCCGATCACTCCGCCACCTTTCCTCCTCCTCTCCCGCCGCTAGCTCCTCATCTTGCGACTCTCCCGCCGCTCCCTCCTCCTCTCTCCTCATCCTCCCCCTCTCCCTCCCTGCCTCCCCATCATCACCACCACCACTTGACACCAACATCACTGACCGTGTCTTCGTGGACTTCTCCCTCAGCATTACTTCTTCCGCCCAGAACGCCATTCTCTTTGCACCGACTCCTCCCCCTTAGCCGAGTCGCCATCGGCCTCTACGGCCACCTCGGCTCCATCACAGTCTCCAACTTCAAATCCATGTGCATTTCTTCGGCTTACAAGAACACCGTCGTCCACTAAATCCTCCCCGGCCAGTTCTTTTTCGCAGACAGCCAGGCCTCAGAGAAACCAAAGGGGAAGTTCATTCACCGTTGGATGTCCGGCTTCCTAATACTGAGACCCTTGATTTCAAGGGTGGAGTTATTTCACTATGTTTATCGGAGAATGATGATGAAGATGAGATTAAGTTTGATCCGGATTCCCGGAGTGTCGGATTTCTGATCACATCCGGCCCCGGCCCTTGTCCCCAGTTGGATAGCAAGAACACTGCTTTGGGAACTGTTCTTGAAGGTGAATTTTGATTACCTTTGTCTTATTAATTTGCTCATTCTGTGACGGGAAATGCAAGTTCAAAAGAGAAAATTGGTGCATTTTTCAATTATTAGTAAATTCAGAACTTGGTAGAAGGATTAAATTTCATGAATTCTAGTAGTTTATCACTTGGGAATTGACAAATGTCTATGGAGATTCATGTTCTATATTTGGTAGAGAACTGAAATTGTTGTCTCAATTTCCTGAATTCAGCCTCAAATCATCATTCTGCTGATGTAATAACTCCCCAAATTATCAGTAATTTCTAAGTGTTTAGTTTGTAAAGATCAGTTTCTGATTGTATTTATTTTAATTCTTGCACGGTGATCAAATTCAAGTTCAATGCGACTGTTTTAACCATTTTGATTGGGGAATTTAATTATATTTTGCACCAATTTGCAACTCGGTGATGGTGCATGAAGGCTGATTTTTACTCTGAAGCATTTCAAAAGCATACTAGTCATCCCACAAAGTTTCAGGAAGCTTCTCACAGAATTCCTAATGGAAGTCCTTATTTGCTGAACTTTATACTGTCAAAGTTGAGGACGGATCATTTGTGAGGTATGAATCTTAAGACTATCAGAAATTAATCACATAGTCTCTGCCTACAAAGTAACGGATCATTTATGAGTTAATGCATCACTTCTGTCTAATGTATTATCACCACCATTGGCATTATGTTGAGGTTTCTGTTGATACATTTTGTTTGCAATCGGAGATCATGAATTCGGGTATCTGCCTGAATCATATTAGAAACAATTATGTTTCTGGTAGTCCTCATGTGCTGAATTTTATGATGAATATACAGTCACAAGTTGCTGATAAACTGGCTAGTTTTCTTCTATTAGCTGGAGTATACAGCCCCTCCATTATGCAAGCACTCTACTGATTGGATCACTTTAAAGGAGTCTGGTCCGTAAAATCGTACATTATTGCATAACTTCTGCATAGTGTATTCTAACCACCCTCGGCATTATGCTTAGGTTTCTTTGGATCTACTTTCTTTGCATTATGATTTTCAGTAAGTTGAAATATCCGCCAGTCATGTATAAGAACATGTGCGTATATGTCAGAGTCCTGTAGGTACCATTTCGAGGTGTATTTGATGATCACAGATTTCATTTTATTTGAACTTTCAATCATGTATCCTTGTGCAATAGCTAACAAATTGTTTGCAACATCATTACTGAAGTACTTGGCTCACCTCACATTTGAACCAATTGTTCAGGGCTGGATATTGTACCAGCCATAGCTTCTATTCCAACACACAAACCATCCGAAAGAATTCGGGAATACAATGATCTCGCGGCGTTTCTTGGAGATAAAACAGTACAGACAGCTCGCACAATCTGGAACAGGCCTCTTAAAACTGTTTCTGTCAGTGACTGCGGTGAACTCAAAGGCAAAATACCTTCCCTTTCTCCTAGCCTACCTTAATAACATTATTCAATTTGTTGAGATGCCCCAAGCACAGCAGTACCTACATTTCTGCAAAACTCTTGCATGTAAATCTTTCCACCTCGTTTTGTACTAATGTTTGTGCATAAATCAAACGGTAAGTTCATCATTAATTTCAACATCTTTGTTCTTGAGCTGATTGAATAGTGGAACGGGTAAGGCCCCAAACTCTTCCATATGGTCAAGGTCCACTGGATTACACACGCTTGGGCTCGGTTCATCATATTTGGGACCACTTCGAATCAGGCACCATTCTGTTACTCATGTGCTATGAAATAAAATTATTAGTTGTCGCGTATAAGCTTAATCCAGTACTCAATCGTGTTTTTATTCAGCACGACACGACACCTCTCAGCTCAATCGAATCCGTTGAATATTCAAACTTTACACCTCTGGTTTAAACCAGAGTTGATATTTTACCTATTAAGATAAAAGAGACCCACATATTAGCTTCTAGGGTTGATTGCTTTAATGGAGGGTACCTAGCCCTCCAGTTTGAGTGACAATTTACAGGAAATAATAGAAGGGGACCACTGGGACTGAAGTTGAGCCTAAACAGATCCCAAAGAAGAAAAGAAAGAAAAAGGGACACATCGAAGGTGGAAAAAAACACATAGGGTACCAGGCCAAAAGTCATAACCCTGGAGAAAAACAGAAACTAGGGCAGCTGGTGGGCTATAAATGTCCCAACGAGGGGACCAAAATTCAAGGTCCCTTGTTTCATTGTTTGGATATTAATAAAAAGAATAAATTTATCAATTTTATTGTATTGTTATAATAAATAGGATAAAATTATTTAATTAATAATAAATAAATTAATTTAAAAATTATTATTTAATTAACGTAATAAAAAATTTATAAAATTTTTTTAATTTTAAATTAATAGGAAATGGATAAAAGAGTTGGTGGTGGACCAACTACCAACGGTCGACACGTGTCAGTCCATTATGACAACGGAACGAAATAGAGTGAAACTCTGTGGGCCCCACGGTCAATTAGGCTAAGGGCCACAAGCAAGAGCGCGTGATCACTGTGACTTTCCTCTAAGCCGCCGGCACCTTTGTCTACATAGAGACACTGTTAAAATTGACGTGTCAGAATCCGATTCCCAGGATTCGTAGCTCCCGATCCCACAGTGGTCCCGCGCTATGTGGTCCATAAAACCTAATATCGCCACCTGTTAATTGCACGAACTCGGCGATTAACCCTGTAGGCCAAGCAATAACGTCATTTGTGCGGCAACTGAACAGTGCATACGGTGTCGTGCTACAGGAAAAAAGCGAACTGCGTTGGTACCTGTTTGCTTTCGCTAAAGTAAGGTACAAGGTGCTTATTGACTTTTCACTATTTGCTTGAGACTTTGGAAGAGGAAGAAAAAGTACTCAGCAGTGGTTAACCAAACTCAAGCCAAGTTCTTTAAAATGGGATAATAAAATTTATTAATTTTTTTATTATTTTGTAGCATCAAAAATATTATTTAAAAAATAATTATATATAATTTATAGATACTATTATTAAGACTATGAGTTGAAAAATAGGATTAGGTCCCTTTTCTTTTTTTTTATTTTTAATTAAATAATAATAAGTAGTCTATTTAATAATAAATAATTTAAATTATATTTTAATAAAATTTATAAATTAATTTTATATTTTATTATATAAATTAAAAAATTAAAAATATACATTATTATTTTATTAAATAATAAAAAAAAGGGAAGGATCAAATTAAAAAAATAATAATAATGATCAGTACATGAGATTTACACAATCTCCAATAATAAGATCTACGCCACGTTTCATTCCCCCTGACCGTCCGATCACTCTCCTAGGGTCCCAACTCCCAACTAAAGCCGTCCCAAAATAGAGTTTTCACAGGGGTTTCTCCTTCTTCCTATCCTCTTACTTTTTTTTATTAAAAATAATAATAATAATAATAATTTTAATTTTAACTTTGAAAATAAGTGCTTTTTCTTCTTCTCAATTTGACTTGTTGCATGTGAGGAGATAAAAAAAAGAAAAAAGCGCTTGTAGTAACAAAATAATGGCTTATAACGACAGAGAAAACATGCAGAGACTCATCCTTCAGACGATGACGAACACCACCACCACCACCACGACAGCAACAACGGCGCCACCACCAACGTGGCTGAACCACGCCATCCTCCCCCACCACCAAAACGACGTCCGGGAAGATGACAACCACCAACCTGTTCATAACAACAACAGTGAGAGTGACAACACTAGTAGAGGAGGAGGAGGAGAAGAAGAAGAAGATTGGGAGAGTGTAAGATGTAAAGCTGAGATTTTGGGACATCCATTGTACGAACAACTTCTGTCGGCGCACGTGTCGTGTTTAAGGATCGCTACGCCCGTTGACCAGTTGCCTAAGATTGATGCGCAGTTGTCTCTGTCGCAGGATGTCATAGCTAAGTACTCCTCTGCTGCTGCTGCTGCTGTTGGGAATGGGCACGTGGTCGTCGATGATAAAGAACTAGATCAATTCATGGTTAGTTTCTTATTCTTAATTTTCTTCTGGGTTTTAATCAGTTTGTGTCAAACTTACTGAAAAAAAACTGTTGAAGTTTTTCCCTGCACTGGTAGTAAAGACAAGCACTTTATCATTCTATGCTTTCTCTGTTCAAAGTCCTCTGCTTTCGAGTGCCAAAATTCATTGGACATTACGATTTCTCTTTGGTTTTTTCATCGAGGACGGATTGAGAGTTTGGGGTGTATTGTACCTACTATCTTGCAAGGATCTGAAAAAATCTGCTATTCCTCACCAAGTCTCCCTGGAGTTTTATTTTTGCAAAAACCTGTTTATTTGCTTGATGGGCCTTACGCTTTGTGAGTGTTCTTGATTGATCATGATTTTCTTTGTTAATAAAATTGGTTTTTGGAAAAAAAATTCATTAATCTTCTAAGCAATTTTATTTTTTGAACTCTTTGCTATTGTTCAAATCAAGGATTCACCTGTAATGAACAGTTTTTTTTTTTAAATTTCTCGGTGATCTTAAATATGATGTGGAAGGAGTGGTTGAGTTTTTGAGTGGATGATGATACTGGCGGAGGAGAATGTGGGAAGTGATGTGGATCAGAATTGTCATGTAGTGGCATCATTAGAGGACTTATGCTGTTTGGCTACACCTACTAATTGAGCTTTTTATGAAGTGCCGTAGAGAATCTTTTTCTTGATGAACTTGTTAGATGGGTTAATGTTCATTCCTTATTAGTGCATGTTATGGAACTTGTTCTCATATGAAAGGACCAGCTTCAAATCAAGGCACTAAGTGTTTTTTATTGACTTGTTATCAAATCCTACCATGCAAATTCAAGTATGAATTCTTTTCTATGCAGAGTAGATCAAACGTGATTTTACTGATTTTTCTATAACCCGATGATATATCGTGTTAAATGACAGGGTAAGAGATCTGGTTTTCTAACTTCATTGAACCGTTCATTTTGTTAATTACCAATGTTTTCGGCTGACTCTCGGCTGAACCCTGGTATTCTTTGTCAATACCAGCATTGAAGAACGATTGTACTGAAAATTTTCTGCATAAATTGAATTTTATGACTACATGGACTCGCTACAGTCTTTGGAGCTAATTTTCAATTTTCTCTGAATTCTTGTTTCTTCTGGTGTAGACACATTTTGTTCTATTACTCTATTCCTTTAAAGAACAATTGCAACAGCATGTTCGGGTTCATGCGATGGAAGCAGTAATGGCTTGTTGGGAGCTTGAGCAATCTTTACAAACTTTAACTGGTAATCTTTTCTCCTCAGCACATATGGCTTCGTGGCTAAGCAGTAGAATTGAATTGATCAATTATTTTTATTGAAATTACCATATGTTTAGTCTCGCAAAATTTTCATCCTATGAACTAAACTAGGAACTAAACCATGATGGATGAACAGGTGTATCACCGGGTGAAGGCACGGGAGCAACAATGTCTGATGATGATGAAGACCAGGTAGACAGTGACACAAACTTGTATGATGGTAGTCTGGATGGACCCGATAGCATGGGATTCGGTCCTCTTGTTCCAACAGAAAGTGAGAGGTCTTTAATGGAGCGTGTCAGGCACGAACTGAAGCATGAGCTGAAACAGGTAAGAAAGCAAAAACTTCATTTGTATATTAGTGGATTGTGTAGCTGATCCATTTTTTGCTTTTCAGGGTTATAAAGAGAAGATTGTTGACATTAGGGAAGAAATTCTGCGCAAGAGAAGAGCTGGGAAACTGCCAGGCGACACCACTTCACTCTTAAAAGCTTGGTGGCAATCTCACGCTAAGTGGCCATACCCGACAGTAAGTATGACAAAATCTTTCTAGCAATCCATTTAATTCGACAACTCTTTGAACTCATGTTTCCTTCTAAATGTTGTTGCAGGAGGAAGACAAGGCGCGGTTGGTGCAGGAAACCGGCCTGCAATTAAAGCAGATAAATAATTGGTTTATAAACCAAAGAAAAAGGAATTGGCATGCCAATTCTTCATCTTCTACTACTTCGAAGAGCAAACGCAAGAGGTAAATATTGATTGATCTTAATTTTCATATTAGAGAATCAGATTTAATGAAGAACTTCTACCAATTGTTATTTGGAGAAGAAGTAATGCAGGTAAATCTAGCAATGGGAATTTCGTGTAAACTGAAGACTCAAGACAGAACTACTTGTCTTCATGCCCATATTTTGGTGGTGAAAAAGCATCGAATCACCAGTTAGGAGCCCCGGCAACAGGAAAGAACTTCATGGTCGAAACCTTAGTCTGCTAATCGAGGCTGCCACTCGACAAATACAAATCATTCAACTCAATCACTGATAATTTCAGACGTGTAGTTATGCTTGAAGCATTATGGCATCTCATTTTAAAGGTTTCAAATTTCAAGCATTATGAGATTGGAAAAATGATCCTTTAGTTAAGAATAAATCTCTGAACAATAATGGCTGTAAGTTAAAAGGATTCTACATGTAGTTCTTGGAAAGTTAGAATGAAGTTATATGTTTAATCTCTACTCGTTCTATCGATCGAACATTTTGCATTTGGCCATTTCTAACCAATTAAGTAATTTTTGAAAATGAAAACAGGAAAAACAGAACAGCAGAAACAAAAAAAAAATGCCAGTATATCAATCAATCAATCTTCATTACCCATGGAATTGAATATATGCAACATCATGATCATGGAAGAACCAGAAAGACAAGTGGAGAAATCATGAAGCAAAAGCAACATCTTCTCTGTCAACTCCACCATCAAAATTAAGAGCATAGCTCTGAGAATCATACTGAAAGTTGTGACGTTTGTGTCTCTTGAAACTTGAAAATCTAGCAACTTTTCTGACGAAATTTTTCCACTTAGGCCCTGCATATAACTCAGAAACTTCCTTAACCTTCTTCAGATTATCATTCCACCACGCTTTTCTATTCTCCCCTTCCTGCAACAGATACTTGTTTTCTTTGCCGGTTTCGAAGCGAAAGAATCCGAAACAATCACACCCATTTCCAGAAACAGAGTTTCCATAGTCATCGAAGTCTAGTCCTCCTCGTTCATTCTCCTCTAACGGTGACATGCATGTTGATTTCTCCTGAACATTGGCCATGAATAGAAGAGAAAAGAGAGAAGTAATGGATGGAAAATGGAAGAGAAAGTAAGTTTTATATAGAGATCGTAGGGGAGAGGAAAATGAAGAGAAGAAGAAGAGGAAACATCAGAGAAATGCAGGATTTGGAAGAGCGTGTTTGGTTTTCTGGGTGTGCAAGCCTAGAAGATGACCGATTGGTTACGAAAGCAAAATACAAATTTATCCAAAGAATTCCATTTTGTTTTGAATTTTGGTCTAATTTGGAATATATACATACATTTAAACAGTTTAGAAATTTAACCGATCGTTTTCGCCGGCTTGCTTGCTCTGCTGGTTTACTGCTGTACGCGGCTTCTTTGAAGAATGATCAAACAGAAGACTTGCCAAAAAAAAATATCAACAGGAAAAGCCCGGGATTACCGGCTGGTTAATTAATTAAATAATTGTGTATATAATTTTTTTGTCTTCTAAAACCATTCATATTTTTTGAAAATGTAAACAGTTGTATATAACAATAATATTATGTTTAAAGAATTGTATGATTATGTACTGGAGTTACTTTGCTTAAAGACCAAGAACTTTGGGATGAAAAGAATGTGAGACTTGACGGAGTCAAATCATTTTGAAACAAGCAACCCACCACCGAAAGAGGAAAGGAAAGGACGAGAGAGCCCGCGATGACAAAAGGCAAAGCTGGTTTAGTTGAAGTTTCCATTTCATTTCTTCATTTGCCTGGAGAACCAATTCTGCCAAACCAAAATTTTGTTTTCTCCAATTCATTCTATTTTTGGTCAGTTGCCCAACTTCTCATCAAGCTGCTATTAACAGGCACAAAATATAGTTGACAACAATGATTGGGGGTTAAAATGTGCATATCCAGAATTTCCTTTCATTTGAATGAAAATGCAATACCAAATACATTCAAAACAAAGGTAAAAACCTGACTTCACAAAATATGGTACCTATTTTTTCTGTCCATAAACAGCAAGACAAAATATATATATATATATATATGTATATATTTCCTGTGTTACATCTACGCAGAAAACACGAGGTCTTCACACAGCCAAAGATTTAACAAACTGTTCAAAGCCAATCAAGAAATAAGGATGGGAAGCAAATAGCTTGGAATCATTTATGAACTTGTGGCTGTATTGAGGATTGTGGCTGCTGTGGGTTCTGCTGTCCTTTGGGAGGAATCTTGGCTGCCATTGAGCGAAGCTCATTTACAATCTCAGTGAAGCTCGGTCTCTCTGATGGTTCTGATGACCAACATCTTTCCATCAGTGATCTCCACTCTGGGTCACAAGATTCTGGTATTGGTGGCCGCAAGGTATTGCTCACGATACCACCTAAACAACATTTTGAGTCAATGATTAGTTGTGCAAATGCTAAACCCATCAAAGTGAAGAAATAATAAAAGATCTGAGGTTTGAAGTTACCAATAATTGCCCCATAGTGCAAGTCTGCATATGGTTCTTCTCCGGTAAGAAGTTCCCACAACACAATGCCAAACGAGAAAACATCAACCTAGAGAACAAAAAATAGCGAAAGATAAATCTTCAAGTTTCCCGGATAAAGAAGAAATGGACTACAGCATTAAGAGATAACCAGGGAAGATTCATAGAAAAGCACAAACCTTTTCAGAGACTAGGTTACTGCTGCCATTCAAAAGTTCCGGGGCCATCCATGGAAGTGTTCCCCGTACACCGCCTGAGATCAGCGTCTGACATTTCACCTTTGATAGACCCAAATCTCCAACCTAGTACCACAACCAGAACTGACAACTCAATCACCTCGACAATCAAAATGAAAAATCATCATAAATTACAGGGTATGCCATATTACACATTTGGTTAATGGACTCTACAAACGTTTGGTACTCACAATACCCACAAACCCTAAAACATTCTACCAAAAATCCAGAATCAGTTTTATTTTCTTTCCATCAACTTCTCAACTGTTGCAGGGAAAAACTGGTCAATGAGATAAACCACTTGAAAAACATATAACATTATTCGGAATGCATAGAACTTGATTCCAACTCTATTTAATTGGTCTTAATGTAGTGTCTACAAATGCATGTTCCCACAAAGGATGATGCAATTTAAAAAGTTTGTTACTTTATAGAAATTAAACATGTAATCAAAGATCTTCCACAAACAATTTCACCAAAGCAAGATAGCAAATAGCTCTAGGCCCAATCACTAACCTTGCATATTGGGCGGTGAGGATCTCGAAGATTAACAAGTAAATTGTCACTTTTCAAATCAAAGTGCACTATATTCTTTCCATGCAAGTACTCCATTCCGAAGGCCACATCCATGGCAATCAAGAGACGCTTACGCTTATCAAGATTCCTGGTGACAAACAATCATTTATCAATTTGTTCTTCATTGGGAGGATATACACTTAGATGCATGAAAACTTAAGATCAGTTATCTTACCAACAGAAAGGCAAATATGTACAAAGGGAAACAAAAGAAACCCAAAATGAATCTGATACCTCTCATTCTTTTGCAAAGCATTTCTTAGTGAACCATTAACCATATACTCTGTTACTGTTGCCACAGAACCTCCAGGCCCATCAAGCACAACACCATAGAAAGCCACCACATTTGGATGGTGCAAATCCGCAAGGTTAATGGCTTCATTCCAGAAGTCATCTCTCTGATCGAACGCATATACACTTTTAGCAAGCAACATCATAAATTGGATGTAAAAGACAAATTTATAGCTTCTAAAGTTGAAATGAAATGACACAAACCATGCGTTCTTGTTCTGAAGGTTTGCCAGCGAAACACCTATCATTGATTCGTTTAATTGCAACATCAGTACCCCTCCACTTCCCATGGTAAACTGTACCAAAAGTTCCAGAACCCAGTTCCCGCAGCTCTTCAAGATCACAATTACTTATAATCTGCCAAGTGAATAATATGGCTGAATTGAAGGCCAATAGGGTGGAACAACCATATAAATTGAAATTTCAAATTATGCCCAATATTCAACCTGCAAGCGACCTATGCCATCTGAAACAGGAAAACCAACATTAACCTTCTCTGGCACTTTGTTCTTGATTCCCTGAGTTAAAATAATGAAACAAAAAGATGGTTTAAGGAACAGTAGGATAAAAAATCAGGAGGCGGCTTTAAATCTAAGCAAACAGGATGCATGAGACAAGTACAAACACAAATGAACTACGAAGAAGCAAATTTAGCACCTCATGCTTGGGTTTTTGCTCCCTTTCTACATCACTATCCTGGACTTCTCGTTCTTGATTGCTTCCACAACCAGACTCATAGTTCGCTTGCATTGATGAGTCAGAATTAGAATGTGCAGCTGACTGGATAACGGAAGCAGCAACACCTTCTGCAACAGCCTGAAGTTCTTGCTTTATGAGTTCCTCTGCTGAGCCTTTAACATGATATCAAAGAAAATGAATAAACACTCTGGAAGCAATACATATCATTCACAAGTAAACATTCCCACACGACCACATGCACACACATATCTACAAATTTCTAACCTTTTTTGGAGCTAGTATGCTTTGAACTAAAATCCATGTTTGCATCACTAAATGGCTGGTAAATGGCATTCTCCAATTGTGCATCTGTGATCAAATCCCCGACATTGCCTAAACGGTTCTCATAGAAAGGATCCCTAGGAAGAAAGGCTTCCATTTTTGTTCCAGTTTTGTTCGGTCTAGGAGGAGGAAAATGAGTATCTTGGCGAAAATTCCAAGGATCCTGGTTGCTGAACAGTGAGTTTGAGGAATCCTGGACATCCCCACCCCTGCCAGATGGTGCTAACAATGACATATTAACATTTCCAGACACAGCTTCTGCATCACTAAGGACAATCTTTGGCTGCAGCTGTGAGATTTCATCCTTCCAACCAGTAGCAGGAGGGATTCCATCAACTAAATGGGCCAGCTCAGAAGCAGGGAATGCAGGGTTGACATAACGAACTTCACCAGAATCCAAGTGCTGAATTCCAAGATTTGATTGTTGATATGATACTGGATTACCCAAAACAGGAGATTGTGGCACTTCATAGGATTCCAATGATCGAGGATTATTCTTGTGTGGAAAGTGTGTATTGGAACTAGGCAGCACTTTAGTTGTTTTCATCTGGTTTGTGTCAAGAACCACTGCAGGCTGGCCAAAGGTATTATCTAGAAGCACCTCCCTTCCGGCTAAATGCTGGGATATGCCATCCACAATGTCTTCCTTTCTAAATTTATCAACCGGTGATTTATTCTGTTCATTGTTTACATTAAATTCACTGGGGCATCCCCAGAGAGCTTCCGTCATCCCATCAACTGGTCTCAGATGTTCAGACGATGTAAAAGGGCTTGCTGCATCTTCTTTGGAGACAACAGCAGGAAGTTTGCTGGAATTTTCTTTGGGATGTTCATGAACTAGGAGCTCTGAAGATTTTACATGTACAATGCCTGCATAAGGGACATCACTTTTAAGGTGGGAAGAAGGAGAAACAGAACCCGCAAACCCACCATAAGATGATTGTACATCACCTGCTAACCCCACCACACCAAGGGTTACAGGAGCCCTAGGATGATCAGAATGTTCTATCTTCTGGAGTATTAGCTCCTTTTCACACTGTGCTGCCTCGACATTCCAAGAGAACCCCATAGCCTCTGATTGAGACACTCCAACCTGATGATCCATATGACTATAGACTCTCGTCTGTGGCCCAGCTCCCTGTTCAACAACACCTTCCCCCAAGGCTCCAGTCACCACAACTGCATTTACTGGCTGAGTTCTCACTGCATCTTCGAGACGAATACTATGATAAACCGAATTTGAATCAGATATGGAGCTTGCAGAACTGTCTCTTTGGTCCTGTGCCAAAGGATCTGAATGTGCATGAGGTAATGCATTTTGACACATATGACAGTCATCCAACTTGGGGTTCTTCCGAGGAATAATTACATGTTGATGAGGCATGGCTCCATCTGAGATGACAGCATGCTCTGTCATAGGAATTTGAGACCAACCATAAGCTCCTCCAACTACTGCACGTGGAAGCTGGGCCTGATACACATTGCAATTCTGTTCAACAGGAGGCTGAACAACCCTTGTGCCATATGTTGTTTCGTCAGGATACTGCTCCAACCTGGTTGGTTGTGGTTGCACCAAGGGCTGAACCATCGTTGGTCTTACACCAACATGAGAAGATGGAGTGGTCATCATCATATGCATGGCAGGAACAAACTGCTGAGAGGTAAAACCAGCAGCATTATCACGATGCTGCAGTTGATTAAATACGCTTGCAGCATGCCCCAACAGTTGACCAGGGAACCCCATCTGTGGAGGAAGATGTAGATAATCAGCACGATTTACAACTTCCTGGCGAGGAACTACATAAGCCTGCATATAAGGTTGATGAAGGTCGACCCCCATCTGCTGCTGTGCTATGGTAAGGGGTACCCTCTCTGACTGAATCTCAGGCTGAGAAGACAAAGTCTGAGGGCTGGACTTCATAACTGGAACGCCCAATGAAACTGCAGAAGCATCTGCATAAATAGCAGAGTTGGGATCCATACAGACCATTTTTGGAGCAGTTTCATGAGGAGAATCAGAATTCCCACTTGGCGACAACACGCTGGTAGATGGAAGCCCATTAGCATCCCCTTGACCAGAAATTAAGCCATCAGCAGCCTCAGTTCCACTAAGATCAGAATTTTGTGTTGATGTCTGGCTTGCTATACTTTCCTTCCTCGTGATACCTCCTCCTCCTCCTCCTCCTCCTCCTCCCTCAGTAATCCCATTCACAGCCTCCACATATCTCTGCCCACTCTCATGTAAATCTCCAAATTGCACCATCCCAGAAGGATCGAGCTCTGAAGCTGAAAACAAAAACATCCGTAATTTAGCTGATCCATCTGAAGACCTCTCAACCAACTTTTCATACTCATCCAACATATTATCAAGATCATCAGGGCATGAAACTGACACCAATGCATCAAGATCCTCATCAGGAAGCTGATACTTGATAACAACAGGTTGCCCATAAGTATCTGTCATCTTCTGCACCAGCTCATTAAAGTTCACATCTCTCCTCACACCAATAATCCTCGTTTGCCCTCCAACATATCTCAACTTACTATCACTTGGTCTAGGCAAGATCTTGCCACCAAAACTACACAAAAACTTAACTTTCTTCCCTGATACCGAATCATCCCCACCTTCATCACTTGCCTGATCAGTGGCACTGCCACTACCCCTACTCCCTAAATTGGGATTTAAACAATACCTTGAAGCTAAATCACTATTAATTGTCGCCTGATCACTCCCACTACTACCACTAACAACCCTATTCCCCACGTTTAGACCATTACCGAACCCATGCCCCAAGTCCTTACTAGCCTGATCAACAGCATTGCCTAAAACCCTATTCCCCAAAGTGGGACTATAACCGTACCCAACAACCTGGCTTCCACTCACATGCCCAACGGTGGTCAAGACAGGCACACGGGATCCCCAAGCAGACGTGGCAACACCTGGCGTAGCAGCAGACACAGCATTTCCGTACCCCACACCTACAAACCCGGCATCAGGAACCGTTGCCGGATAAAAAACCGGTATTGAACCCGGGCTACCCGAGTCACGGGTGGAGTTAGGGAAAAACCCTTGAATAGGTGTCGTAGCCACCGCAATGTGGGGCTCTTCCGCCACCGTGCTAGCTACATTCAACGGTCTTAGATCTTGTGGTATTGAGTTTTGATCAAATGCCATATCTACAACATGGGATTTTCAGTAAATCAATCTAGACAAACAAAAATACAAATTTTCTCTTCTGGGTATCAGTTACTTATACATTAAACTACGGAGCTAGCTTGAAAATGCGGTAATAAACCAATCAACTGATAAACCCCAACAAAAAATTAAACGAAACCAACGACAAAACAAAAAGGGGCTTTGTTAAAAAAAAAACACACAAAATAAACAAGATTAAAAAACATACCTGATTTGAGAACAAGTGAGAGAGAGAAAAAAAAAATTGAGTCGGTGCAAATTTTAGCTTTGATTCACAGCTTTTTGGTGAAGAATCTTAGCTCAAAAAACACTGTTTCTGCCCGCCTGTCTCTCACACTAGATTCTCTCTGAAACGTATTTTATCTAATTCTTTATATAGCTTGGTTTGGATTTTACGGGGAAACTAAATTGAATAAGAACAGAGAGAGTAGAAATTGGCCAAACTCAGATGGGTTTCGTTTTGTATTTGATTATGGATTTTTATTTTCTTAGTATTTAAGGAAGGTGAGAGAGAGAGAGAGAGAGAGACAGGGAAGGGGTGAAGGGCACGTGGAGGGTTTCATCTTCCATGCAAAATCTTTAATGTCAATGTGCGGGCGTTTGAAAGTGACGTGATTTTCATAATTTTGTTGCCAAATTCTTTTGAATTTTAATTTTTATGCTGCCATTGTTTTTCACTCAATTTCTAATTTTATTTATTTATTTATTACAAATTTTTTTAAAATCAAATTAATAGTAATTATGTTACTAATACAACTAATTTTTATGTTAAATATGAAAAAAGAGATCAAATAGTCCAATTATTAATTTTAAGATAATTTAAATATAAAAAATAAATAAATAAATACAACCTGATCTGATTCATGTGATCCTATTTATTGTACTTAATTTTTTAATTTTATATTTTAAAAATCAAATTTTTTAAGTATGATTCAATATAAACAAAAATCAAACTAAATTAAACATGTTAACCCCTCCCACAAGTAATTCACAAATTTTAATAATTTAATTTTAAATTAGAATTGCAAATAAAAAATTATCTTATATATTGTCACAATCAATAATAAAAAATTTAAATTGTGTACAAATTCAAAAGTATAATTTATACGTAGTTATATTTTAAATATCACGCAAAAGATATATTCAAATTTCAACCAAAAAAAAAAAAATTGTTTGATCTCGTGGTGGACACATCTCCATCCACTTGTCATCACTTGAAATAAACTATTTTTTCGTTTTCAAATATACAGTCTAATTTTAGTAAATTTTTTAATATAAAATCTTATGTACAAAAATACTTATATAGAATTTTTTTTTACAAGTTAAGTTAGAAATTCATTTTGATACCTCTAAGTATCGTTATCTCATTTTTTTAACTTTTGTAAAAATTATTTTAAGTTTTTCTAAAATTATTTTAAATACTATTTATTATATTTTTAAAATTTTTTATCATACGTTTCAAATTTTTTTATTAAGTATTTTTTATCATTTGTTTTGAATATTTTAATATATTTTTCTTTTATTTTAAGTCTTACAAACTTATTACTAATTTTTTTTTTTAGTTGTAATATTAGCGGTACATAACTTAACCAATCACATTAAGTTAAATTATCATAAAAATGTATGTAATGGTGGTAAATTTATATAATTTTTATGTGCTCAATAAGACAACAACATGCTATGCTCTTATTGTTCCAACTATATGATTAGAACTTTTAAGTGTTTATAAGTTTTAATAATGTAATTATTGATCGATTTCATAATTTATTGTCTCCACTTTTTGGTTTTTGGTTCTTCATGGTGTTCAACAATTGGTGTGTCATCTCCACTTGTTATTTGAATATAATGACCTTAACATATGCAAAGCCTTAATTCAAGGCATTGTTTCTTGTTATTTTATTGCCATTTTATTCTTTAACACATGGTAGTTGGTCTTGGTAGAGCGTTGTCCAAAAGTGCTTTTGAGCTTTTAAACTTTCCCATTTGATTATTTAATTAAAAACTAGTAATTGTGGATAAAAAGTAAAAAGGAAATTGCAAGGAAGTGGATGAGCAAAAGAAGAAGTGTAGATAGGAGTTAACATTAAGAGTCAAGTTTCCTTTGTAATAACTAGTTTAACAAAAGCACTTTTACAAATATTGCTTTCTTGGAGGCACTTCTTAAGATGAGACAAGATTGCTAGACTAAGTATTGATGTGCGTGTGGAATATGCAATAAATTTTTTCACCAAAAGATAATGCAAGTGGGAAAAGATAACAAGGAAAGGTTTGTTTCTACTTTTAGACATCTGAAAGCTCAATCGGTTGAAAAAGTAAACTCAACATCATTAATATTTTCATATATAGGTAAAACATTTGTAATTTATACATTTAAGTCCCTCAATTGTTGGTAGTAAAGTGGTTGAGTGGTACGCCTAACTATTTTTTGTGGGGGCAAATGCAAGTGGAAAGAAATGTTTCCCACAATCCAATCACTTTCTATAGAAAAGTCTACAAGTTAACACCTATGCTAAGCTAAGCTAAGCTAAAGCCACTTGGAGATAAAGATTGTGATTGATGTTAGCTTTGCATTTCCAACACTTTTCTACATGATCTCTTGGTAGAAAATGATTGTGGATTTGGAGCCTTAATCAAGAAGATTTCCACTAATTTCTGCTACGGACTAAACCTAATTAAGAGAACGTAATTATCTAATACAAGATGGTAATCATGAAAAATTAGGGTGGGGAAAATGTTCATCATTTTGCTTAGACAAATGTATGGGGAGTTAGGCAAGTAAATGACTTAAGTAATTAGTCTTAATCATAAACAAAATTATGATATTAGAACTCAAATGGGTGTTTTTGCAAATGTTTATAAAATAGCAATTAAGTCTATTTATAAAGCCATGAATTAAGGCATAGGTTGGTTGATATTTTAGTTTTTCCATTTTTAAAATCAAAAACGGTTGGTAGTTGATCTAGGTTAGTTATTTGCTTAATGCTCCTGAGTTTGTGTTCAACTTCCTTATTTGTTTAATTAATTAAAAGAATTGTACAAAGTGAGTTTGATGAAACCTAGATGAAAATTGGAGAGAGAAAAATGGAGAAAGTGCTTCTACAGAAGCATCCAACATTGGAGTCAAAGCCTTAATTAGTGACAACCCGCAAAGCGCGTTACATATTATTAATATTTTAGCTTTCATGCCAAAGCACTTTTTTTAATACGCGAGACAAGACTACTTTTAACATAAATTTTGTGGCGATTGTCAAGGATGTGTCCCCATAAAAGTTAATATGAAAATGAGTAAAATAAGGAAATAAAAAACAATAATAATAATTAAATCTTTCTAACAAACAAAAATTAAAAATAACATGACTCTTACAATTTGTAGACCACCGCCATTTTACTGTTACCTCTATTCAATGCTGATTTTCAGGGTTTATTTTTTAATATATATATATATATAAATTTTTTTTATTTAATTATAATATAGATGTAATTTAAATTTGATATTCTATATCACTCAAAAATATTTAAATTATCAAAATTTAATAGATAATAAGTATTAAAAAACTAGCGATAAAATTCAAACAACAAAATTATTATATAATATCGCTTTAATACTATTAAGTATATTCGTATCTAATATATAAAATATGTATGCAATAAATTAGCATGAAAGCTAGATTACTAGTTAAAGTAAATTTTAAAAAATATTAAATCCCTTTTCTCCATTTATATTGTTTCACCTTTATGAATTAACCCTTTCAATCTCTTCCATATTTTGAATAAAACTATTAAGGAAAAGCTAGCAATAAGTAAACGATACATATTAGCGAACATTATTAACACTAATTAAAAACATGAAAGAAGATAAATAGATGTTGCAACAACCGAAAGTTTGGATTTGAAGATTTGTTGACTTGACTAGTAGGAGGAAGGAAAGAAAGATAGAAAGAAATATGTCCACCCCATATGCCCCACAAATGGGGTATGTTCCCTATGATGATATGGCTTCACTAGAAACAATTTGGAAAAATTCTACAAGTTTGTGTTGTCATTTTTCAATTCAAAGCCCTCGGCTAAGTGCATGGAGAAAATGATTGGTTGATGTGCCAAGTCAATGGATTTCTTCACAACATTTATGAGTTCAAAAGTGAGCCCAATGGGTTTTGTACTTTTGGGCTTTTAATGGCCTTAAATGGGCCCAAGAATGCAATATCACACAGCAAAATCTTTTACCATTATGAAGCACCCTATTCAATTACAAGAAAAGCATGCTGCATATATACAAACAATCAAATGTCATAATAATTTAGTTCTTCACCTATGCTTTCATAATTTTCATATGTATAACGGTTCACCTATTCATTCATGATTTTCTTATGTTTGCCATCATTATATACATTTATTCTCCTTCACAATTATCAACTAAGAATAAACACTTCCGTGGAAATTAAGATCTATTTCAATTTCTTATTCTCAGAGAAATGGAGGGACAAGGCAGTGGAGTTGAAGGTGGTGGTGATCGCCAAGACAAGGGAAAGCAACCAGCAAATGAGCAGCAGGAACAACAAGGAAATGTTGGCGGGCAGCAAGGAAATGATCCGCAGCAACAGCAGCAACGAAATGTCGCAGCTGTAAACAAGTCACAACTGGTAGGAAAATGCAGCATATGCAAAATGGAATTTTATGTCTATACTGCATTCGCCATTCATATGAAGAGTATGCATCCTGAAATTAAGTGGCCTTGTGTATTCTGCGAATTGGAATTCCCAACTGCTAACGATAGGGATTATCACATGAGCGTTGTTCATTCATATAATCATAACATTTAGCTACTCTTATCACTATTAAGCAATATTTCACTACTTATTAAGTACTAATAATGAATTAAATAAAGTAATAGCTAGTAGTTACTAAGTATTAATAATTAATTAAATAAAGTACTAGTAGTGAGATCGGACTTTTATGTTAATTTCTTGCATGATTTCAATTCAATAAAGAAATTACCAAAAAATAAAAATGTATCCCAATTTGGAAAACATTTAATATCATGAAATGTTATTTAAAGCAAAAGCTTCATACTAAAAGTACAAGCCCTAAACTCCTTTGGTGGAGATGGCAGCAAAGCCTCGACGCCAAGTTTCACAGCAGATATTAATTAGTTCATCCAACTCCTTGTCATTATCTGATACCTTCATCAAAATTCAAAGCATTCTATCTGAAATCCGCGGAGGAGTGTCTAATGACATGTCTCAGCCCGCTGCTGTTGCTGCCACCAATAGGGGAGGAAATGAAGTTTCTACCTTTGTCTTTACTATTCAATTCTTTTGCCTGTCATGAATTTCTTAAGTCAAAATGTTCACCTATTCTTTCACAGTTTTCCTTTGTTAGCTGTCCTTGTATACATTAATTCAGACTTCACAATCAAATAAATTAATAAGCTTTAAAGATCTATTTTAGTTTCTTCTCAGAGATATGGAGAACCCAGGAAGTGCCGGAGTTGAAGGTAATGGTCATCGCTCGCCAAGACAATGGACAACAACAAGGAAAGGAGGAGCAGCAGAAGGCAGGAAATGTAGCCGGGCAGAAAGGAAATGTGAAGGCAGCAGCAAACAGACCCTGCATCTTCCAAATCCCAAATGCTGATGAAAGGGACGATCACTTTAGCGTGGTTCATTCCTATGATCAATGCTGTATAAATTAGTATTAATATTTCACGACTTAAAAAAATACTATTAGCTAATTAAATTCTAGTACAAATAATAAATAAATAATTGACACAAAAATATTTCAATACTTAAATAAATTTGAAGATTCAAACAATGAAATTATATCCATTTAAGCATACAGTAAACTATCGACAATTTTTTTGTTTCTTCTTTATATAACAAAAACCATGCAGTGCAAAACCTGCAGAAACCCTAATAGAAAAAGAACTCCATATATATCTCAATGTATACATATATATACTACAAAGCAAAAGTGATGATCTCTCACGGCGGAGATGGCGGTAACCTCGACGCGAAATTTCTCAACGGCAATTCCTCCAAGTATTTGTCATCCAAACCATCGTCAAAATTGAGGGCATAACTCAAAGCATCGTATCTGAAATCCGCAGAAGAGTGTCTGCGGACATGTCTCGATCTGCTGCTGCTGCTGCCACCGCCGATACGGGAAATGAAATTTCTACACTTGTCTTTAAGTTCCGGGAAATCATGAAGATGATGATGATGGCTTGATGACGTTCGGACAAGCCTAGCGGTTGGCTTGCTGTCGGGAGTTTGAATTTCATGGTGTTGGTGGTGGCGGTGGCGATGAGTATTCTGTAAGCAACAGGAAAGAGGAAGAGAATATTTGAGCCTCTGCTTGAATGAAGTTGGTGACATTGTTTCTTCTTCTTGCTCCATTAATGAAAAGAATACAATTACCAATAGTGAAAATTAACGAAGAACTTTGTTTTTTAATGGTTATTTCAGAAAATTGAGTATAAATGGGAAGAAAACAGAAATGGTGGCGAAGAAAGTGGAGGAGTTTGAGGAAGTGGAGGTTAGAAGGACGTTGTGGATGAGAGTGGTTAATTGGCTGGATTTCAGGGAGACAATTATTCCTAATCACTTAATTTACTAGGGGTATACTTGTAATTGCAGTATGATAAAAGTATATTAATTGTTGGAATTTTACAAGTATGATAACAATATTGGGCATTTCTGCTGTAACAATTAACATCCTCCAGCCCAATGTCGACAGATTACGTTGTAATGTAACGATAATGCAGCTTTGTCAATGGTGAAGCAGTTGAAATATTTTTACACGTACATGTTCACTTTAAAATCAACCAAGCATGACAGTAATAACTGTTGGATGCTATAGAAGTTGCTGCTCCATGATGTCTATATCAGGCAAGTAAACTGTATTCACATTTCACCCACCAGCAAATCTTGTATAGATTATAGAATGGGAAAAGCACTGTCATGTTTACCAAGTTAGGGACAAGATGAAGATATTTACCCGCGGTGTTTTGTAGCTATAACAGGTTACTTCTTTCAGGTTGCTTTTTCCAGAATGATTTTGTATCCTCTATCCACTGCGGATTAACTCAGAATTTCTTCTCCTTCAATGCCCAACGAGACTTCTCAGTTCCGGGATTCTCTGAAACTACGTGCGTTAAAGATGAGTTAAGCTCTGTGAAGCATGCAGCTCCTAATTGCTGTGCCATTTTCCGAAAACTATCAGTCTTAAAATTGGTGGGAATAGTACCACTGAAGATAATTTTACCCCCCATTCAAGACTTGCAGAGGGTCCCTCTTTCAGGTTGTCTTTTCCAGAAGATTTTGCATCCTCTCTCCACCGTGGATTGACCAAAAACTTCTTCTCCCTCGGTGCCCAACGCAGCCTTGGAAGTTGTGCAGTCAGCTGCAACTACATGCGTCACAGATGAATCTAGTTCTGTCAAGCATGTAGATATCCTAATACTTGGAAAAATGAAAAGACGAGAGAATCTGTAACTCTTGTATTTCTTCTTAGGAAAAGAAAGCTACTGTTTGTTCTTATATACAAAAGGTTAATTGCAGAGCACCAAATGAAAAACTTGCTAACAATCTAAGCCATACAACTGTACAATAAATGGAACAATATTGGCCTTTGGATGAATTCTGTTATGCACAGAGAATATCTTCAAAATCAGCTTCATTTGAGCAATTCACAAAGCAGAGAGAGTCCAGGTCATTGTCTAGTATATTGCCTTCCTGTCCTTGTAAAGCTAAGTTGTCTCTTTTGTCTTCTTGTGACACCAGATTGCTGTACAATATATTTCAGTATTCTCCCTGTCATCTGGTGAATTTCCATCTTCAACACTAATTGCTGAGCCATATTCCGAAGACTATCAGTCTCAGGATTGGCTGGAATAAAGCCGCTGAAGACAATTTAACTCTCACTGGGGACATCTACGGGGAACTTCTTTTCAGGTTGCCTTCACCATAAAGATTTTACATCATTTATCCATCGTGGATTAACCAAAAACCTCTTCTCCCTCCTTGCCAGACTAGACTCATCAGTTCTACAATCGGTTGAAACTACATGTTTCACAGATTGATCAAGCTCGGTTCAGCATATTGCTCCTAATTGTTCAACCATTTTCCAAAGACGCTCACCATCAGCACAGAACTGAGAGTGGAAAACTCCACTGAAGAAAAGTTTAAACCTGTTCAAGATTTTCACAGGGAAATTATTTTCAGCTTGCCATTGCCATAAAGATTTTGCATCCTTTATCCATCATGGATTAACCAAAATCTTTTTCTCCTTCAGTGCCCGAACAGAAGATGTCCTTCGAAAGATAATGCATTTTTACATACATGCTTTTTCAAGGACGCTTCTGCATAGTATAGCATGTCAAATACACTTAAACAATGCAAATAGTGTAGGACTAAGCAAAAGTTAACCTCGAACACTGATAAAATTTTCATGATATATACACTAACATCCTAGTGCTTTCCTTCCCAAAAATTGTTCTGGGAGATATGGAAACTGGAACAATGCATATAATTTTGGACAGCTCAAACCAATTTCGTGCGAAACACATCAAACTACATCATAAACTTTACCTGTCATCTGTTCCATATTTTCCCTACAAATTAACTCATTAACTAAATATATAAAAGGATACTGTAAACTGAATAGGTTATATGATAAGGGCACCTAATTTTATGTTTTTATCCTAAAACACGTAGTAAACATTCCCTCTTGTCATCTTTTCCTCCCAAAAAGATAATTATTTAAAACTTTCTAATAGTTAACACCCAAAACCAAAAGATTTTAAATTTTTATAAAATTTATCAGACTTATATAAAAAAAAAAAAAAAAAAGAAAAAAGTAAAGAGTATGCAAATGTATACACATGAAACACCTCTTTCTTTCGGGCTGTTGTCATCGTCGTCTACTTCATCCTTAGCTTCTTGGGACCGCAAGGCATTAAGACATGTCTGAGAGATGTCGCTGTCACTGTTGCTGCCACAAGACCCCTCGGAATCACAAATTAAATCCTACTTCGAACGTTTCAGTGTTGAAGTTCATGAGTGAAAAATGCACAAACTAACACACACTAATAAAGCAAGAAAAAAGGGAAAATGGAAAACTTGATTGAAAAATCATAGTTATAACAACTCGGAGTACTTGACTATTGTAGATATCAAAGTGGCATTCAATTATCCAATTTCCAATAGCAATAATAATAATAATAATAATAAATACAGAATAGTTTTACATGTAGCAATACGGGAAGCGAAAAAGAACCACAAAGATTGAATCTTTAAAGAATGTAGAACCCAAAAAATCAAAATGATTGAATCTTCAAAGAAAAAGGAAGAAAAATGAAGAATGTTAGCAAAATCTTTTAACATTTCCTCTAAAATTTTAAGCAATAGGAGTATTTTACCGACGGTTGCCCCTCTTTATCGTCCATTTCGAGAGAGAGATGGATTGAGCTGGGATTGAGGCGGAGGAGGCGTCGGTGAAGGTGGGAGGAGAATCGAATTGAATGCAAGGAAAGGGAGGGAAAGCGAGCGAGAATGAGGAATTTGGAGAATTTGGTTTACGTGCGCGTTTGGGGTTCTAAAAATAATTTCGTAAACTCGGTCTAAATTTTATTCAGTCCTCTTATAGTTATCTTAAATACAATTATTTCCTAAAAATTCTTAAAATTTATCATATAAGTCCACATATTTTTTAATTTTTTAATTTTTATTCTTTAGTATTAACTTGTATGATTGGTAATTTATCATAATCCTATTCTCAAATGATTAAAAATTGAGATGCAAATGTACTTGGTTAGTTAAGCTATATTTTTACATACAAATACTGTTGAAAATTGTGGCTTTGCCAACTGTTATACTCCAATCTAGCAAAGTTGGGAGACAACATTTTACATTTTTAGCTATGGCGTTTCGAATGCCCAACAGGGTACTTCTTTTCAGGCTGCTTTTTCTGGAAAGATTTTGCATCTTCTATCCTTCTCGGATTAACCAACTTCTTCCTCTTCTGCAGTGCCCAACGCGGCATCCAAGTTCCTGGATTCTTTGAAACTACATTGAGTCAAAGATGGATCAAGTTATGTGAAGCAGCAAATTGCTCAACCATTTTCCAAAGCTTACTAGTTTCCAAATTTGTGCGAACGATACCGCTGGAGAAAATTTTACACCCCTTCAAGACACCCACAGGCAACTTGTTTTAAGGTTGCCTTGGCCATAGAGATTTTGAATACTTTATCCACCATGGATTAACCAAAAACTAGTTCTCCGTCAGTGCCCAACCAGACTTCCCACTTCTATAACTGACTGAAACTACACGCCTCGCAGATAATTCACGCATTGTTAAGCAAGTGGCTCCTAGTTGCTTAGCATAAGAATAGCCTCTGCCAATATTAGTTCCCCTTAAGTATCCTATCCAGGGCATGATTTGCACATAATAAGAGTTCTAATCACATTCAAGTGGGAATTAATTACTATGCAATGTAAACGTAAGCAATGCACTTACATTTTCTGTCTCATCGAGGATCCGGACAGCACTCTCTTGTCCCAGCACCACATCATGACCCTTTTGATGTATTCGAGTGCCATCAGCTCGTGAAATCACTCTAGTGCTGAAGCACTCCCCGCTGGGATCAAGTAGCTTAGCCATTTCTAATGCATACTGTCTGTCACCCATTGCGCACAAGTACATCTTGAACATTTGACTTGCTTCTTCCAAAAATGTGAGAACATAGGAGCCTCAACTTGTCATCATATGCACAAATTCCAACATGAAGAGGCTAACTTTTGAAGATTATGTTATGCAACAAAAACAATAGATAATCATGAAGATTATCTTCATTTGTGCGCAGCCTTATGTCTAATAACATATATGCTACATGTATTAGACAACATAACTATAACATCTACAACAGGCATAAATAAACACGGTACTAGCACCTACACCTTGCAGAGAATCTGTTTGGCTCTTCAAATATTCCTCCTCATCAGAGTTGAGTTTAGCAGTGTATGATCAAGGTCAAGCACCAAGCACAGCTTATGCACACCATTTCCATTTTTCGAATAAAAGGGCCTGACTTCTAGCAGTGATTCTAACGTGGGCCTGATTTCTACATTCAAAAAGAAGTAGAAAGATGATGAGGAGGAATGAAAGGTAGAGAAACAAGGAATCATTTTCATTTTACTTCTCACATGAAACCCAATAATTGGACCTCCACAAAATAATATTTTTAATTTATCTCCCAACAACAGAATCTCCCGAGTAGAATTAAATTAATTCTTCAATTAGTCTATAATAATAGAAATGTGATGGCAACATCAGCACCATTACCAAAACAATATGAATGATTTGTGTTACGAGTACGTACACTTTTGATTAAAATATGTTTTCTACGACATAATTATATGATTCTCTGAATTCCCAAGTCCTAAACTATCATTTTGATTTGATAATCACATGATTGAAGATCAATTTTGAGATCCTTTTGCAACAAAATATTTTGACTGCGAATCTGTTTTTAGGTTCCCAACCAATGTATTTTGCTTAGTCACAATCCCATTTTCGGTGATGGTGGAATTGTGTTGTTTTTACTGCAAGTTATTATAATATATGATTTAAAAAAATATTTAATATTTATTTTTAATTTTTTAAAAATTATTATTCATATTATTATTACTTAGCAATGTTACATTTTGTCATGTATTTTTTAATATAAATAATTTTTTTTAAAAAATTAAACACAAATTAAAAATATTCGCTAAAAATAATTCTTTCCTATCTTTTTTTAACAAAAGAAAAGGAAGATTAAGTAAAATCTAAAAAATTGTAAAATTTAAATTTGCTTTAAAGAGACTTACAATAAAAATAGTTTGAGTTTTATAAATTTTTATTTAGTTTGAGATTAAAAATAATCTAAATTAAAAAAATATAAATTTTTTTAATTTTATAAAAAAAAAATATTAAAAATATAATAATAATATAATATTTTCTTATTAATTTGTATTTATAATATTATTTTTAAATTTAATCACTTATTAAATTATTTAAAAATTAATGCTCATTAAGTGGAGCACCATGGCATTAGTCTCTAGACAATTGAATGTAAGGTTAATTGATAATAGAACTTCAAACCAAGCCTAGCAAAAGATCCAAAAACACATTAAACCAAAATTAAAATTACCCTTTCTCTTACTCTTCTCCGAACTTCATCAAGAAACAAATAAACCTACCTCCTTCCCTGCATAAATCCAAGAGAAAACGTTACACAACGCATTCTTCATTTCACTCGGACGAAGAAGACAAGATGTTGGTTTCGATCAGTCACGTGGCTCACACATGCCAGCGATTGCCGTCTTCTTTGGAGTCTTTGCTGGTGTGCTGTAACAAATCACCGTGTAACTCTTCACCCGAAGCTTCCTTTTTAATCTGCCTTTTTCTCTGCTGCATTGATTGAGATTTGTGATTGTTTTTGTGATCACCAATGGAGTGGACCCTCTCCTGTCTCCCACTAGCACCACTGAAAAATTTATCCAACAGTGTTCTCTCTTTTGTTTTAATTGTATTCTTCAATCATCAAAAAATTATTCCTTTCACTTCTTTCAGGTTTTCTCTACATGGATTTGTTTGTTCTTTCTTCTTTCAACAGGTCGAAGAAAGAAAATGTTTTGATTCATTGATTTTTCTGCGAAGAAAATGTTTTGATTCATTGATTTTTCTGCGAGTTTTGTTTGCAATAATGGCCGGAATGCTTCCTGGAGTTGAATGTGCAAGAAGAAGAAGATTTCATCAAAGTGGAGGAGGCTCTTCTGATACACCGACTGTTTCTGCTCACTCCTCAACCAGAAGATCTTCTTTTTGTTTATATACCAGCAACCATGAATCCCATCACACTTCCATGTCTTCCCTGGTATAAGTTTTTACTCTCTTTCTCTCAGATTTTCTTCCCTTTTCTTCTTCCTACGTTGATTTTGATTCATTTTGATTAGCAGAGGAGTATAATAAACCACGCATACCAGGATGAAAAGCTTGGAGGAATTGCCGGAGAGGCTAAAGAAAGATTAGATGAAAGACTCAGAACACAAAGGAAATCAGAAACCAAGAGGTAAATTTTCCATTTTCCATTTGCATATTTCATACAGAATTGTACAAATCTGTCAATTCCAGATACCCGTTAGCAAAATTTTTCTGTTCAGGCAAAATGGTAAGGAGAGCTTAAAGCGTATGGTTCCAGGGGATTTGCATACAGAAGTTTTTGGATCAAAAAAGAGTGGTTCAAAGATATTTAGTTGGCCGAAGTTCAGCTGGAAAGCTTGTGAGCAAGAAGAGTGTGCTATTTGTCTGGAAAGAATCAGGATTGGTGAGACCCTGGCTCACCTTCCGTGTGCGCATAGGTTTCATGCTAGGTGCTTGTTGCCATGGCTGGAAAGCAATGCTCATTGCCCTTGTTGCAGAACCGAAATCTTGCAGTCAGCAGCAGCTTGAGAAAATTCCATATCAAAACAGCTGGAGTTTCAAAACCCCATCATTTCAACCTTAAACAAAGCCTTAATCTGATGGGAATTATCGTTTTTAGAAATTTTATGACAAGTTTCTTGGAGTTACAGAAATGGTTTGTGGAACGCTTCGTGCTTGTCTTTGAATGTGCAACTACAATTCGTTTTGCTTACCATGAAATTTTCATCTTGCCATTATCTTATGAAGAACCCAATTCAAATTAATGATTAAGGAATCTAAATTACGAGGACATGTTTTTGAAGATAATCAAGTGCCAATTTTTATCAAAGATTAAGGTGTTGTAACTTTGGTTATCAAATTTTTATATATTTATTTAACGAATAATCAATAAATATTAATTATTAAATAAAAATAAATTTTAACTATTTTAGGAAGCAATTATAAATATACTTTGAATTTTTAAGAAATAGGATATTAATCATGGAATTGATGGGCATAATGTTATCTTCCATATTGGTTTGTTGAGAGAACCAAAATGTCATAGTTCTAGCATTACCCAAAATCTTGAAAGGACTTGCGATGAAATAGGAGCGGAAAATATGTGATTATCATAGCACAATAGATCGCTATCAACGCTTTCTTTTTCCCCACCTTGAATTGAATTTTTTATCAAACAATGCCCCACATTTGTCTTCAAAGTGGGCCAAGAATATGTCGACTCCAAGGTTGTAAATATTTTTCCACCCAATCAACTCAATTCAAGACCCACCAAAGATTCAATTCCAAGATGAAAGATAAAGGACCTAAAATATTAGCTACAACATGAAAATGGTTATCATTTTCATGGAAGAAAATACCCAAGGAAGGAGCAATATCATATTGGGTAGTGATCTTGAATTCAATTATTGACTTCTAAGAAGGATTAGATAAGCTTCTAATCTAAAAGAAGAAAAGATTGGAGATTTTAGGTTAGTTTAGTCCAAACCTTTACTTGGTTAATGTTTTGTATTTATTATTTATTTACAGAAATATAAAGAATAAGTACGAAAATTTAAATATAAAAAATTTAAAATAATTTTTAATAAAAAAATATCATTTATAAATTTATATTATGTAAATGTTTAAAAACATGTTATAATATTTAAAATTATATTTTTAAAGATATCATAAATTAAAAATTATTAAAAAAAAAAGAGTTGTAAATAAATTGTTTATAGTTCTTTCACGACAATCTCAAACAAAAAAAATAATTTCTGAATTAATTTTTATTGGCTAATTGTTAGTTATAAAAAGAAAAAATCTCATGAATTATGGGTGAATTTTAATAAATATGTAATTTATACATCCATGCAATTTGATGTAGTACTTCAGTGTACAACTAGTAATAGCACGAACAGGCTGTTCCAACTAAAACGACATCGTGTTAGTCCACAAATAATTAGTTCACGTCGCTTTTTCCCTCGATCCACAACGGCTAGTTTCAAGTGACCGTTAAATTTCCTCAAAATTCAAAGTCTGAAAACGATTTCCATCATTCTCTTACAATAAATCACAAATCAAACACCAATTTTTCCAGACAAAAAATCCACCCAAAAGATTACGAAATCACGGCGCTGGCAACTCACATCAGCAATCCGCAATCTTAATCAGATAGCAAAAAACCCTCAAAAATCAAGAAACGTCACGAAAGCCAGAAGAAAATCAAAGAAAATGGTGTATACATACACACCCACGTACTACTCTACGCTTCATGATTCGATCACTTCTCTTTGCAAAACGATTCTTCCCTTTTCCTTCAAGAAAAGGCGGTTGCCAGCTGCAGAGCACCGGCTGGCGAAGTTACAGTCTGATAATCTGAAATGGCAACAAGATTCCTATCACCAGATTTTGAACTTGAAGGGTTTGCACAAGGAAGGGATCTTGGATGAAGCTGAAGTTTCTGCTTTCAGATCGAATTTGCTCGAAACCCTCATTGCTTCTCCAGCTGAACAAGAGCAACCAGTTATACTGAGAGATAAGTTGGTGTTCCTGCAGGTATGCATAGCTAGCTTTTTAAATTTTTTTAGGTGGTTCATGAAATTTGTTCAGTCCTCTTTCTACATTATTGGGTCATAAAATTTTCATTTTTCAAATAGAATATGAAAATTTAGTCTATTTAGGTTGATGGAGTTGTTAGATTTAGCTCAGATTAGCTTTCTTTTGGTAATTTATTTTTGGGAGTCGTTGCAGGTATGGCTAGCTCTTCAAATTTTATGGTTGTTTGATGAAATATTTTAGTCTTCTTAGTACATCTTTGGGTCACAAAGTTTTTTTGGGGTTTTGGCAGGAGCTGCTATATGCAAAATGCATATCAGAAGGTGAATACCATGCTTCAAAGAGGCCATTGTTACAGAGATTAGCAGTGCAAGGAGCTGAGATTGAGGCTAGAGATGTGATTGTTGCGAATTCAAAAGACAACAAAGAGAATTCGGAAGAAGAATGGTCAGTCATTGATTTGAAGGATGAGAAATGTCAAGTTAACAGAGAGAATTTGCATTCAAGAAACAAGTTGAAGAACAAAAACTCTGCAATGAAGCAGCAAATAAAAGAAGCAGCTTCAGTTTTTAGCATCACGTCAAATATTAAGAAAAACAGAGAAGAGAAGAGCATTTTTGACATTGAATCACAGTTCTCTTTGCATGCTAAAACTGATATGTTGTGTTCCAAGGAAAACCCTTTCTGGAATACTCATTTGAAGGAAAATGAAAGCGAAACAAGATCAATTCTAATGCAGGAAACCTTACCAAACGAGTCTGCAATCAAGGGAAGTGATGGTGGTAGTATCATTGATAAAGCTAAGAGAAAACCCTTTAGAACTTTGTTTCACAGAGAGCAAATAGAGGGAAATGGTACCGGCGAAAATGGCCTAGATTTGGAGGAAAGAGTATCAAAATCAGCAAGAAAGCAATGGGGTTTTGAAGGTTTCAAGAAATGGAAGAAAAATGATTCTGAGGATGAAACTGCCCCTTTGCCTCTCAATGAAAGATCAGATAGTGAAGCTTATTTGGGAACTTGCAAGCTTGTTTCAAGTCCTGTTGGAGAAGGACCAAATACTAGAGAGATTAAAAAAAAGTTGCATTCAAATGGTGCACCATCAGATTTCTTCATTGATAAGGTCCAATATTGTTAAAATTCTTATTATCATTATCTTGTGCAGAAGACAAGTAAGTTACATCAAAATGTTGTGGACATATATTTTATTATGTGCAGGTTTTAGGCGACAAGATAAAGAAGGAGTTGTCGCGAATTCAATCAGAACTCTGCACTACAAATTCTAATATGAAATTTACGTAAGAATTTTTGAGCGTATGGAATTTGTAATGGTTTCCTGCATAACATATTTGCCTCTTCTTATGCCTAATGTGGTTTCCAACAGGAATGATCAAATTGAAGCAATTTCCACCAAACTTCCTGTGGACAAAGCAGAACTGAAAAAGTTCTTTCCAAAGTGAGTCTTTTATCTTCTTTTTCTTACTGTTATTTAATATAAGCACAAATGACTTTGCAAATCACTACCTTTAATCAACCTAACTTTAGAAGAAACAACAATTAAGTGTAACTTTTTGTGTTGACTGGCCTAACTCAAAAAGTAATCAAAACTTTTCTGAACTGTTTTCACTCATTTCTGAACTCAATAGTAGCCTCTTTCTTTTTTTTCAAATGGATGTTCAAGGTCATGGTGTGATCGTTATGGTGATGTTGTACTGGATGTGGTGAAAAAAGAGTTCAAGGATCATGTAGGAGAAATGGAGAATAAGCGAAATGCAATTAGGGCGAAGCACAGCAACAACTCCATGAGATGGACAACTTTTGATAATGAGAATGATGAAAACTGTCCCCAGAATCTTAATTCATTTCCAGATAAGCAGCAAAAACTTCCTGCTTGGAATGAAGATCACGCCGGTGCTTATTATTCCAGTAGTAGCTCCAAGAACTTTGCAAGCAACCCCATTTTCCAGTATTATAGCAGACAAAATGGAAACAACCAAAGATCAGAATCAGTGTTTTCCCAAGACCAGAATCCATTCTGGAGCCCGAGCCAGGGATCTTCTTTGCTGAAATAGCTACTGTTATAAAAATCTGTGCCCTTCTGGAGAGTTTGGCCTAGTAGATTGTAGAGAGATTGGCTCTTATTCTCTGCAGTTAAATTGTCTTCTGTAGAAAACTGGTGATTCATGACTATGTAAGAACACTGTTCTTCGAGTATTTTATGACTTGTATTTTGGGTTATATTTAGGAAATTGAAACCCTGACTTTGGATTTTAATTCATATTTGCAATGCCCCCCCCAAAAAAAAGGAACTTATATATCGGCAAAATCTCATTCCTAAACAGCTATGCCAAAAAAAGAACAGTTATATGATTGAGATTTAATATCATAATATGAAATTCATGTAGAAATATATATATTTATAGCCAATAGCAGTAACTACAACATTTATAGAGCAAAAATCTGTTACTATGTACAATGTGATATGCACAATTCTCTCAAATTGATGGGATTTCTGAGTTGGAAGACTCTGTGGCATCCTGACGAACATCTCCTCGACATAGAGGACAGATCCTGTAAGCCATTAAAACAGTAGAAAAAACAAATTGTGACTTTTAAATCCTGTGAATAAAGAAAAGATGTCAAAAGAAGTAGACGAGAGTAATGAGGTTACCCATGAATCTCTTTCAGCCATTTATCAACACAAGACATGTGATACTCGTGATGGCAAGGAAGAACTCGAATTTTGTCCCCTTCCTCATACTCAGCCAGGCAAATGTAACACCTGTCAAATGGATGTTATAAGGTAACAACTAAGTGATTGCTACAAAACATAATCCACCATAGCCATCTCAATGCATGCACTTCATTCTGGAGTACTAAATTATTAAAGAACTTACTGATCATCATCATCCCTGCCCTCCACTTTGTCTGCCTTTTTGTGATTCTTGAGAGGGAATGAGTCAACAACTGATTCTGGTGCTGGAAGCGAGACCATAGATAAGGAAAGTGGCACAGGTTGGCGATGAATTTCATCCAAAACCTGTAAATTTCATGTTACAACAAATCTAAGTAATCAATGGGAAAGCTCAATTAGAATCATCATTAAATTTTATTAGCCTATTATTAAAAGGATATCAAAAGAATTTCTTTGCATCATTTCCTGAAGTTATAGAATGGTGTATAAAGCAGATTGGTAAAGCAAAGGATGAAAATGAAGCTTCATGCTGCCTAATTAAAATGCCCAAATAATAAAGATTGATCACATCAGTTAAAGTGCAGAATGGTGACAAGTCAAGAAAGTGATTTTAAAATTAAAAACAAAAAAGCATCTACTGCCTGCTGTTACCAGTGTGTTCATCATTTGAAAAGCTAAAAATCAGGTAAAATAAAGCAGTTGTGAAACGAAATGCGATCCTTACAGTCTCTAGCAAAGCTAAACTAAAGATAAGGAAACATATTCAACATGCACACTCACCACAAAATGATCAACACTCATTCACAGGTGCATTCCATTGGGCAAAATAAAATCCACAACTTTTGAAAATATGCAATGAAAAAAATCATGAAAAGAAGTGATAGCCAATTAAATATGGAAAACAACAAACATGATTTGACAACGTAAGTTAGGTGAAACATGTGCAATCAAATTAAAGAAAACTACCTCAAACAGAGCTTCAGCGAGCATGACTATTCGTGATATTGCACGGGTGCCAGAATCCTCGCTCATCATGAATGTCTCGCATGAGCATGTACCATCAGGGTGGAGACCAGATGGGCAGGAGTTTCTCCAACCATTATCATCAAAGCCAGCACGAAGCCTTTCCCAAATCTGAGAAGGTTAATGCAACAAAATACATCAAAATTACAAGGGAGGCCGAAAGGAAAAATTGCACCAGCTACCATAATCAATTAAAAAGACCAGAAACTTAGGTTTAAAGTGTAAAGCTGACCGTTACTTGTGTAAAAGAAGAACTGAACATCAATCATCATGCATAGTTTCAATTCCCCTAACAACTAAAATGACAATCTAGCCCACTTCAAGGCTGAGACTCAAATGATTTCAAACTACGATTACCATAAAAACTTTATCAAGATTGTTGATTTATAAGTACCAAGATGTTTATATTAAATTATGAAAAAAAAAAACACTAAATACCATTATAGAACATGTTCTACTAAGCCACAATCTTCGAAACTATTTTAGCTAATCTCCATTATCAGGAGCAAGTTGGATACACAAACAAAAAGAAAAAAAAAAAAAAAAAGGAAGAAGAAGAAGCATAATCTTCTATAATGGAAGCAATCTAAGAGATTACCTCAGATCTTGATTGCCTTCTTCGCTCATTCATGCTGCGAATTCTACTTCCCAGATAACCAGAATTACCTCCTACACTATCATCAAAAAAGTCACCACTGAAATCAAGGAGCCATCTGTCATGAGCTTCTAGATCCTCGGTATCATCCGTAGAGAAAACAATGGTTGGAGAATCAGTAAGCCTCCTAGAACTGCGTCTTGAAAATGCATCCCAAAACAATCTCCGGCTATTCCTTCTGGCATCACGGTTATTTGTATCACCATTGCCACGAGACAAAATGTTTGAAGAGATGCTCACCACGTCAACATGTAGCAAGCTTCCATCAGCCCGGTTCTGTTCCCTATTAGACACAAGGAATCCTAAACCTGCAGGCATCACCCCTCTAATAGATTCATCTCCTAGTGATTGAAAAGTTACTGGCAGATCGGAGATGTGAGAAACAGAATCAGAAGGTGAATTATGGACCGCTCTCGCTTCACTTGCATGATTCTCAGCAGACACCCCATCAGCATGAGAGTCTCCAAGCCTTTGAGAATGTGAACTGCTTGACTCGAGAGAGTTCTGAGACACACCTTTGCCCACTGAATTGTCAATGTCATTGACTGCATTCTCGTTAGCCGAATCATTTACAGAGATAGGGTCTGAAGACTCTTGCTCTTTAAATGAAGTACTGGCTGCAGTACTACTTCTATCTCTATAAGATGCATGATGACTAGAATCAGCACTTACCCGATGAGGAAAAACTAACTCCTTACTATCAGCCAAGCATTTCCCACGATTATTACTCTCAACAATTCTCGTACCATCTTCACTGGCTGCAATATTGCTCCCAGATGAGGTTCCAGTTTCAGTATCAGAGTTTGTAAATGGTGTTCCTGTACTGGAGATCAAGGAAGATTCCCCTGAGGGGTTTTGGACAGCATTGATGAGAGAATGACAATGCTCTGAAGAATTCAGCAGTTTTTCATCTTGATAACCTTCCATCTATAACAAAAGCACTTCAAGGTATCAACCATCTGTGCTTCATACTAGAATTACTAAGTGAAAGAATCAACATAATTCATACTATCAAACAATGCAACTGAACAGGTAGGAAACTACCTAGTCAAGTACAGCCAGGAAGTTGCAATAACCCATTAATATTTCAACTTACATCATAAAATATTTAAAAGGAAATATAACAAACCAAGTTCTGCTATTTTGCATAAAACCAAGCTTCAATAAAAAGTAAAGCAGAACAAGTCATTTCAAAGAAAATGAGAACCCCATATAAGCATCAAATAACCCCTAAATTGAGCAATACACCAAGTCAGCTTTACTCATGAACTGCCAAGGAATTTCCAATTTCAGGGAAACTAGAATTCCCAACATCTACAAAGAGAGTGTGTGTGTGTGTATGTGTGTCAGTTATTTCTCAATCTCGACTGAGAACACTATTATTTTCTGATATACAAAAGCCTCCTTCCATAGATAAAAGTCATACTAAAAAAGAGAACCAATTCCCAGCCCAAGAAATTACGCCCCAGAGCAAACAATCTAATCACAAACACTATTATTTTCTGATATACAGAAGCCTGCTTCCATAGATAAAACTCATACTAAAAAAGAGAACCAATTCCGAGCCCAAGAAATTATGCCCCAAAGAAGAACAATATCTAATCATAAACATTATTGAAATCTATGTCATACAGAATTTGATATGTTTGCCCTTCATTTCACTATACTTACAAGGGACCCACATCCACTGAGGTCCATTCCATACAGTTTTAACAATAATTCATGCGACTGAAATTTCCAGTCAAATTTCATCAAAATGTCCTCTTCTAAAAACATTATACATCAAAATTCGGTAATAAAATAAACCCAAAAAAGGTACACAAAAGTCAAAGACTTCAAAAGGGTATATCCAAAATCAATCAAAACCCATAAAAATCGCAAAAGGAGCGCATTGACTTCAGCACAAAACCGATCATCGGACACAAGTATATTTCCAAAGACTAAAAAAGCTCAGAACTTGACCATAAATGAAAGACGATAACGTCCATACTACCTCGACGGCAGCCGCACGAGAGGATGAGCCACCGCATATGAGAGAAGAAAGTAGATTAGATCGGCGATTGGTCCGGGTACGAGATTGACCTGACCCGAGTCTACTACTGCCTGACCCCATTTGAGAGAGAAGAAGTGGTGATAGAGAGAGAGAGAAAAGAAGCTCTTAATTTTATGAGGTTTCAAAACAAAGTGTTGAATTACTTTTTTATGTGGGAGCGTTTTATGTGACTTTTTTCCGTCAACATTTTAGCATTAGGCGTCACCCACTTTCACACATACGCGTACACGATTGTCAACAGTACACCCCACTTGCATATACATATAAAATGTCTATAATAATTCATTTTATATATTTTATATTTAAAATTTTTAACTCTTATATAAATTATTTCAAAATTTATATTTATATTTTAAATTTTATTTTAATTATTATTATTTATTTCAAATTTTATATTAAAAGATGTAAAATATATTGAATGTGTATTAATAGTTTTTGTATATACATATATCATTTAAGGTGTAATTAATTTTTTATCTAACATGATTATGTCTTTATATAATATTTTATATAAGTATAAAAGTGAATAATTTGCTTGACAAATGAAATAAAGTTATGTATTTTATGTTATAAATTATGAGTATATTGTAGTAGGTATAAACTTACAAAAATTGTGTGTGTACATGTATGGAAGGGAACTTGGGATTTAAGGGTATATTTGTTAGGTGAGGTGTTGATATGGCAATTTTTTTAATGTCATAGTCAAAGGAGAGTATGGGTTTTAAGCAAAATGGATAGATAGTTTTGTACAAATAAAACAAAGTTTGGGAAGAGAAAATGGATGGGCTTATATTTTGTTGTTGTTTGTGCTTTTGGTTAATGATGTTTAAAAGCTAATTATGATACATGATACACTTGTTTTGCCCTAAATTTGTTTGGAATATGTCTTTGTAATTTGGATGTGAATTTTTATAAATACTAAGTGAAGATAAATATTAGGATAAATTTGTAAGGTTCCAATAAAAAATTAAAAGAGATGAAAATGAAAAATATCTAAAAATATATAGTCGAGGGATGCTCATGGATTGAAAATAAAGCATAACAACTTAGCTTGATAGGTTCATGACCTAAAAACTATTGCTTATTGCTCAAATTTGTGGGTTCCCAAGTCAATTCCATGTCTATTGTCTCATCCTCATTGCTTGTGACCAAATCTTAGTCTTTGGAAATTGACCTAGATGTGTCCGGAGAAGGAGAGGGAAAAATTAGAGCTGGTCCATGTCCTATGAATGGGTTCATGTAAAGGCCCATTTTGGTTTATTGGGCCTTTATGGTCTTGGTTTCATTCACATTCAACCCAGGCATTTACCACCTAGAGACTTCCAAGAAATTTAGGTGCCGACTTACCTAAAGATAAACATGAATTTGACTTGTAGTTGAATCTTAATGCAGAAGATAACATTAAAAAGCTAAGCTTCGCTATATATTAACCATTTAAATTCACAGAATACTACAACATCTAGCTAGACCAAGAAGAAAAAAACACTCGAGAAAAGATCATGCACAACCCTCCACCACCAGATCCCCACAACCCACCACCTCCCCACGCGCCGCCTCCGGGTCCGCCGCGTGCCGAACCTCCTCCGCCTCATCAGCCTCCGCCACCCGGTCCTCATGCACCTCCTCCGGGTCCGCCAGAGCCACACAAGCCGGAGCCGCCCCATCATCACCACCACCATCATCCTTGATCATATGTATTTGAGTTGAATAGTAACTACTATGTCTATGTATAAGCTGCAATATTACGTGCTTGCTGGAGTTATGTAATATTTGGCTTTTGTTGTGTTCAGACATGACCTGATGATAATAAAACGAGCGTGCCATGTTCAGTGTTGCGTACTCTTATCTGTCTTGTTTTTGTTTCTTAGTTTCCGTTCAGATATGATCGCAATATATGGCCAGTAATTTACATGTTGGTCTCTGTAACAATATTTTACAACGCATTACAAGATAAAGGACCAAAAAGAAAAAAACATTTTGAATGTGTGGTGTTGGTATTAGGGTACATATGATTGAGCAAATGTGAATCCATGATTTGTATTTTAAAAGGTGAGGTCCTCTTCTTACAATGAGTGTGAACATGAATGTGATAATGTTCAATGGGGACAACGGTTTGAGCAGCTTCCACGCGTTCTTTTCTTTTGTGAAAGAAATTTCAGAGCTATTTTGTCAATATTTGCCGAACATTATTACGTGTATATTTCAATTGAATGATTAACCTTATCCTTGGCCACACCATAAATTCACTGTCCCACTCAATTACTAATCGCCACACCAAAAGCAAGTCATCAATAAGCAAGAACAATGAGTCCTCCTCCTCCTCCTCCTCATGAGTCACACCACCCACCTCACGGACCACCGGGTACCCCGCACCATGGGCCGCCGCCTCCTGGACCTCCCCATCATGGCCCCCCTCCTCCTCCGGGGCCTCATTACCAGTGATTTGTGTACACCATCTTTGATGGTGCACTACTACTAGCTATAAGATTTTTAGCTTATGTAATTTTGCTAATAGTGGTGAGGGAATACATTGCTTCCTCGTTCTCATATACTTATGTATAGAAGGATGTTTTATATTAATTTAATGTTTTATGCTCAAATAAACACCATGTTAAAATTAATTTGTTTTTTAAAAAATAATAAAAAATAAAAAATATAGTAACAATAATAATAAAATTAAAATACTTTTGATATCCATTAGAATAATATCAAGATTATCCAAAATAGTGAATACAATTACAATGAAAAAAGGTTATATATTTTCTAAATTAGAAAAATTTATACCAAATAAGGTTTAAATTTAAAGACATGGGAGGGTTAGCCTAGCCCAATTGTGATCTTCTCTCCTACAAATTTGATTTAAAATGAGAAATAAATGCTTATTCCTTTGTGTATTTTCAAAAAAAAAAAAAAGACTACTCAATAGACTTAATTAAAAATTCTTTAAATCATTAGAATAAATTCAGAAAAGAATATTATTTAAACAAATTTGGACCGGATTTGGGTATGGGCCCATTGGATTTATCATTTGGGCCAAAAAACCCAATCCCTTCCAAAAACAAAAACCGAAGAAAAATCTACAAATTTCTCTCTCTCACTTTCTCGCAATCTTAAACCCTTGGCACCTGCTACCGCCCAGCTGAAATTACTGCTGACAGCTGATTTCTGTGTTCTGCTTCTGGACGTCAGCGACGGGGAGGAACGGAAGAGGAAACGATAAACCCCAGATAAAGAATCTGTAATTTGAAGGTATTTTTGTCTTCTTCAGCTTCGTTTTTTCTTTAATATTTTTATATGTAAATGAGACTGTTGTTTTATTAATATGGTTTTGTTTCTGCTGTTACTGTTAACCCTAAAGGGAAAAGAAAGCTAAAGTTAATTTATTTCGTAGTTAGGGGTCAGTAGACTAGTGAAGAAACTTAAGTTTTTTGGGTTTTCTTGTTAGAAAGCTGCTACATGTTTTGTGAAGTATGAAACAATGAAGTTTGTGGTGAAATATTGTTAGTAAGATGCCCCATTTCGATTTGAACATAAATGAGGCATGAGCTTGGTGGGGTGCTGGATCCGATTGTTAATTGTAACCCATTTCAGAAACTAAAAGTTAGTTACTATATGACTTTTTGTTATTGAGTGTTAAATTGTAGAAAATAGTTACCAAAATTAGAAACCCTGGTTTGAATTCCGCCATGTTGGAGACCAACTCTCCTTTTTTTTTTTTTCCGTTTTCTATGTTATTGTTGGTTTCTTTAGGAAGGGGAGTGCTTGAGAGTATAGGACAGTTGTTTTTCCTTGACTGTGATAAATTTTGTTGGTTATGGTGGCTGTGGTATGCTACTGATTGGCTTATATGGTTTGGCAGATTTGAAAAGAACATGGATGACAGTTTATATGATGAGTTTGGAAACTATATTGGACCCGAAATAGAGTCTGATAGAGAGAGTGAGGGTGAGGATGAAGATGAAGACCTTCCAGACAAGATTGGTGAAGATGGGCCTGAGTCAGACCGTGAGGATGCAGGTGCTGCTTCCAATGGGTGGATTACTGCTTCGAACGATGTTGACATGGATAACCAGATCATCCTTGCTGAGGATAAGAAGTACTACCCGACCGCCGAAGAGGTATATGGGGAGGATGTTGAGACTCTGGTTATGGATGAGGATGAGCAGCCTCTTGAGCAACCTATAATCAAACCTGTTAGGAATATTAAGTTTGAGGTTGGGGTCAAAGATTCTTCAACTTATGTGTCCACCCAGTTTCTTATTGGTCTCATGTCAAACCCTTCTTTGGTCCGGAATGTTGCTCTTGTGGGGCACTTGCATCATGGGAAGACTGTTTTTATGGATATGCTGATTGAGCAAACACACCATATGTCTACATTTGATATAAATAGTGAGAAGCACATGAGGTACACAGATACAAGGATTGATGAACAAGAGAGAAGGATATCAATCAAGGCAGTTCCCATGTCTCTTGTTCTTGAAGATAGCAATTCAAAATCTTACCTGTGTAACATCATGGACACTCCCGGTCATGTCAATTTCTCTGATGAAATGACTGCTGCTCTCAGGCTTGCTGATGGTGCCGTTTTGATTGTTGATGCTGCAGCAGGAGTGATGGTAAGCTCCATATTCTTTTTTAGATTTAAACATTCATCTCTCAGATTATCTAATTATGACCACTGATTGATTCAAACTTATTTTGTTGCTGATGGTAGAAATTCTATATATCAGTTTTGACTTTCGTGAGTAACCCTAGTTGGAATTAAGTATGAAGTTTGAAATCACAAAGGCTTTTAATATCTCTCTGTGGGCATCTACACAACAAGAATCCACATTGTGGTTTTGTTTATTCTATGGTCAATTGCAGCCAGAAAGCAGTACTCTTTATTAAATTCAACCATGTTCCAGTGACTTATCCTTTGCCTTTGGATTGTGTTGTTAAAGATGATTTTGTTGTTGTCCTCGCTTATTTGTAATGGAGTGTATCTGAGCATCATTCAACTTTGATGTTATTCATATGATTGTTATGGGCTGCTTGATATGAAAGTAATGTTATTTCATGATGCACAGGTGAACACAGAGAGAGCTATACGGCATGCTATCCAAGAGCGACTGCCTATTGTAGTTGTAATTAATAAGGTAAATGTCCATTATGCACTCTTTTCATTTAGAAGCAGTTCCTCAATGCTTTTCTATACCTCCAGTTTTTCTTATGTACTCTTTTTCTCTTTAAAGGTTGACAGGCTAATAACAGAACTTAAACTACCCCCCAAGGATGCTTACCACAAACTGAGGCATACAATCGAAGTAATCAATAACCACATTTCTGCTGCTTCTACTACTGCTGGAAATGTTCAAGTTATAGATCCAGCAGCTGGGAATGTTTGTTTTGCGAGTGCCAGTGCAGGATGGTCGTTCACTTTGCAGTCATTTGCCAAACTATATGTCAAACTCCATGGGGTCCCATTTGATGCTGATAAGTTTGCGGCTCGTCTTTGGGGAGACATGTACTTTCATCCTGATACTAGGGCATTCAAGAAGAAACCACATGCTAGTGGAGGGGAAAGATCATTTGTTCAGTTTGTGCTGGAACCCCTTTACAAAATATATAGCCAAGTGATCGGAGAACATAAGAAGAGTGTGGAGGCAACTCTTGCGGAACTTGGTGTCACTCTTAGCAATGCGGCTTACAAGTTGAATGTTAGGCCTCTGCTAAGGCTGGCCTGTAGCTCAGTTTTTGGTGCAGCCTCAGGCTTTACTGATATGCTGGTGAAGCATATTCCTTCTGCCAGAGAAGCTGTGGCTAGGAAAGTAGATCATATATATACAGGTCCCAAAAATTCTTTGATTTACAAAACAATGATAGATTGTGATCCTTCTGGCCCCCTCATGGTCAATGTGACCAAGTTGTATCCCAAGTCTGATTGCAGTGTCTTCGATGCTTTCGGTAGGGTCTATGGTGGTGTAATTCAGACAGGGCAGACAGTACGTGTGTTGGGAGAAGGCTATTCCCCAGACGACGAGGAGGACATGACAGTAAAAGAAGTAACAAAATTATGGATTTATCAAGCTAGAGATAGGATACCCATAAGCAGTGCTCCTCCCGGTTCTTGGGTTCTTATTGAAGGTGTGGATGCATCAATTATGAAAACCGCTACTCTCTGTAATGTTGATTACGATGAAGATGTTTACATATTCCGGCCTCTCCAATTCAATACCCTTCCAGTTGTGAAAACAGCTACTGAGCCTTTAAATCCCAGTGAATTGCCTAAAATGGTGGAGGGCCTTAGGAAAATTAGCAAAAGCTATCCTTTAGCCATAACTAAAGTTGAGGAGTCTGGGGAACATACTATTTTGGGCACTGGAGAGTTGTACTTGGATTCGATTATGAAAGATCTGAGAGAGCTCTATTCTGAAGTTGAAGTGAAGGTACTTATTTTCTTATACCTCTTTTGATGTGGGAACCATTTGAGGGTCTTCATCTTCTTCTTCTTTGTTGGATACTGTAGTCTCAATGTGGATGCATCCCTTCAATTGTAGGTGGCAGATCCTGTTGTCTCATTCTGTGAAACGGTGGTGGAGTCTTCGTCAATGAAATGTTTTGCTGAAACACCCAACAAGAAAAATAAAATAACAATGGTAGGAAAGCCATCTTCATTTGTATTTGATCCTGGTGCTTTATGAAATCACAATTAATTCATTTATGTAGTAAGGTTTCTTAGATGCCTGTTCATTTGGCAGATTGCTGAGCCGTTGGAAAGAGGACTTGCAGAGGATATTGAGAATGGTATTGTAAGCACTGACTGGAGTCGGAAGACACTTGGTGATTTCTTCAAAACAAAATATGACTGGGATTTGCTTGCTGCACGGTCCATCTGGGCATTTGGCCCTGATAAGCAGGTAAGATAGATGATACTCTCTCAAGGGGGCTTACTATAATATTGTTTCCATGATATCTTAATCATAATCCTCTTTTATAAGCCTAACTTCATGCATTTTAACTTAAATTTTTTTTTTCACAGGGACCTAATATTTTATTAGATGACACACTGCCAACTGAAGTTGACAAGAACTTGCTGAATGCTGTTAAGGATTCCATTGTTCAAGGGTAAATTGAAATATATATTATTAGTTTTGTTTTCTTTTATTTTGGGCTCTGTTTTATTGCTTACCGCGAATGGTTTTATCACCTTTTTAACAGATTTCAGTGGGGTGCTCGAGAAGGACCCCTCTGTGATGAGCCCATCAGAAATGTCAAGTTTAAAATAGTTGATGCAAGGATTGCACCTGAACCACTGCATCGAGGATCTGGTCAGATCATTCCCACAGCTCGACGTGTGGCCTATTCAGCTTTCCTTATGGCTACCCCACGGCTTATGGAACCGGTGTACTATGTTGAGGTAAATACTTCCTTGTTATGTCATTTTAAAAAATGAGATTGCCTATTGAGGAACTTAAATGGAGGTGAATGCTATGAGCTTGGACATGAAAGCTAAGAAGAGTGCTCTGATCTATCTATTTCTGTTGTGTCCTTTTGATATATCTTATGTGCATGCTCTCTCTTTTTAACTCTTTGTGTGTGTGTGCGCGCGCGCGCGCGCGCGTGTGGAGAGAGTTTCTCAAGGTTCCAAACTGGAACCTATAAGTAGTTCCTTTGAAATCTAACTGAGTTTTCCTTCTTTATCTGTGCCTAGTCTGTTTTTTTGGCCTTTAGCGATTGATTTTTATGGTATTCAGGAGAAACCGCAATTATGTAGATGCAACTATTTCAAATGACTTTTGACACTCGCTGTGATTATGCAACTAATTTTGCTGCTGCTGTTTCAGATACAGACTCCAATTGACTGTGTGTCTGCGATCTACACTGTGCTATCTCGCAGGCGTGGACACGTTACTGCTGATGTTCCTCAACCAGGAACTCCAGCTTATATTGTCAAGGTTTGGTTAAGAAAGCTTTGCCTAGTATAGTCTTTAAAAAGATTTTCCTTCTATGAATCCTGGATCAATCTTGTAAGTTTAGACAAGTTTAGTAATCAGACTGTTTGCAAAGTTAATCTTGTTGGTTGACGGCCAATACCTTCTGGCCTGCAAAATCATATTCTGTAGCATTCTAGGCATTGATTTGGTGCATGCATGTTATATTTCTTGATTCATTCGTTCTTTTCGGGCTGCAGGCATTCTTACCTGTAATAGAGTCATTTGGTTTTGAGACGGACTTGAGGTACCATACTCAAGGGCAAGCATTTTGCCTCTCTGTCTTTGATCATTGGGCTATAGTTCCTGGAGATCCCCTTGACAAGAGCATAGTTCTGCGGCCACTTGAACCTGCACCAATCCAGCACCTTGCTCGTGAATTTATGGTCAAGACAAGGCGTAGAAAGGTAAAACTTTGGATTTCAATCTCTCTTGAACAATATGCGTAGTCATAGAATGGTTTGTGGTGCTGCTTTAGGGTGCTTGTCTTTTCTGCCCATGAATTCGTTCCATCTAGGCACATGATCTTAGAAAACCATAAAGGCCAACAGAAACATTAATCTCCTACAGAGAACAGTTCTGATTAATTTGAGAAATTAATCCTGAATTTAAGCACTAATTTAAGATTCTCCTGTGGCAGGGAATGAGTGAAGATGTGAGTATCAACAAGTTCTTCGACGAGGCCATGGTGGTGGAACTTGCTCAGCAGGCAGCTGATCTTCATCAACAGATGATATGATGTGAGCAAGTTCGTTCATACATTAGCGATTGATCCTACTCAGACTGTAGTAGATTGTCGCGTGCAATTTGATCTTGTTCTTCTTCTCCTTAATTCTAGATGTTTTAAGTTGTATCCATAAGGAGATTTATCCATTGTCAAGCTATTAGGCTATTAAACACCACTAACAACACCCCCAAAATGATCTCATTTTCCAGAAATCCCAGTCTTTTATTGCATCATTTACCATATGACAAAATTTAAAAGGATCTCTCGAGGAGTAAATTCCCAATTTTGCTTTTGATTCTACGCGATTGAATTGAAGTATCAAAATATTGTACTTGCATTCCCTCTTCTTCAGGGGCTGTGTAATTTGCTCCATATGATGTTTGCTTGTGGCTTTTTCCAAGTCACTTCTACTTAAAGTTGAAGAAACCTTAAAATATAATAATAATAAGAGCAGATTATGCTACATATGTCCTGGGCTTAGCACTATTATGTTCAATGTGAATTGAAAATATATTTTAAAAACAGAAACTATTTGTAGGTATTTTAAAATTTATCCCACCAAATGAAAAAGTAACATTACTTCATTGGACATGAATTAGTACTTTTTTTTTGTTTAACATTTATTTGTGAACCATTTTAATTATTTACAAAAGAACTATGATATCATTCGGGTGCCTGCATCACTGAAACATTTCAAAGGTGATCTCATTCCTCCCTTCCCTTCCATGAAAGATCGTTGAAAGAGCATTTTCGAAAAACAAATTCTGTTTCAGACATCAGAAATCACAGTCCCAAACTGTTATTTTCATGCCCATTTCGTCCTAACATCTCTCCAGCTTCTCTTCTTCCCCATCTACAAATCACACTTGCGCCAAATTCTTTTCGGATATTTTTTTTCAAAAAACATTTTTTGTTCAAGATTTCTATTGATATGTCAGTCATAAACTTAATTTGCTTGAAACCAAGAAAGTGAACAAACAAAAAGAAGTCAAATTTTTGGTGATCATACGAAATAGTTGCCACATTTTTAACCACTCCGGAAAGATCACCTTGTAACTCAAACCCTAATCCTAGATCCATTTTTCTACCTAGAAATGCTGCAACCCCAAGAAGCCATAACTCTAGCACCAGGTCTGAATCTTTTCCCAGCCCTAAAACCCCCAAACAAAACCATATTTTTTCACCAAATCACAGCCCTAATCATCACCTTCTTTGCTTACGCTTCATTTCATGCATCTCGTAAACCACCCAGTATAGTCAAGAGCGTTCTTGGACCACCCAATCCTGAAGACTCGAACTTGAGCGCAAACGATTTGGGATGGGCTCCTTTTAACGGCCCGGATGGGACCCACAGGCTTGGTGAGCTTGATTTAGCATTTCTTACTTCTTATTCAATCGGGATGTATATTGCTGGCCATGTTGGTGATAGGATTGATTTAAGGTTGTTTCTTGTATTTGGAATGATGGGTAGTGGTTTGTTTACTATAATATTTGGTTTAGGTTACTGGTTTAGTGTGCATTTGTTAGGTTATTTCGTGGCTGTACAGATTTTTTGTGGTTTGTTTCAGTCAATAGGTTGGCCTTGTGTGGTGGCAGTAGTGGGGAATTGGTTTGGGAAAGAGAAGAGAGGGTTGATAATGGGAATATGGAATTCACATACGTCGAGTGGTAACATAATTGGTTCTGTTTTAGCATCTGGAGTATTGGAGGTTGGTTGGGGTTGGTCATTTGTGGTGCCTGGTTTTTTGGTGATCTTTGTTGGGGTTTTTGTGTTTTTGTTTCTTGTTGCGAAGCCTGAGGATTTGGGGTTTGAGACACTAGGAAAAGAGGTTGAGATGATGAATATTGAAAATGGGGATAAAGCCGAAAATGAGGAAGTGGGACTTCTTGTTTCCGAGAGTTCAAGTTCTCCACAAGGAATTGCATTCTTCGAGGCATGGAAGTTACCCGGCGTAGCACCTTTTGCATTCTGTCTTTTCTTTTCAAAGCTGGTGGCTTACACATTTTTATACTGGTTGCCATTCTACATAGAGCACACGGGTACATGTTTCTGCTTAAATGTTAGTATACTTGCAAAATTGAATTCTGGAGCTGCTTGATGATATCTATTGAGTGAATTGCCTCATTCTGTTTGATGCATCAATTAGTGTGAAAATACATTATCTTGATTGGGTATTCAGTAGAAAGTGACTCTCGTTGGCACAGATAATAGTGTAAATTTTGAGCTTTGCCTGACATTTTACAGTTAGTTGTTGATAGTGCTTGTGCCTCCTTCAATTGTTTTGTTATATATTTTTATGATTCACTTGTATGTTGAAATGCTTTGGAGATTTAAACAACTTTATTTGTTTGGAATTTCTTAGAAAGGTCTCTGATTAGTCAAAATGGTTATGTTTGCTTGAACTTTATTTGATTAATTGTGGATGAACACTTTGTATCTTTGAAAAAAAAAAAGGGCTTTCTGATTATTTAAATTGGTGATTATTCATTGAATGTGTTGTGGAATTGCAGCTGTTGCTGGAGTGCATTTGTCACACAAATCTTCTGGGATACTTTCTACCATATTTGATATTGGAGGAGTTTTCGGTGGAATCTTGGCAGGTTTCATTTCTGATATGATTGAAGCTCGTGCAGTTACTTCAATTGCATTCTTGTTACTATCAATTCCAGCCCTTGTCTTGTACCGGACTTATGGAAGTCTCTCTATGTTCATTAATATCTCACTGATGTTTCTTTCCGGCTTGCTTGTGAATGGTCCATATTCTCTAATTACTACAGCTGTTGCAGCTGATCTTGGTACTCAGGACTTAATTAAAGGAAACTCACGTGCATTAGCCACCGTAACTGCCATTATAGATGGTACTGGTTCTGATGGGGCAGCACTGGGCCCTCTTTTGGCTGGCTATATTTCCACCCACGGGTGGAACAGCGTATTTGTTATGCTTATTGTAGCAATTTTCTTTGCGGGAATATTCTTGATTCGTGTTGCAAAGACTGAGATTAAAGAGAAATTTAATGAGGGTAAATGGCTTTGGAACAGTGTAAACGGACAATGACGGAGAGTTCTGTAGATATGTCCATACGTCTTTTTGTTTTTGAATAGAGAAGTGGATGTCATAGAGGAAACAGTACATAGATGAAGTTCTGAGGCCATTGTACACGTATGTCAATTTTTTTTATCCCATTCTTTATACGCAATGATGAATATTGTATTCACTTGTACATGTACTGGCATTGATTCATTTGAAATGAAATTCTTCATTTTCTTCTGTTTGGTTCTAAGTTTCTATCTGCAATGTGCAACTTTTTTAAGTTGTAAGCATTTCCTTGCTGTCATAACAATCAACCTGATGACCAATATCAATATGCTTATATTTATTCATAAAAGAAAAGATATTACAACATTAGAATTTTATCTCTACAAATCAATCATAACTCGTATATAAAAGATTATCCTATGAATAATATTTATCATTTTTCAGTTTTGGTGCATCTAAAGTTCCTTTCCCTTACCTTTCTTGAAAACTTGACTGACACAAGGAAAGAAAAAACGGCAGCTTATGTTTCCCCAATGAATTTATATTTACAAAGAGAACAGCTAAGTATTGTTACTAATTAGTCCTCTCCTTTGGTTGCCAAAAGGCCAAAGGGCAAGCAAATTGAGAAAAACTTCTATCCTTCTAAAAAGCATTTCAGATTCTGAACCCCTTCAGCAGAAATGCTTCTATGAACTTTTGCCTTCTGTACAACCACTTGTGGAGGTGGCTCCAAGTGGAAACTCACCATGACAACTGTCAGATTGTCCGTTGCTCCTCGCTTTGTTGCTTCCTGGACTACTTCCTTGCAACACAACTTCAAATCATTGTGCTCTTGGAGCCTCCTCCTGGCAAAATCTACTGCATTTTGGCTGGAAAACACGTCCCATATTCCATCACTACCGATGATAAGAAACTCATCCTCCTGGGTCAGTGTTACTAGTTTTAGTTCTGGTTCAGCACTCAAGGGCCCGCCCCTTCCTCCCATTTCCTTCATTCCTTCAAGGTGCCAATTGCCTAATGCTCGGGTGACACCTAGCTGACCATTCAAGTAACCATCATCAATATATCCACCCAACGACTCAATGCGCATCCTTTCTTTTGTGCAGCAAGGTCTGTGATCCTCTGATAGTTCTACAGCTGTTCCATGTTGTGACAATACAGCCCGACAATCCCCAGCATTTGCCACAAGCAAAGACCTGTTCAGAGGACCATATTTTTCAAATAAATCACACGCTATCAATGTAACTCACAATGTAAGTTCAAAACAGGCATGTAATCTCAGGATTGTCAAGATGAAACCAAAAATTTACCAGTCTCTACAATGGGTTCACCTTGCCAAATCCACCACAATAAAACACCTACCCCAAGTTGCAATGACTTTCTAAACAATATTTTCTAGTATTCTTACTTTCTAAGACATATATGCGTATGTGTATAGTCATTACTCTAAAATATGATCACAGTAGTAGAAATTGAAAGATCTTACCCCCCAAATATCATTGCAGTAAGTGCAGTTGTGCCAGAAGACAGGGAAGACTCAATAGAACATGACTTAAAAAATGCCGCATCAGTCTCTATAAATGACCTTGTAACCACTTTCTCAAGTTCTAAAGGGAAATCAGCATCCTCAACAATGACTCTTGGCAAATGGTCTCGGACAAAATGTGCTGCACCCTGTCCTCCGTGCCCATCAAACACCTTTTCCACAAAACAATTTTTTTTTTTTGATTTAGGAATGAGAATCCAACATTTGCACTATTAATTTTTGCTTCTTGATATAGTTAGTCTTCAATACTCAATCCATTTTAAATGCATTTCCATTTTAGTTCAGAACATATCCTTCTTGGTATTCTAATAGAAACTAACAACTTAATAAAAGTAAAATCTCTCTTAAGTTATTGAAACTGAGAAGCAAAGGAACAATATATAGGAGTAAGAAATACCCCATAGAATGAAACAGATTCTTCATTCAGTAATTTATAACCAAACTTCTTAGCCAAATCACTAATGCATACATAAGTATCCTCCATATACGGACGATCTCCAATGTCAGACCACACTCCTGATCGCAAGGCAGGTACAAAGTTTATTGGCATGTTCTGTTTTCTATCCATGACAACTGTGTCCTCACAAATGCTTTCCAGCTGAATGAATAACAAACAGATCAAATCAGAGGGTGGCAATTAGCACAATGACCAGTCAACAAAAAGATCAGGAAAATGCAGGAAAATACTGGAATAAGTACCTAAAGACTAAACATAACCAACAATCCAGAGAAAATATACCTTCACAACATCATAAAAGAAAAATTCTCACTTCATCACAATCCAGCAGAAAAATACAGTAGCGGAGAAAAAGATCATTCTTTTTCGACATATTAACTCGAAAAAAGAACATTTGAGACAGAGAAGAAGAATAAAAGAAAATGTACAAAAAAAAAAGCAGAGAAAAATATTTGATTAGTGACTACAGTAAGAGCTGAAGCTGAACAGATATTCCCAAAGTTCTACAATTTACAAAGAAAGAATTAAAAGTGAAAAAAATCACCAATCTTCAATCTCAAGGAGGAAAAAATCAAAAAGGGAGAAAAGCAGATATATACCCACAACTGCATTCAAACAGAAAAACATAAAAATGAGAACGAAAAACCAGCAAAGAAATGAAAGCTTACAGGAAACGAATTGCCTATACTGAGTTGATCATTGGAGCTGATCACTGAAGACTCCTTGTCCCAATTCCAATTCTCCATCTGGGTATGCAACAACTTGCAATGCAAAGGGCAAGAAGCTCGATTACTGCTGCGGTTGTTGCCGTTGTCCAGGCTCTCTATTTCTTGGCCAAACTGTTCCGCATCCTGAACACACATGATTTGTTGTGTGTTGGGTGAAAATATGGTAACTTTTGATAGTGGATTTTATTTTGTAAGCAAGTAGGGGAATCCAAAGCAATCGAAGCAGCCGTAACAACAGAAACAAAGAAACAAAAGGAAAATTTAATGGTTTGAAGAGGAGAATCTTGAGAATATGTTTATAATAAAGTAGTTGACAGAAAAAAGAGAGAGAGAAAGGTTATATAACAATTGGTGCCGTTAAATTCCAGATTTTTCAATGCAAATCTCGCCGAAAATATCAGTTGGATTTCTTTTCATGTTCTATGATATTTTGCTTTTGTTTTTGTTTCTCCTTCTGCCTTTCTGTCCTGGTATTTTACCCTTTTGTAATGCTTTTTTAGGGAATTATTAATGTCCTTTGTTTACTTTTGCTTCTTTTCTTGTTGCATGTAAAATGTGAATTTTTTTTTTTTGTGAAGGTTAAATTTTTATTAAAATTAATTTTAGTTTAATATCAAAGAGATTTAGGATTTGAATTCAGCTCACATTAAATTAATATTTTCTTTGTATTCAAATAATTTAATTTATGGAAAGAGATTAATGATTGTGTTAATATAAAACAAAATTGGAGTCACCCCCAAATTGCACCTTTTAACAATTGTTAGAGGACTGATTATATAAAATAATAGAATGTCATCATAAGAATCTCCAATTGATTTAAAAAGAAAAAACAGCTGATCACCATAGTTTTTCCACATAACAACAAAAGAAAGAGACCCATCTTGTGTTTTATCTTGAAATTTACTCTTCCTGATTCCAAAGATCAAATTCCAAACACAAAATGGACCATGGGATTGGTTAGCATTATTTTTATTTGTACATAGTTGCATCAAAAGATTTGAAAGAGAGGCTTTTGATAGGCAAAGACTGTGTTAACAGAAGAAATATTTTTTGATGGAGTGATGATATAAATAAGATAATGACATTATTTCAGATTTTGTATTGACAAACAAAAAAAAAAAAAAAGAAAAAGAAATAAACAATAAAAACATTGATCACTAACCTAAAAAAGATGGTTCTTTTCTTATGCCATCATACTTGTCTTTTTGCTTTGTAAACGGAAAGAATCCAATCCCTTTGGTGAAACTCCATCTAGGGTTATGGGGAAAAAATAAATTCAAGATATTTATTTCAAATGGCTTAATTCAATTTCAACTAGTTAATTTTTATGATGATGTTAATATATTAGGTTAAATATATATATAAAATAGTTGGCATTGACAAAACAAAGGAATATGCTTTGGTTGCTTGATACTGGAACCAAATGTTTGACTATGATGTGGCTTATTTTGGTCCAATTGATGTTAGTGGAGATGTTGCATTTTTGCCCCACAGATGAAATTTTCAAGCCAACTCATTCTGTTCCTAGTTTTACTCATTCTTTCTCAAGAATATTTAATTATATTTGGGTAGTTTATTTAGTCCATTAAGGGCTCAAGATTGCCTTATCCTAAGTGCCACTAACAAAAATGAACGAGTCCACTAATTATTTCCCCCAAAAGGTAGAATAAGAATTGAGGATAAAACAACAATGGGAAGATGATATAATAATATGTTAGAATGAAAGGAATATGGAGTCAAAGTTCAGAGCACGTTACCGTCCAATAATTCGGTAAACACTTAATTGTGCTGTCAAATTTAAAAAGTAAATAGTCTCGGTTCTACTTCGAACTTTTAAACAATGGCACCACACTTTCCAATATCAACAAATATACTTTAACACTCATTTTATACCCAGTTTTCAACCGTTCTTTTCCAAGTACGTAATTGTTAAAGAATTAATTTACGAAAGAAGTGGCTCCCTTCTTTCAAAGAAATTGGCTTGTCAAGTCAATTTCATAATCTTTACCTAATTTTTTTGCATCTACATATCATCATGGCATCCACACAAATATTCTTTGTTAGTCTCACAATTTACAAATTTATGGAAAAAGATATGAAGACAAGTATTTAAGCTCCCACTTTCCAGAAAAGTTGCCTATTTTTTAAACACATTTTAAACGGAAATCTGAGAAAACAAGATGCGACAATCCTATGTAGATCAGGCATAGGCTTAACTTCTGCCTATATCAGAAACTGCAAAGCTATAAACAAATTGATGATAGTGGGTAGAGATTTCACTCAAATCTGACATGAGCTCACGTGACCAAAAAGATAATCCCAGCAAATTTAATACTAAGTGCAGGACAATATTTTCTCGATAGGCAGTCATCGTCCTCAGAAAAACGAAAAAAAAAGGGCCCCAGAAATTGCCTAACAAATTCCAAATTCAAGAACAGTACTGTACTAATCTTCAAAGATGATGTAATTAAAAATACAAATGACAGAAAATTCAGCAAATCTAAATGTGCTTCAAAACTTTCATTCTTCTCCTACATATTCAGACCATCTTAAGGGTACAACAGTTGTAACACCAGCCTAATCCAAATTAAAAAAAAAAACCCTTAGATTCCAGTAAAAGCTTTCTTGCCACCACCAGAAGATCCGGCAGGGATCACCTTCAACACATTGAACCTCACTGTCTTTGACAATGGCCTAAAAAAGGTGAAGAAGAAATTTTTATTTACAAATATTCAATGCAAAAACTGCAAGATCACTAGCCAAAACATTCATGTACAAAATATAATAAAGAAGGGTCCCTTGCTTAGAATATTAACCTGCATTGGCCAATAATGACGTGATCTCCTTCCTTCACACGGAAGCATGGAGAGATGTGAGCAGGAATGTTTGAATGCCTCTTCTCATATCTTAACAAACAAAAAGAGCAATTTTTCTAAGATTAAGACAATCTTAAGAGGAAAAGAGCAATTTTTCTAAGATTGAGACAATCTTAATAGGAAAATAAATGTAAAAATCACCCATCACAAAAGGAAGCTGGAACATGCCTTTGATATTTCTTCACAAAATGAAGGTAATTTCTTCGAACAACAATAGTCCTCATCATCTTGGCACTGTGGCAAGTGCCAGCTAAGATACGTCCTCTAATAGAAACGGTGCCAGTAAATGGACATTTCTTGTCAATGTAAGTTCCTGCACAATACATAAATGGCGGACTGGAATCAGCAAACGTATTTGCCAAAAAGTTTACAAGTAGCAATTCAATTTAATGCAGGAAACAACCAGAAGGAGAGCATGTACGAAAAAACTTGTTCATCCAATACAAAGTTAACAGCAAGCTACTAAGGGCAGATGTGCCAATGACAAAGACAAAGTTCATCTCACCGATGAGTATCTTACAAGAAGCCAGGCATTTGTCATCTAGAAACAAAATATCTAGTTGATTTTATTTAAAAATGCAAACTCAAAATCTCCAAAAACCCATCACAAACAACTGTATTCTTATACACTCGTTATGCCCTTTACTGATGAGATATCAACACTTAATGGTGCAAAATCTTTGTCACTCACACGCGAATCATCAAATTCACCAAAGCTTAAGTTCCAGTCAACATATCCCTCTATACATATAATTTCAAATTCATACACTACACCTTCAGTACTTTAGTTGCATTTACAATTCAATAATTATTAAAAACATTAAAATAAAAAATGCTAACAGATGATGAAATTTGCCAAAACGATCAAAGTGAATCTTAGACCTTCTAACACAAAAAAGAAATATCGTTTATAGCACAAATAAATGACATTATTAAATCAAAAGGCAAAGCATCACAAAAATTGGTGATGGCTACAGTGATTCAAATAGCTGTATGTAGCACAAGCATATTCAAATCAGGAGCAACGTTAAAAAAAAAAAAAAAAACAGTACAATTTTGTAATGGGATGACCCATCAAACAAGTCAGCGCTCAGCTATACTTAGTACTAATATGAGTTCAGTTTGAGTTTCTAAACACTTATAGCAAGTCCACAACTTTCCTGGATTTAGAAAATCAAATATATTACCTATAGCAAATAAACCAAACAATAGAAAAATAATAAAATAAGCAAATGCTTATTGCAATAAACGTATAACGAGCTATACAAAAGCGTAGATCAAATTATCAAAAATAGGACCTTCGATGGCTTCTCGGGGAGTCTTGAAACCCAATCCAATGCTCTTCCAGAAGCGGTTCCCGCCCTTTCCAGGCCTCTTTCCCTTAGCTGATTTCTTAGAGCTGTTTTAAAAAACACAGAAAACAAAAACAACACCACATCCAAAAATTAAAAAAAGAAGGGTTAAAATGCATAAATTACGAGAAAAAAAAATATTTTTTTTGTTTCTTTTTTCGGTTATTTTACCACAAGAACACTTTGGGTTGCTTCAAAAACGCCTTCTCGGTCTGCAACAAAAACCAAAAACAAAAACGCAAATGTAAGAAGAGAAGAACACACAGCAACATAGATAGAAAGGAAGAAAGAGAGATAGAGGATGAGTAGCGAACCTGCTCGGCCATGATTGAGAGATTGTATGTAGCAGCAAAGGAGGCTGAAAGTTTGGAAAACCGGAGCTTCACTCTCTCTGACAAAACCCTAACCAACCGAGCGCGTTAAATTTACAATTTATCAACTGCTTAAATATGGACCCAATTTGGGCCGAATGATTTCTTGTACTGTTTTTGACCCATTTGCCTTACATAAACCCCTTTTTCTTTCAATGTATTATTCTCTTAATTTTTTTTTTTTAATGTTTAGTGATAATTCTAAATAGCCCTTTTGATTTATATATATAATTATATAAAATAAAATGGTAAATATATTAATAAACCTAAAAAGGGCTTGCTTAAAACAATTAAAATAAACAAAATTAGTATATCTTTGTGTAATTATCAATAACGTTATGATTAGTCAATTTTCAAATGAAAATACACAAGTTTAAGACAAGCAGCATAACCAAACTTATTTTCCGAGTCATAATAGTTATCGTAAAAAGAATATACCTGAAAAGATGTAGAAAGCGTATACCTTGAAAGAAATAATATATTATTATTGTACATGATAATGATAATAATAATAATAATAATAATAATAATAATAATAATAATAATAATAATAATAATAGCAGCAGCTTATAACAAGTAGTATATTGAAAAAACAGATATGGTGATTGCATATATAATTAAATTTCACAACATTCCACTAGGTGATGAAAAAACACCACACCACTTTCAAGACTAAATGAATGCGACAACTCAGCTCCCTCCCATTCATCTCTAGAAGAAATACATGTTATTCATTCATATTGCTCAAAATCATTTCATCATCTCTCCGCAAACAAGGGACCCAATTCCATCGTCATTCAGCTAATCACTCCATCTGCATCAAGACATAAGTCACAGTATTATTCTACAAGAAGAAGAAGAAGAAGAAGAAGAAGAAGAAGAAGATTGATTCCCTGCATAAACTCAAGAACTCAACAATCGCCTGATATGCTGCACTTGATTAATTTCAAAAACTGAAATTCTATAATTATGCAGCACATTACATTACAAACTAAGTTATATGACAAGCACTATATTATATTGATGGGTTTTAACTTCCCCAAACCAGCTATGTCAAAAATGGTTATAAAGGCAGTTTTGACAATAATAAAAAACAGCAGCTGCTTGCAAACTCTGTGGAAAAGCTTAATCCTCCTAAGAATTTTGGTTTATCACAGATTTCAAGCATGAGCAAGAAGGATGAAAAGTAAGAAAAATGGAAAAACTAGAGCTTTACTTAGTAACACATACGCACCTTTTGACGCTTGGGGTTTGGTGCACTCGGTTCTGAATCACTTGGTCGCCTTGATGTCCCCACATTAGAGCTCCCAGCCTGCAAACATATCAGCCTTCAGCATCTCACACTAAGCATGAGAGTGGATGGTTCTTATAAGTGGGTGAGTTTGAGGGGGTGATGTGTCTGATTATATAATGTAACATATGGCATAAAAAGCCACTACACAGGTAATTTGTGAAGCATGCTTACATGGACAGAATAATCTTGAGCCACTCTATTCCCGGAAGTATTTGCTTCCTCTGTTGATGCAGCAATTGGCTCTGCGCTTGTATGTTGAGTTATGACAGGCATGATCTGGTGAAGCAAATTAGATAAAAATATCCCTTCTCGAGTGACATTTGCTTCTGCTGCTGAATGACCATTGGATGTAGCTGTGCAATCAGCACCATCTGAGACAGGTCCGGCTGTGCGATCTGCAACAGGTGGTGCGGCTGTGCGATCCACGGCAGGTGGTGCAGCTGTGCGATCCACGGCAGGTGCGGCTGCACTATCTGTGTCAGGTGCGGCTGTGTGATCTGCGTGATCTGGAACAGAACCTGGAGCTATCCCCTGTAAGCCGGCATCATCTACATGAATTTCACCCGCTGGAAAAAGATTCCTTAGAAGTTGAAAAACACCACCGGGTATCTGTCGCTCAGGATCTTGGCTGTTTAGGGTCCCTCTAGCTGACAGAATACTAACATTGACACTCTGTGGGCGAGACAGATCCCGCAGTCTGGAGTTGGGATTCGATGATGATCCTACAAAAACAAGCCACATGAAGTATTCAGCTCCGGTAAGGCTACCATCTAGGTTAACAGATAGACAAGAAGCATAAAGTCAAATCCAGCCCTGGGATCAAATCTAACTCCAAAAGCAAGCATGATGAGTGAGCGATTGGTGAAGAGAACAAGTAAAAATTAGAGCATGATAATCCTAACCCCAACATACCAAACAGATATATATGTATAGCCATACTGAAGATCAAAATATGGAATATACAAGCAGCAATTGATCAATAACAACCTATTTAAGCCTCCTAAAATTTATCAGTACAGGAGATCAAAATGTTTAAGCTAAATTTGTCATTAAAGTATTTGTTATATTACCATTTTGTGGAGCATTTTCAACATTTTCCTGCTGTACAGAGCCAGGAACTGATGGCAACTCAGTTTGAATTGCAGCAGGACGATGCTCACCAGATCCTTGTTGCCCTCGTTCACCACTCACATGTCCAGTTGCTACATTCTGAAATCTTCCAAGAACTGGATAGTATAAGCCTACAGGATTACCAGATGAATCTGAAGGAAGGCGGCTAATGGAAGCCGGCATTGCTGCAACCATGGTCCTTATTGGCAGTACCCTTACTCCAGATTCTCCAGCAACAGATGAACCCTCTGCGTTCCTTGAAGTTGTTTGACTGCCAGGATTGCCAGTACCAGATGCTGTTCTTGAGTTTACTTGCCCTGAGGTCTGCTGATTATTACCACGTTCCTCTTGATTAGCACTAGAACCTGCCATTGATAAACCTTAAAATTAAATAATCTGTAGTTAAAAAATTATGACCTGTAGTGCATTATTATTTTTCTCCTGAAAAATAGGCACGTCAGACACTTGAGGGTGGGTGGTTGTCCATGTGGCATTCACGTGCACACTTACAAAGAATTTTACTTCCATGCATCTAGTAAAAATCTGTGGTATTATGAGGGTGGTTGTGCATTATTGTCAAGAAACTTGCACAGATTGCAATAGTGATTTCATATAGAGATTCATCAAGGAAACAAATACTAAATCATAATTGACAAACAAATACACATATTTGGCAGTTTCCCTGAATGTAGATTTTTGGAAGTTGTGCTTCTAACACTCCTCACTGTTGTCCGCTAATCCAAACAAAAAATTCATAATATATGTACACCAAAAAGTAGTAAATATTGCACGCTGAAAATATTCAGGATACCTCTTCGTATTTGTATATCAATACGTCTTGGATGAAACCCAGCACCACGTCCATTAGCCAAACCATAGCCAGGTGGCTGCACAGGCCCAACAGGGACGGCACCAAAGCTTGGAAGAGGCTGGACATATAAATTGAACTATCAACCAAAACTGGGAAAAAAAAATTGAAACTTAAAAAAAAAAAAAAGACTTTGATACAATGAAGAGAATATTGCCTGAACCATGAGAGGGTTAGGACCCAAAGGTGATATGAAAACTGCAGGACCAGCATTAATCATAGCTTCGGACTGCATAAGCAAAGAGGCATAGTGAAATTTAGGAAAAGTAATGTGAACAGAGGAGAAGTTGTACATCGGGACCTAGGATTTTCCTACCGGAGTTTGACCAAATCGCATAGTCATGGTTGTACGACCAAGTTCAAGCAAATAAGCACCTAGATTATACAGTAGAAGTCCAGTTCTCCATGTAGACGCTTGACTACTATCTCGCACAGATGAATCATTAATGGTTGCCTGATTCTCCAATAGGCCCACAAGTGTCTGCCAGTATATGAAAAACAAAATATCAATTCCACAAAAGATTCACCAGCAGAATCACAAAACCACAGTATTTACGATACAAGATGCTTGGAAAAGAAAAAACCCACTTCAAAGCATCAGTTCACATCATGGTCATCAGAAGAAAATCTAGAACATGAAACACCAGATTAAACAATTATAATGGCAGAAACGAATGCACCTGCAGGCACTCTGCAGTTTGTTCAATGAGGAATTGCCTAGTAGACATCATGACTTCTGCCAAAGCTGCAGGTGTTGGAAGTCCATCTCGTAGAAACCCTTCTCGGAGAAGCCCATCTTGATGAAGGGCTTCTCCTTCAGTCCCTGAATATGAAGCCGAATTAGAGTCTCTTTCTTCAGTACTGTCCATGGCAGATGCTTGAGTGCTGTTACCCGCACCCCTGGCTGCCAGTACAATGTGTTGTAACAAAATCAACAAAGAATTACAACATAACATGCACAGTATAATTGGAACTATAATATAGAGAAGGCGAAAACAGACCATGTGCATCTACATCACGCCTCATTTGACCTAGATATACAGACAAGGTAGTCAATGAATCCGGAATTACCTACAAATAAAGAAAAATATTAAACAAATTTTGTCATATACCCCAAAAAAGGTAAACCACACAATTCATTTCATAATAGAACGATAAAAGCAAATAAACACTGAAATATTATAAATTGACAAAGCAAATGAGAATTCCAGTCCCAGCTTACAGGAGGCGGCAAAGACCCCAAGGAAATTGCTGTTGGAATACCAAAAGCACTATGCTGTCGATTTGACTGAACCCTCACACCACCTTGTTCAGCTGGCTGCTGGGTTGAATCCGACATGCTACCATCAACTGGTGTTCTTTCGTGTCTTTGCAATACATGTTCCTTATACATCCACAAACCCAGTGTAAAGATTATGCATAAAACATATATGTACTTATATAGAGATACATAAGACAATAATAGACAATACTGAGGTTTTGGCAAGATAAAACCCTAAATTTTACACAACCTACAAGACACCATCTCATATTCTCAACCTGATGGATCTTCACTCCAATTTTTTGCAGGTATGTTTCAAAGTTGGAATTTATACAGTATTTTAATTAGAGAATCTATAGTTTTCTAGGAATTGAGACTCTTACCCTCAGATCAATCACATTACCACCACTTCCAATATTTGAAAACCCAAAAGATCCAAGAACAGCAGACACAATCTGTTGAGAAGAAAATATAAGCATTGAGAAATTTTTAGAGTGAGATATAATTCAACCAGCTTGAACCCAAAAAGTTCCAGCCAAATCTAGATATTGCCATAACCTGATTGATTTCTGGCGGAACTCCATCTCCTCGATCAGGAACATTGAAAGTTTCAATTACAACACCAGGAGGTACCTGATTACTACGACTATGGCTTGTACCTGATGCAGGTTAAATTGCAGCAAACAATGGGATTTAGCTGGAACTTCTAACTAGTTTTATCAGTAATCATTTATTAAAAAAATGCAAGCCCATCACATAGATGTTATTAAGACAGCACAAATCTAAACAACATAGCAGAATTACTGATGCATCATGAATTCAACATACACAGAGGAAGCGTTGACAAAGAAAATATAGAGACTTTCTACATCAATAAATAATCAATTTGCAGCATCCAAGAGAAAGACAAAGGCACAAAGAACATATACACATAAAAAAGTGCGAAAGTTACACTTTCATACAACAGCTCAATAAAGCAGAGGGGAACACATGAGACAATTCATAGAAAAAAGTTATTCAATGTAAATTGCAGACAAAACATTTGAAGTACGCACAGCAAGCCTAGATGCCATATCAGACAGAAAGAATTGCTCTCCATACTGCTAGATTCCTCTGCTTTTGGAACCTACCTCTTCAGTAAGCATGTATCAGAGACACAGATCAAGCAATACTTAATTAATCCTAAAAGGTGAAACGAACAACTGTCATCCATACCATTCTGTGACAAATGATCCAGCATCTCATCAATATATTTACACCAAAACATTAATGTTTAATGACCTTTTATCTGCTTTAATATCTACTAAAAACATTTCCTATCATCCCCAATGCTCACTGTTCCAACAAAAAATGCCACCATAAGCAGGCCACCCACCTGTTAAACGCTTGACTATACAAAACTGACCTCCCCCTCAAAACTGATCCATGAAGTAAGCTTAATCATATATAGCATATAAATGTACCAAGATTAGAACAGGTAGCACACTGAAAACCCAATGTTTATATTCAATGGAACAAATCTTTAATGAACCAAACCTGGATGATTATTGGTGTCATCAGAAGATGGTGGAATTGGTTGTCTCACCACCAGATGCAAGGTGTGGCCATCCTCAACATCTACCTCAAGTTAAGGAAGAAATTCAAAGCAAATGCAGGATATGAAAATGATACTGAAGATAGAGATAAACATCATATAATCTACTATTTGCTAGAGGAAGGAAATGTTGAAGTTTACAAAATACTTGATTAATGCAAGCCTTACGTTCTCCAAAAGGCCAAAATATTTCTTCTGAAATATACTAAGACATAAACTCCCATAGTGATTCCAAAAGTAGCCGAGAATTTGAATGCTTAAGTTATATTATGATCACCAGTTTCTCCCCAATCACTAGCCTTTGCATCCAAGATCCTAAATCTCAAAAATTTCACAACCCAAATAGGCTGAAGAAGATAAGGATACGATAGGCAGAGAGAAGTTGATCATCCTTTAAGACTTTTCCGCGACAAATTAGACGCTGTTGCTCTGATAACACTCCGGTGACAGAAGCAATCTGTTCTTTCAAAGCAGGAACTGGTACCTGTAGAACATTAAGAGAATATTAATTCTGTCGTAATGCTAACATATAAGGCACTAGCAACATTCTGCATGTACAGTAGATGTAAGATGCTGATCTAGTGAGAAGAAATATTGTATTAACAGTGAGACTTGCAGATACACAAATCTTGATTTGGTAAGGCTTGCAAAATTGCTAAAAGCACAACTATGGAAAGATGCTTAAAATGGAAAGATTGTAATGAAAAAAATTTGGCATCTCTTGATTAAAGCTCTCAGAATTTTATTTCATAGACGCAAGGACAAATTAAAACTTGTTGTACTAACAGAATAATACAAGGAAAGAACTGAAGTGGGAATGATGATAAGAAAGCACTAGAAAATCACCTGTTTATCCACTCTCAAAGTATAGGTTTGTGAATCTAGTGTTTTTATTTTAATTTCAATGGTGGTTTCAGAACCTTCAACTTCGCTAACCCCAGGAATTTTTTCAGCACCATTACCTTCCATTCTCCAAAGACTCTGTAGATACCTAGTAAAAGAATATCCAAAAAATCAGTAGACTTCTAAGAAAATACTAGAAAAAGAGTTCTCTTCTTATGCTGAAATTGCTTCATACTCAGGATTCATATTTAGAAAAGAAAATACTACAGAAATTAGTGCAACAAGAAACTGATGAAATCAAGAATGCTGCCGTAGGTGATACTCTGAAAAGATTACATTTTTGCTTTTCAACACGTCAAAGGATAGCATAGGCTTTTTGAAGATGATAAAGATGGTCCGCTTCCATAATCCTATAAATAGGTTTTCGATTTAACATTTGCTCCATGCCTTCAAAAATTGAACTTTTTAGTCTATAAGGACCAAAAATCTTGCCTTTGTCCTCAAAAATCGATTTAGATTTTAAACAATTACTAAAATCAACCAAACAGTAAATTAGGTACTGAAACCTAAGCTGAAATCATCAACTCTCCAGCCAAGCAAAAGCTTTCGTAGAAATCTCAATCTAAAATCAAACCATCACAAACAAACATTAAGACATTTTATGAATCTAAAGACTGGGAAACCATTAATCAGATGATTACCCAAAACCCTCCTGGCAAAATCATCAACCTTTGACCCTAAAAATCTCCAAATTTCGCCATAAATTTTCAATCGCTTCTTTATATCTTGAAAAAAATACAAATAAACTAGTCACCACTCACCACAAAACGAATTTCCAGCCAGCAATTTTTCACAACCTTAACTCTTATAAATAAAAATACCCATTCCCATGAAATCATAAATACCGAAGCAAAACATCAGATTGTACAAAAATCAATAACTCCCTAGGGTTTTAATCAGACCTAGACAGTAAAAACACAAAAAAACTCAAACCTTAACCCACCAAACAATCACCAAAACAGACAAACCAAAACCAAAATTGAAATGTAAAAAGAAGTAATCACATGATCAAACATCACCTGCGATCAGATACTATAAGATTTCGAGATTCAGAGAAGAGCGAGAGAAGGAGAAACCCCAGAAGACACAGTAGAGTTTACTTTGAGCTGAAAGGACAGCTCGTTCGTGCGTGTATTACGTGCGCTTACTCTCTCTTTTCTCTGTGTGCGTTCTGGGGCCAGTCCCCGGCAATCGAAGGCAGAGGAGGGAAATACAGCGGTAGATTATGTGGTTCAGGTTCTTACGAAATCTATTTAACTTTTTTTCATTTTTTATTTGTTATTCTTTAACCTTCAGATTTCTTATGCTGTTTATTTATTTATATACCTATGAATATCTACTAATTCTGCTATCATAATAATTGAAAAAACATAATTAAATTAAAAAAAATCAATAAATAATAAATATAATGGCCAGTACTTCGTAGATAAACAACATTATTACAACGTAGTGTCATTGCTTCATTGTCTTTGGAGTGATTTGTGGGTACAGATGATATAAACAGCACTTCACTGATGACTCCATCAAATTAGTTTGGGTAAATGATGGTATTTATTTGACAAGAAAGTTGGATATTTAAATACATTATAAATTACTAATGATATTAAGGAAGAAAAAAACTATTAAAAACGGCTAAAAATAAAGAAAAATCTCCAAAAACAAGTTGTAGAAAGGCATTTTATTCAAATTACAAAGAGTGAGGACTCAAATACAATGGGTAATGTCTCATTTTCCCCACGGCATATATTGCATGTTTATTTATTTTTCTTTTTTGTTGGATAGTCTATGGAAGATGTCGAGAATGGCCTTGTGGAGAATTTACAAGCACAGAAACGTCCTAAAATTATTTGTTTTTGTTGTGCCTTTCTACTACTTGGGTGTTTAACTTGGAGGAGGACGATCGTTATGTTGCGGAGGATGTGCGCGCGCAGGAGTGTGGTCCAATACAATGCTATATGCATCGTGCTCTTCATTCTCGACGTTGTTTAAACTTGGAGGAAGACGATCGTTAATTTGCGGAGTATGTGCGTGCGCAGGAGTGTAGTCCAATACAATACTATTTGCATCGTGCTCTTCGTCCTTCTTGTAGAATCTTGCAGGAGGATCGGGTGGTGGCTGATCTGCATGCGCAGGGGGATAATCTAACACGATAAAGTTATCTATGCTGTTTTCTTCTTTTCCATTATGTATCGGAGCAGCTGCACCTGAAGATGATGCATGATTATCAAATTCCTTAATCATTTCAATTATCATGTTTTATAATAGGATTAAATCTGAAATTGAAGAAAAACTCTGAATATATATATGTATATACCTGAAGATTTAACATCTACAACATCACCATTACTGGTTGTGGACAAAGCATTTGAGTGTGTTCGAATTCCTTGAAGAATATTAAAAAAAAATCAAAATGTTAATTAGATCAGAAAAATTATGCAATAAAAATTAATACTGAATTAATCAAATATCATACCTTGAGTATCGGATATTAGAGAGGATAAAAGAATTAGAAGGGAAGCAAGTGAGTAAAGTCCCATTTCAAAAAATAATTAATTGTAGAAATCTTAATTTAATTTAGTATTTATATATTGCACAATTTAGGTCTGTATTAAAGTTCATACGTTACATTTTTAATAATCTGTAACCGTAATAATATTTCTTTATTTAAATTTATTAGTTTAAAATTAAATTTTTTACCAAAATCTATTAATTTTATTTTTATTACCTAAAAAATAACAAAACAAAAAAGGAAAGTTCTTCAATTTCCTGCCATTATGATTAATTCTATTGGATAATTGTGGGAAATGTTTCTCAAACTGATAATATTTTTCTTTTCAAAAATTTTTTAATAATGATATTACCATATTATAATACAAATTTTAGATTTGTTATCAGAAAAATCATTCTGAAAATCCAACTTGATTTGAAGGAAGAAAATAATTTGAAAAATCATTTAAATTATTTTTCTGAAAAAAGAGAGTAAATTAATGACAACAAATTAATACATAACATGCATGCATGCATACAAATTGTATGTGCAAAGTTTTTCTTCTTCCTTGTGGTTTAAACTTGGAGGAGAATTTAAACTTGGAGGAGAATGAAACGTCGTGTTGTTCTGAAGGATATGTGTTCACAGAAGCATAATCCAACCCAGGTTGTCTATGTTGTGTTGTTCATCTTTGTTATTACGCATCGGAAGAGTTTCACCCGAAGTTAATGCATGATTACCAAATACTTTAGTTAATTTAACTTTACAAATGTTTTCCTGGCAGCTAAACATTCTTGTTAGATCAGAAACATTTTACCTTGAGTCTCAGATATCAGAAAGAACAAAAGAATTAGAAGAGAAACATGAGAGGAAAGCCTTACCTCGAAAATCCTAATTGTTTGGTGTTTATATACATGCATTCCAATTTATAACTTAAACAATGATTTGCAGTTTTTGGTAATTGGCTGTGATAATATTTCCTTGTATAATAGTTTAAAACTTGATTTCTTAAAAAGAAAAAAATAAATCTGCTAATTTACTCACAATTTAAGTACGTACAAAAGAAATGAAGTTCTTCTATTCCCTGCTATTTGTAATTGATTTTACAGAATTCTTTGTGATAATTTTCTAATAACAACAATGCTCTATTGTTAGAGAAATGATCAATTTTCTTTTTACTTTGTTTTTACAAAAAATTAAAGTTCTTATTCAATGATAACTGTTCTTTTTTTTTTTTTCTCGAATTTATAGATGATAAATTTATTCTGTGTTTGAATTAATATTGTAAGAAACTTGTTAAATATTGTGTGTGTGTGTGAGAGAGAGAGAGAGAAAGATTGAAGGTAAATTAATTGAAAGTCAAATCTCATATTGTCATTTTATATACACACACGTAGTCAATTTCTTTTACAGACTTTGGCTTTTTTAAAATACAAACTCTAAATTAAACAATTCAACGTGAATTCTTGTTGAATTACACTAAATTTACACACACTCATTAGAACTAACTCAATTTAGTTGATTGGCTTGAAAGAATTTTGTCAATTTTCATTTAAATACTGATTTTTTATGATGAAAATTTTCATTTATCAAGAGAATCAAGGAGGCCATGAAATTACAGAAATTCTATCTGTATTTTGTATATATAAATGGTATACCGCAATCTAGGCTCTTGACGACAAACCCAAAGTTATAAATGCAAGAAAATTAAAGCCGACAGGAAACATAAAAAGGAGCCCACATGTAAATGACAATTCATACGAAATATTGCAATCACAAGTGAAACATTACGCTGGTAGAGCCAACCCAACCATTCAAAATCCCTCATGGCCACTGTGCCCAAACGATTCACAAATGACCAGTCTTGATTCACGTAATTCACCATTCATACCTACTTCATTCAATGTCAATGCAGGCCATACTAATTCCTGTCTATTTCTTTCCTCTTTTTTCTTTTTACATCTAAAGGTCCCCCACCGTCACATGAATTAACCCAATTTTTTTTTTCTAAAAAAAAACAAAATTAAAGGTCCCCACTTGGGATCGATACGATTAATCTGTTATTTTCACAAATGTTTCTACATGAATCTTATTTTTTGGTTTATTGATCTAACTTCAGAACGTTAATGTTTACAGTTCTGTGCTTTGCACTCTCTTTGTCAACACTAGCAAGTGCAAAGACAAATTCCAGATATGCATATATGTGCAAGGATTTTATTATTTGGGAAATCTTGATATAATATACAGGTTTACAAAAGGCTACAATAATCAGTCCCTGAAAAAGTGCTTACGAGTATTCAATCATCAAAATAATTATTTATTAACCAACTATGACAATAGATTAATATATTAATTAATTATTACCATACGCAAACATATCTATCTAGGAAAACTGCAGCATTTCTGTATTGCTGTCTAGCTTTGATCATCTATTCTCCTTTTTATTATCCTAAACATTTTTCTTTCTTCTACATGCTTTCCTAGAAATAATATAGCTTAGTTGTGGATGGGAGGTTTTCTTCTAGCCGGAGAATAGTCCATTTCTGCTATGTCTGTAATGTCCACATACAGATCTTGGGAAGAGTTGTGACTTTCCTCAGTCTGCTCCCCAAAGGTTTTCCCATTACTTGATTTGCTCTTTGTTGTAGTGTTATTAGCTTTAGCTGTATTCTCTCCAGTATGCTTCTCACCATTCTGTACATGGAGATAGATATTACATCAACAAAAGAAAGAAAGACAAATTAGGGAGAGGAATATTTATCCAAACCCTAGCTATAGCTAGCTTAGCTTACTTTGTAAATAGAAATTAATTTTACTTGATTCTGATCACTAATAATAATTAACCAACCTTGGAATTGGTGGTAGAAGTAGTAGTGGTGGTAGTAGAAATAAGTTTTCTATTCATTCCTGCAACACAGTCGAATATGAAAATAATTTAGATAAGGTCATATATGTTATGCAAGTTGCATTCCTTCATTAAATCTTCAGTACTCTTTTTCTTTCTTTCTCTTGGGTCAATTAAAACTTTGTATATGTAGCACAAAAAACTATGAACACAAGTCGCCAAATACCCATGAAAACTAAGATCATTTAAAGTTAGAGGAACTTTGTAGAGTACACAAGGTCTGAATCTTTCTTCTAAATCCAGCTACAACTTTCACTGTGAGACTAAGAACAACACTAGCTAGTAGTTTTACTAAGCTCTAGAGAGAAGGAGAGAAATGAAATTAATGGTGCCTAGATCTGTGTTTTCTAGGTCCATAGTAATCTTCCTCAATGCCCGGTAACCAGTGTTTTGATGATTTCTTCAATAGTACTCTAGAAACTGATCTTTTCTTCAAGGTACCTGTGTTGCAGTTTCCAGCTTCTTTGCAGAGAACTACTTCTGCAACACTTCCATCACTTGTTTTCATCATAGAACTTTTTCTCTCTTCCTGCATAAAATTGGAACACTTTGAATATATGAAGAAAATTAATCCTGGAATAATTCATTTACATGTATGAAGCAAGTAACCTAAGAAGTAGAATACTTACGTGGATTACATTTTCCTGCCCAAGTGATGAAAACAGTCTTTTCTTAAATCGAATCCCTACAGAAAAAGAACAAAAGATATCATATCCTAATCATACCAAAACAAAGAAGAAAAAAAGATTAAGGGAGGAAACATGTTGGGCTACCTTGAGCACCACCAAAGTGAAGAGACAAAACCAGAAGAGAAACTAATACTACTACAGAAGAAGAAGAAGAAGAAGACCTCATTTTTGGAGAAAAAAACTTGTGGAAACAAGAAATTATAGTAGCTAAGAAAGCAAAAGAAGAACAAATTTTGAAGAAGAGAAGAAGGTGGGTTTCTTTCCCCCTCTGTATACAAAATCTTGAGTATTGTAGAGAGGTTGTGAATGGTTGATATCGTGGAGGAGTCTCTCTCTCTATATATACAAACATAGAGATGGTCTTGGGACCCAGTAATATTTAGTTTTTGCTAACAAGAACTTTTAGAAGGGAGAGATCGTTCTCCCACTTTCTTTGATTTTCCTTTGTCTACCCTTGTAAATTGAAAACTCTGTCAAAAGGAAATGACCAATCATTTTGGCCACACCCCTTTTTCAATAATGGGATGTGGGTCTTGCTGAATTATGATAACTCAACAAAATAACCTTCAATTAAATCATATATTTCCAGAAACATTATAATTTTTTTTTTTTACTTTAATATGTTAAAACACTGAACAACTGTATATACTTGGCTTTTGTACAATTTCTTTGCTGCGAGCACTTCACTTTTGGGGTACAGTATGAGGATTTCCGGAATCCTGCTGTACATTTTGCCTTATAATTGTTTAATTTTTTTTATTTGTTTTCTTTCGAGGATTGGACAATTGATTTGCCAAATATCAAGAGATGAGTGGGTTACATATCTTGTTACATCATTATCAGCATCGTCATGTTAAAAATTAAAATGTCATCGCATGCTTTTTTTAATCGGCCATCAAGAGTACCTTTCACTCTTTAGACGGAAATCGAACGAGATGCCTATAACCCTAGATCATTCCCTTTTCAATGGCTTATCATATCACATTACCATACACAATGATATATATCCATGCATGAATGATGTATGCATGCTTCCTATTGATGATGTATATACCCTATCAATAATAGCATACCTGTTCAGATGGCACTCCTTGACATATCTTATCTATGTCTCTCTTTTATTTTATCTGATATGTATAATTAAGCTATTATATATTTTTAATCATGTAAATTTGTAGTTTTTTTTTTTTTTTTTCAATTTGAACAATTACCTCCTCACACGCTAAAAAACTAATCAGATTACGAAGTAGGATCATAGTAGTTCGTTAGGATCCCTAAATGAAAATGAAAAATAATGATGGTAGCTAGCTTGTAGAAAGTATTTCACTGACGAGAACGAACAGCGAACTGCCACAACAGCAATGAAAGGAGACAGGGCGGGGCCGGAGACCATGTGGCGGAGGGGAACAAGAGGAGTAAATGCGACGGTGACAAATAACGGTGAAAGTCAGTCAGTCAGTCACCGATTTGGCTGATAAGATGACATGGTAAATTTTGTTGCCGTGGTCGTCTTCTGTTGCCAAAAGGGGGTTGGACGTCCACATCTGTGTGGGATGACGTGGCATGTAAGTTAGCCACGTGGACGGTGAGTCTTCACGTGGCATGTTGTCTCTCTGGTCTGCAAGAAAACAGGGTGGACACCCACTGTGTTGGGCAGCAGCCATGTGGCCTTGCTGCTCTCTTCTCATTGGCTAAATAGTTCTTCCTTTCCTTTGTGTGTTCGATTTCTTTATTTTACTTAGAGTTTCGATGCTAATGATGAGTGAGAAAGATATTTACTATCTACTTTCTCTTAAGTTGATATTTGACAAATTCAGTATACAATATATTCCTAAATTTATGCATAAAATGTTTAAATTAAAAATCGATTATCAAGTGGATTATAGATAACAACTTATATAATCAATTATCTATAAAGTTAATGGGAGCATTATATTATAATTGATATCTTATTAGTCAATTCCTAATTAATTAAGCAATTTGGTTATCTTAGTTATTTTTAACACTCTTCCGAGGTTCATTATAATAAAATAATTAAGTCTTGTCAAATCCTCATTATACTTTATTAATTTTAGAAAATAATTGATGAGAAAGGAGATGAGAGGATCCCCTGAACATGGAAGAGTGGATTTACAGAAGTGCTTGCAATAGATCTCCAAAATACATCTATGAAAGAGTTGCGATATAGACTGGACTGCAATAAAACTGATGTCACTTTGGAAACATTTATTCTTCTAAAAGTGTTTTATATTTTGAAGTTGTTGTTGTTATACTATGTAATGTAATCTAGTCATCTTAGTTTGCAGCTATAAAGTGCAAGTTAAATATAAAATATTGCATACAAGGAGGGATTTGTTTATGCCCCTTGTCATGAACAATGTCCTGACACACACACACACACACACACACACACACACACACACACACACACACACACACAAACATAATATATATATATATATATATATATATNGCAACATACACTTGACAACAGAATTAATAATTAAGGAACGAACAATTTAATAACCTAATATGACAATTACGCATGAATATGATGGCTTACCAAAGCTAGTAATATGACGATAAACCTCCCAAAAGTTGGTCATTATAGTAAAGCAAATGAAACCCAAGTAACAAAATCTACCATAATATAAACTATTAAACTATACAAAAAATACATTATGATATATACTGAGAGTTTTGTTCATGTGGTTATAAAATTATTGAATAATTATGTATAAAATTAAACTAAATTTTGTGATATACGAATAGTTGTACATGATAATTTTTAAAGATTTCGATGGTTAAGCCACATGCCAAATACATATTTGAAGTTACATATGAAATACTACAAATTAAGCTGGAATGGATCAAGGATAGTAGAAACTGAAAAGAAAGTAAGAAATAAATTCGGCCGACATTGCGACAAAACATGTTTTTAGGACTGAATTGGAAGAAGTTGGACCACACATTATGCACTGAAATGCTCTCCATTTTCTCGTGGATACGTGTTTTATGATTTTGTGTCTCGTGACAACCAAACAGTCCAATATTAGTCCCATCTAATTTGAAAGTGTGACTCAAGAAAATCCCAAAAGCTCCCTACTTTCTTTTCTCTTCGCAGCCACAACATGTTAAGCTAATAAAGACAAGAAGTAAACATAGTTTTAGAATTCAAAAATGCCTCAAGGTTCGTGAATCTTAATTCCTTTGAGTGATCCCACAACATGAATAAATATTTCTCAAAATCATATGTCGATATATTTGATTATATATAGATTGTGTTATATATGTACGTGTACAAATTATTATGAACACCTGTTTGTTTTTTCTAAAATTCGAATTTGATATCATCAACGCTTGGATATTCGTAAGAGACAACGACCGTATATACAGAAAGAAATGATGATACGGGCCAAAAATGTATACAGAAGAAAAAAGTTATTGAAAATCTGAAAGTACCCACCCTTTTACTATTTTCTGGCAATATTGTGCAGAAACATTGATGCAAGGAAGGCAAGAAATGTTAGACTGCAAACTCTACGATGTATATGCATTGTATTTGGTGTGTGGACAGTGGTCGGGTCCTTTTGTCGAAGAAATTGAGCTTGGAAGTTGGAATCATTGTCGTTTGCCGCTATTGGATGGTCCTGGCAAAAGGCAATGGCATGGCTTTGAAACCAATCCGAAGAACACGCATCCATGTGTAATTATTCTGATATCGACAACCGCCCTTGAAACCATGCATCTCCATCAGCACAACATGTTTGACATTTTCTCAATACATGTCACGACTAGAACGAGTTGGTATGTATCACGTTTCTGACTTCATGTTACATTTCAAAAATTTTATAAAATGTGAATTTAAAGGCAATGCAATTTAGAACTGTTCCTAAAAAGGTAGACGGGGACGAGAGAGAAGCACCGTCCTGAATTTTGTGTAATAACGATGCTAAAACTTTAATTATGAAACAACAAAGAGGACAAGAAGGAGATGGAGAATGGTTATATCCCAAAAGCAAAACAAGCAATGTAAAGACTGAGCTAGGTCTTAGCCAAATGCCAAGTCCATTTATTGTGTTGGTCGTAGATTTGAAAGCAGGTTGAGACAGGATTAAATATTGGGGCCAATCACTTGGTACACTTATTGTTGAAGAGATCGATTAATAATGGAAGAAACTATTTATAATAATCCATGCATAGTAAATGCTACTGCTACGTTAGGTATAATCTATAAATCAATCAAAAGAATACAATTTAATGCGACAGTACAGAAGTATTAATTCTTAGGACAGACATGAATCAACAGATATTGTTTTCCTTAAATCAAAACTCAGGACAAAATTAAACCCAAATATGAACATGAACAATCATGCCCCACAAGCACAAAAAGATTAACAAACTTGAAGCTTTGCGAAGACACTAAAAATTTCCGTGACATTGCATGTCTTGAACACATTATTTCAAGTCAAAATTTAGAAAAATTGCAGCAAAGATACAACCATATGTCTTTCATTTACATTATTTGTTAAAAATATGGTTCATTGCTCCATGTCTGTCACTTTCATGTGCCATACTAAAGTGTGTAATCTCAAATGCTTTCTAGTGGGTATCACATGGGAGGTGAGGCCCGCCATAGCTGAACCGAGAAAAATTCTCGACGTTGTTAGACTTTAGAGTTTTGGTTTATGTACGAGTTTGGCAAACTATTTGCTCTTAAATTTACCGACCATGGATGCTTGTCACGCCCCAAACTCATATATATGAGTTAGATTGATAATGACTGCATAATCAAGACACTTAAGCGCAGGAGAAAAGAAAATTAAACCTCATCATAAGATAATTCAGATTCTTTTCTTTTGTTCATATTGATAAAAGTTTGAACTATTAGGACCAGTGACATAAAATGTGAATCTAATGAATATCGTGTTAGAAAAGAAAAAAAAAAGTTTTAAGATGGATGTAGATTCGATGGGATTGAGATTAATATTAGAATTTAGAAATTGATCTGAGTTTAATTTAATGATATTTTTAAATTGAAAGAGATAAGAGTGAGCACATGTGAATTCAAACATGAAAATTTAGTTTAATTTGATATCATGTTAATGCAATCACTTGACCTCAAAGTGTAAATTGTTGGATAAGGGTTTAGGCTTTTCCTGCTCAGCTTAAGTGGAAGGTGAAGCACTCGGCACCATTAGATCACTAATGGCCACTTTCGCCCCTGCCGAATGACCGGATCTTGCAGTTAAGCTCCCTTTTATCTTTACTCTCGAGGACCAATCTCTTTCTGATTTGAGAAAATCTTTGCACGTCTCCGTCAATATAAATATTAAGCCTGAGCGCTGCATTTTTGCAGTCCCACCGGGCAGCCTTTGGTGTGCCAGCCGATGCGGAAGTCCGAATAATTTTTATTCTGATTTATATCAAACCCAAGACAAACAGCACAAATATAGCCTACATCTGTGGCATCTGTTGTTTCTGAGCCCAACCTTGATTTATAACAGATCAATTTAGCCAACCCAATTCCAGAATAAAACGTTCCACCCACAGTAAATGAAAAGATTCATAGTCAATGAAATCTTGAATATATGTTGGTATGGTAATAAAGTTTCTAAATTGCAGTAATTAAATTACTACATGAACAGGAAGTTCAAAGCGTAGTTTCCATAAATGTTTACTTTATAGCTAGCACTTGGCGATGGAAGATCAAATTGCATTGTCTCAGGAAGCACTTAAATCATCTCTGGAAAACACTGGAAATACATTTTTGTTTGTTGACAGCAATTCTCCGAAAGTTTTATTGCAGAATCTGGCAGGTACTCTGCCGTTTCTTAATAAGTTTTGCTAATTTGTTTCCAAACTTTCTTATCTTTGCTGAAAATGCAACAACGCAGAAATCATAGCTGAAGGGGATATTCTTTTTGAAATCTACAGCAAAAAATTGATCAGAACAAACTTTACGATGGTCCAAGAGCAAACTTATCAACCAAATCAATAGGCTGACCTTCGATCCCAAATCCGAGCATACAAGCCATGTCACTTGTCTTCAATCTAGGCTTTGGAGCATTATGCTGCTCCAACCAATTATACACAACAAACACTTTCTTCATGATAAACAGTTCCGGGGCATCAGGATTATACACGATACCCATTTTAGGACACATCTGCAGCCAAAACCAAACGGAAGACATTTTTTAGTCTAAGAGACGCTAGCACAGTTAATGTAGTCTGTCTAATAATAGTTATTTACCTGGTGAGGAACTAACATGGCAGCATACCGAGCAAGCTTTCCAGCTTGCCAATCTAACACTACAGGCAACCATGGATAAGCAGAATCAATTCTCACAAACCATAGTCTTGCATCAGGATATTCTGATAGTTCTCTTGGATCGCCAGGATCTTCTCTTACATAGTTAATTGTAAACCCAATTGTACGATCAAGAAATTCTTTTGGCTCAGCTATACAACAACAATATCAGCAGGAAAATAAACCCCCTCAGGATTATTTGCCTCATACATATAGAATACAAAGAGATTAGCTTGCTCATATCATGTTAATTTACTTGATGAAGGTGAAGCAATCCCAGTAGCATTGTGAAATGGAGATAAATCGAGGCTACCAGTTGCTCCATTATCTAGAATTACTTCAAATCAGCCTTCAGTTGGAGGCATTGGAGATGAAACTTTAGATGAATCTGTCAACAATCTAAGCAAACTTTAAACAGATAAATAAATTCAAGCTGACAAATTAGAATAATTCCTGGCATAATATATAAACTACAGAAACAAATTAAAATAGAAGATGAAATAGATCGTACTGTCATCATCTTCTTCAAGCAGAGAGAAGTCAAAATTGCCTTGAGGATTGATTGAAACTGAGATTGAAACTTGTGCTCTTGGTGTACTCAAATTTAAAATGGGGAAAGTAGATATGGAATCTGAGATGGTTTTGCAGGAAATGGAAGGAAGAAAAAGAAGAAGAGGGTATGGTTTGATTTGCTGAAAGAGAAAGTGGAAGTAAGGGTTTAATGGTGGAACTAGAAGCAGCATGGAAGAGGTGGGGGAAGGAAAGGTTTATCCGAAGGATATGTGACAGTTCACATAGTTTTGTTCAGGTTTTTCTTCAGTCCGTCCATTTCTGCTGGTGGCCTCGCTTTAATTACTACAATTTCGGGTAAAAATATAAAAGACTAATGAAACTTTGGGGCATTCCGAGAATCGAACTCGGGACCTCTCGCACCCAAAGCGAGAATCATACCACTAGACCAAATGCCCACATGGTTGCAAATTTAAACTAACAACTAATTCTTATATTAATGTTGCAAATTCACGGTGATGAGCAAATAGAAGAGTCATGCAAAAGGAGGAACATTGGGGTGTCCGATGGATGGGGAATCATCCAACAAGACAAATGTTTGAAACATTGTAAGATGAGATGTCTAATTTGTCGACCATTAAAGTTTTGAATATAAAATTCCAACGAGACTAAATGTTTTGTTTTGTATTCTAATATGCTATTCTAGAAGGCCTTCTTCTTTAGCAACACCTTAATTTTTAATTAATTAATAAATTTTCTCTCAAAAATTCAAAGTCACTTTTCAATATACATATGAAATAAGCAAATTATGCCAAAAGCTTAAAAATTAATCTATTTGAATGATTAATTTATTTAAAATAAAATAAAAAATGAATAATTTTTTTAAAAAAAAAATATTTAATGTGATAGATTATATTAGAAAATAATAATAATAATACAAGGAGCTGAGCTGAGTTGTCAGTCGTACCAGTCCCCATTTCCACGCAACACAATACAGAAACCAACTAACGAATTAACGAACAAATGAAACCTACCTAAAATAACCAAAAACGCAGAGACACACACAGAAGAAGTAGAATCAAAAACACCATGGCCATTGGCATAGCTTCTTCCTCGTCTCTTCATCCTCTCCACCGATCATCTTTAATTCCCAAATGCCCCTGCCTTCCTCATAATTCCCGTTTCCCTCCACGTCTCCGGTTCTCTTCCACCACTCGTGCTACCTTTGCTGTTGCTCTGCAACCGGTAATATCTTATTGCTTTTCTTCCTCTTATTTGATTATCTGACGTGTCTAGAGCTTTGCAGTTGTTTAGTTACTCAGTTTGAATCTGCTTCTTTCCATCTCAATTTCCTTCATATTTTTGCCTTTCAATCTCCAATTTGCTTCTTTTCCCTAGTTTTTCAAGTTCCAATTTTTTCGTCACTAATGACCATGCATAAAAATATTGAGAAAAGTTAAATAAGTATAATTGCTTCATTGGTTGTGTCAAAATTGTGGCTTTTGATTTTGCAGGATGTAAAGAGTGAGAGGAATTTAAGTTTGGAAGGGGATTTGTTTTCTTGTCCAATATGCTATGAACCGCTGATAAGAAAAGGACCTCCTGGCCTTAATTTGTAAGTTGGATTGCTCAGTATGTAATGTATTATCAGCAATTTTTAGTATTCAAAATGTTGTTTAGTGATTGACTGTCTGAATTTTTCTGCAGCAGTAAAAACGTTGTGAAAATGCATATGGTATTAAGAGTAAAGATTGCTTTATTTATTTGTTTATTTTGTTTGTTCTCTGAATTTTTGGAAATGATTTTGTGAAACCCCAGCCAACTGCAATTTTTGTTTGGTTTTTGGGTCTCTTGTTTCGAAATCGATAATTAACATCTGGGTTGCAGAAAGTACCCCTTAAATTTTCTTTTTCTGAAGTTTTTTAAACTGGTTATATGGTAAATCTGCAGGCGAGCTATCTATAGGTCTGGTTTCAAGTGTAGAAAATGTGACAAGACCTACTCAAGTAAAGATAACTATATTGATCTCACTGTGATTACTGGATTGAAGGACTACACTGAAGTCAAACCGCCTTCAACTGAGCTATTCCGGTGCTTCTAGATTATCCTCGTTTTCCACCCTCAAATGCTAGATTCTGAGAGTCTTATTTTCTATTAATCAAAGCGATGTTTTAGATTTGAGACTTTATGACATTATGAAATTATTTGAGGAAATGCTTATGTAGTGCTTTTGTGCTTCACCTTTGGTAGGAGTCCATTTGTATCCTTTTTGTACGAAAGAGGCTGGCGTCAGGATTTTAGTCGAAGTGGCTTTCCTGGTCCTGATGAAGAGGTATGTTCACTTCGGCATTAATAACTAGTTTAATGCACTTGAATAGGTTACGAACTTCATCAAAGTAATTCTAGAGGGAAGTCTTTCAGCGGAAACTTCTCTATTACATTATTAATTTTTTGAGAGAATCCATGTCTTCGATTCTTTGATGACATGAAAAATGGTCCATCCTGCCAGCATCCGCCAATATCAGGGCTAATCCTTTCTTAAGTTGAGTGGATTGTTTGAGGGAGTTTGCAAGTTATGCATAAATTTCCTGATGTTTTATATCCAATATTGCAGTTTCAAATGGCTCAAGAACACTTCAAACCTGTAGAAGGTGGACTTCTAGTAGATGTTAGCTGCGGCAGTGGTCTGTTTTCCAGAAAATTTGCAAAATCAGGGACATATTCTGGAGTTATTGCTCTTGATTTTTCGGAAAATATGCTTCGCCAATGTTATGATTTCGTTAAGCAAGACGATAGCATTTTGACTTCGTAAGTTCATGCGTGCCTGTAAGATTCCCAAATTCACAAATTCAAATTGGTTGTATCAACAAATTAACAATGTTTTACTTGTTAGTTTAAAAATTTTGATTCAGTAAAGAACTGATTCACCCTTCATCGGGTAATGCATAGCAATCTTGCTCTGGTTCGGGCAGATGTTTCCAGGCTTCCCTTCGCGTCTGGTTCTGTTGATGCTGTTCATGCTGGTGCAGCCTTACACTGTTGGCCATCTCCCTCCAATGCCGTAAGTGTTTTCTCCTCTAATATTCTTTTGTAAATTTGTTTCAAGTAAACTTTTAGATGTGTTAAAACAATTTAATTTAGACAATTATAATCTAATCCTCCATCTTTGGTAAAGCCAAGCAAACGACAGTGGGGTTGTAACAGGAACAACTTCCTTTTTAAGAGAGCTGCATGACAATGACATATTTTCTATGGAAAAGGACGTCTAAAGTCTCCATAGATAATTCAGAAAATCATTCCTCTTTGTAGAAAAGTATGTCTGGACTGCAAATAATGTTGTTACAAATTTCCACAACTGTGTTTTGTGGCTCATCTGGTGGTGTGGAACAGAACATTGATCTACTTGGAAATGAAGCAGATCATGTGGCAATATGCAGTTGCTGGGAAACAAAATTCACCAGTTTCCATATGGGATACTTGTCTTCCTTTCATTCATAACTTTCTTTCTTTTCTGGTTTGAAATAATTAAAACAATTTGCTTGGGCCTTAAATATGATCGGTATATTCTTAGCAAGCTGCATTTTCTGTGCTCACATCCCACTAGTTGCAAATCCTTTCCCATCAAAATGATGTTTTGCAGCACCTCTCTCTCTCTCTCTCTTTAATAAATTAGATCTCAATAATTGATTCATGTAACTACAGTTATATATTCATTGTGTGAATTGCATGATTTGAGTGGATTAAAACTGTTCTATTAGTAACACATTGCACCATCTATTTATCAGGTTGCTGAAATCAGCCGTGTATTGCGAAGTGGTGGTGTATTTGTTGGAACAACTTTTCTTCGATACACTTCTTCCACTCCCTTGATAGGACGGGTTTTAAGACAGGTAATACTAATTCACATAAAGTGCCTTGCTATCCAAAATGCTGTGTACTCTGTTTAACTGCACAAGTCAAGATGTATTATATGCTGTAGAGACTAGAGAATAAATGTACCAAAAAAGACTGGGTTTTTTCGCCAGTGCTTATACGGAGAGATCTGCCAACTAAATATCTAGATCTTTATGTTGGATCATCTCTCAGTTATCGGATATTTCTTCTTCTACGGTAATGAATATTTCAACTTTTTTGAAACATCTTGTAACTGATACCATTATGCACCATCTGCATTGCAGAGGACTCTGCAGAGCTATAGTTATTTGACAGAAGAAGAGATTGAAGACATGTTCACAGCATGCGGTCTTACCAACTACACAAGCAGAGTTCAACAATTTTTCATCATGTTTTCTGCCCAGAGACCTTGAAACTAGGTTTGCTCCTTTGAATTACATTTTCTCCATACCTAGCTTTGTCGTTATATCATGGTCTGTGTATAAAATATATCGATTTAATGGACAATATGTATAAACAATACCTGAAAAGTAATAATCTGGGGACATGTAAAGTGTGACTATTAATACGAAGAGAACATTTTTTTTTTTTTGTCTGATTTGAACATGATGATTGCATAAAATAGTATTAAGAACTTCATTAGTAGTTTGTAATGACAGGATAACAGCCACTCTAACGGTCAAAAGTAACAGCCCTGAGTTGGCCAAACTTTCATTTTCTTGTGCCTTTTTCCCTACATTTGCTGAGGCATATAAAACCAACATCAACTATGTTTAGCCAAAAACTAATATGGTAAATTAAGATGGCATGTTGACCTCAAGTTCTCAGTATTAGATCTATCATAAGTCATCTCTGCATTAACTTTGAAAAGTAGTGTGAACTGATTCTTGTGTTCACATGAAAAGTAAACACCAAATTGGTACAATATGGCTGCCCTTATGATCATCTTATTAGAATCATGAAACTCCAGGTGGCATGTAATGAAATCTAACACAGAAAGCCCTTTTCATTCACTCATATCTGTTAGTTTTTGTGATTCATTTTGTGGTGAGTTTGTTGAGTAATGAAGTAGAGTTAATGATATAGAAGTTTGAAGTAACATACTGGTGATATCGTTTTGTTAGTTCTCCAGCTGACACCCATACTTTCAAACTGTATAAAATTTGAACCGAGTTCATCTGCATCAAAGTCGCATTTTATAAAGTGCGGGCATGTGTCCCTTGAGAAATTATACGACTTATCATAGTCGTTGATATGATTTCAAGTGGGATTGAGCTTAGTTGATTCTGTTCTACATATTAGAAAAAGAGGTAATGCACGTGAGATAGCCCTTGAAATTAAGGGCACTGCAATATAAAAGACATGTTGGAAGTGGCAGAAGGTAATATGAAAATAAAAAAAGGTATAGGGGCAGAGTGTGCAGGGAGATCCCTCGTGCGGCTCGGACGCTGACCCATTTTATTTTCTGGTTGTTCTTCTTCGACCCCTCATTTGTTAAATAAAATTTATAAACTAATTATTTTATATAATCTCTGCATCTTTGACCATTGACCAATCAAGAAAAATACACACAGAAACCTAAATTAAGTAAAATTGGGGGGCAAAAAGAGGAATATTTACTGTCAGTCACAGACACTTTGAAAAGTCAGGCCATTGGATCCCTTGCACGTGACCTTCATGCCTTTCGGCTCTTCATGGCACGTGGGGTTGGCCAATTGCCCTTCCATTTTTTGCTAAGAATATTTATTTAATTCTATAAATAAATAAAATAAAAAAGTTTCATGTGCCTTGTTAATCTAAGCAGACAAACTTGTTTCTTTGAGAAATAAAAAAAAAATCACTCTTGTAAGTTCAATCTTCATTTAGAGCTTAAAGGCACAATAAGCAAGGGCATGGTGTGCCCCCAATTAGTAAAACTGCGATTAGTAAGGGTGGCCATTGAAGTTTGCCAATGGCTAGCTCGCTAGTGCTTTAGTGAGTTGGTGTTTGCCTGTCAAATGTTTTTGGCTTCAAAATCGACACCAAGATCAAAATACAAACAAAACCCACATAATTATTAAAGCACACCCTTATCTCCATTAATGGAGCTGTTGGTTCAATGTTGCCATGTTTGATTCCCCAAACACCGGGGATTTTTCCTCCTCGTTTTCCTAAAGATATTAACCCATGTTCATGAACTCTTCCTCTTCATTATAATTCTTTTTATTATACACAAACTAAGAATAGACATCAAATGTTAAAGTTCGAATATTTTTATCAGATGTTTTTAAGGATTATAAACTCTAACCCTGAGTTTGATTCAAATAGTTTTTAAGAAATATTTTTCATATGTATGGAAGTGGGGGTGTTGCTATATTACTAGCAGCCCCGTGCCTTTTGACCATGACAGTTCCTGCAATGATGAATGTTTTCCCAGAAAATATTTGGCTCATAGCAATCATTCATCTTGTATTTGTTTGGACTTATTTGAAAATGCTCGATGATTTGAGTCACACTTTAGACATAATCAAATGTCCCACACATGTAAGATTGTAATTCATAATAGAAAACAATAGAAATTCTTAATCTAAATTAACTCAATTTTCTTTTCTCTCATCTATTCTCCCTCCTTTTGTTTTATGATCTAGTACTTAACCTCAAAAAATTACTTGCAAATTGGCTCAGATATCTACCTTTACTCTTCCATGAATTGATCCCTTTATATTGTTTATAATTGCTTACCGTTTAAGTTTATGACAAACATTTTAAACTGAATGAATGTCTCTTTTCCTTAGTTTCAAAGTCTTCTTATTATACAACAAAACTTGCTGAAATTCAATGATCACCAACCATATGAGATGATCAGAATCGAAGAAAGAAAGAAGGAAAATAAAAATTGCAAATTGCCAAGGCATGCAACAACTCCAAGGAAGAGAACTTGGTTAATTTATGTATATTTATAATTTAGCAAAATAATATTAGAGAGAGCTCTTAAGCCAAGGAGATGAGAATTGATAAGAATAGTTTAAAAGAGTTGTCGAGAATGGGAGACAATGCCCACGTTCTCCTCATATCTCACTCCGCCTTTCTTTAATATACATTGCTCTCCCTGTCCCTCTCCCTCTCTTTCTTTCTCATGACATAATAAAGAAGAATTTCCATGGTTTGTTCACAAAAATATAATTATTATTTATGTTTGTGTCTCCCCAAGGAACAAATATATACCCTTTGCTCTCTCGTGAACCTCCATAAATTCACTCTTCTACATACCCTACTTCCTCTCTCCTTTTTACAACCCACTACCTAGGGTTTGCTCAATCTCTCAAGTCCATTTCTATATGATCATGGTGTGTACAGTATTTCTTGATCTCTTTCTCATCAACAATTCTTTTTTATTTAAAGGTTTTTGTTGTTTAATTCTTCGATGGTTATTAACTTGTAGGGAATTCGAAGGCCTACATGGTTGGAAGCACTTTACACACAGAAATTCTTTGTGGGATGCTCTTATCATGAAGCAGCAAAGAAAAATGAAAAAAACATTTGTTGTTTGGATTGCTGCATCAGTATTTGTCCTCATTGCATTCCTTCACATCGCTTCCATCGCCTTCTTCAGGTTCGTAGATATGTTTATCATGAAGTTGTCCGATTGGACGATCTGCAGAAACTCATCGACTGCTCTAACGTTCAGGTAATTAATTAAAACATGCTCAATTTTCATTCTTTATTGCATATCTTCATATATAGTAGAATTCAGCTAAACTAAGTAGCTCAATTTTGAGTAGGCCTATACTATCAACAGTGCCAAAGTTGTGTTCATCAAGAAGAGACCACAGAACAGGCAATTCAAAGGAGCTGGAAATTATTGTACCTCTTGCGATAGAAGCCTGCAAGAACCCTACATCCATTGCTCTCTGGGATGCAAGGTATTAAAACAATTCTGCTTCTGCTATCTCGCTGCATCAAAAATGTTTTTGTTGATGATAATTCTGACTGATTTTGAATTTTATGTCGATTACTATCAGGTGGACTTTGTTCTGAAACACTACAAGGACCTGAGTCCATATTTAAGAACTTGCAATACATTGACATTAAGTCCAGATTTCTTGATTCCACAAGAAATGGGAGAGGATGAAGTGACAAATGAAACGCCACACTCAACAATTGTGGACTGCGATGAGCCAATGAGCTGGTCGTCAGGCTCGTCAGGATCGGAAAACATGAGTGTTGCATGCACACCACAAATCGTCAGAAAGAAAAGAAGTGAGTTCTACGTCTGTGCAAGGTCGGCAAACAAAGTTTCCGATGAAGACATGGCTACAAGCATGAGTAGAAGGAAAGGAATTCCTCATAGATCCCCTTTATGTTAGAAAATATCAAAACAAAAAAATATATATTACTACTATTTTACAATCTTTTTTCAAAACTTTGATGATATTTTGATTGAATCGTTCAATTTTTGTTGATTAATTATCATCCATAGCTCTCTTTCTTTCTTCGAATTTAGTTAACTAATCACTTGGTCGGGGAGTTTTGTCTTAATGGCATCACGTGATTCCCAATTCCAATTCATACACAGTACAGTACAATTTTCTAAGTTGTTATTAATTAATTAGTTAGTTATTAATTATTAATTTAAGAACTTGAATTGGGACACCAACCACATAGTTCCGTACTTTGATACTCTCAAACCTTTATATTCAATACAATAACTTTGGTTTCACTGAGATGTTTATCAAATTCTTAACACTAATATTATTTTACATTAATGTGTTATGTATTTAACGTATAAATTAAATTTAATATATATATGTGTGTGTGTGTGATATGATAATATAAATTTAATTAATATGTAAAATAGATGTATATTTGATTATCAACTGGTAGAAATAGTTCATCAATTTTCCAAATGAAATATCATTAATCTGGCAAAATGTTATGGGTAATAGTAGCAATTCTAGGTGAGAGAATTTAGTGTAATTAGTGTTGGTTTGTATAAGTTAGTGTTATTTTTATTTGCAATTCGTATTTTAAAACTACGGGACGTCGGCCGTGTTAAAATTCAAATTAATTTATGTAACATGAATAATTGTCCTTTAAAAATCCCCGAAATCTTTGTTGTGGTTTTTTGACTATAAATTACAGCACAGCACCGTCCTCTTCCTCCTCGAGAAGGGTGATAGAGAGTTGAGTTTGAGGTAGTGTTTTTGACTAGTCAAATGAAATCTCACCACATGAGAAGATTACAGAAGGACGTGGACGAAAATATAACTATAATGTTAACAATTTGTAATAAGTAAACCCAAATCATCATATAATACAACTTTTTGACGAGTTAAACTTTGGAAATCTTCTTTGATTCGGTATGAAAAAGGTTATAAATGAAATGAAAGATAGCTATGATTATGTCGACCTAAATTTCCCGACTCTCTCTCTCCTATCACTTTTCTTTTCTTTTCTTTTTCATGGCTACGATACAACGTTCTGTAATGTATCAACACGATGAATAAACTCATGAATATTTATTGGTGTGTATTATTTTCTTGCATATTTACTACCTCCTTCGAGCCTTCTGAAGATAAGATAACAACTATGTCTAGGGTTTTAAAACAGTCGTAGTAGCTTGAACACGTCAATACCTCTATGACAAACAAAGCCTACAAAATGGTTTACTAGTTAAATTTTAGACTTTGTTGGCATGGTTTAACTAATACTAATAGGCCAGGAACGGAATTTGCATCGCATGGCAAGGAAGAAGCAGAGAGGTACCAAATACGGGCCTTCATTCTTTTAAGGTTTGAAGCCCACCTCTATTGTGCATTTCTAGGCCCAGCTATTAATTTAATTTCGTTAAGTCTTTCAAAATATCGGTGGAATCTTAAGCTTTTGTTTATTGATTGACCTAATTAATTGAATTTTGCTGTGTGTGAGACTCACAAACATGTTTTGCTCTTCGTTCCGAGTTGGTACTTGGTTGACTTTCGAAAACCATTTCTATATATCCTTCTTTCAAATTTGTCTTCCTTTGATAATGAAGTTGTGTCAAACTTTAATATATTGTTCCAAGGCATTAATACACGTTTGGCATCAACATTTTATCCTTGAGAGTAAGGTAGTTAGATAAGACTCCTGTATCTCTATATTCTTGATCATTCTTTTGAAGTTTGGTGCTTTCTTTGACAGACTGATAATGGACAATTGAACAAATAAATTTCCTATCCGTGGCATTTAATTTTTAGACATTATCGGTTTGGTCATTGTAGATATTAATAATTAGCACATTGAAACCATTTAATCTCACCTATAACTATAATTGAGCTTAAAATGATTACTTTCTTGACTTTTTATCCTTTTAATCTTGGATTGATACGTGCACTATATGTGTTTATCACCATCTACTTCAGATAATGCATTCATAATGAAACGGATAATGTTTTATCAACTTAAAGTAATTTCAGAGCAATTAGGTTCACCTAATAGCTCTCGTTATGCCGTCTTTGTTTTTATGAAACTGAAGACATTCTTGTTAGAGAATATATAGCCGTATACATGCAATATTCTGTCTCGGTTGCAGAATAGCATCTAAATTAACCCAATTGATATGGGGCTTATAACCACATATTAAATATAGAAGTTATTTATATATGCCGACTAATAAGTACCCCATTTGCACATTTTAAATACGATTAGAAATTAAAGGGAGCAATATAAATATACATAACAAATAATCTTTTATGTAATGGGCACCCGATTAATTATTTAAAATCTTCTCATATTTGTATATTAATTAACCCCTTGATCTTCTTTTTCTTTTTCTTTCTTGCTTTTCTTCCCTTTTTTTTTCCACTAAAGCTATATGGAATACGATAAATATATAACAAGTTCTTTCTTCTCTGGTTGATATCTATTATGTGTATTCTTGCATTAATATTACCCACTGCAAAGGTGTTTACCAATTTGCTTTCTGGCTTTTTAAACACTTCCGTCGTGTGTATATATAACTACCACATGATCGTATAGAAAATTGTAGTACAGTTAATATATAAATATTAAGAAAATTAAAAGGAAAAGAAGTACAAAAAGGATGTTGAATGCCCCATTTATACATGTGTAAATATAAAATTTGGAAAAACAACAGGATAGAATCAGATTTTTGCAAGGGAACATTATTGGTATACCCAAAAGCAATTTCATAATTCAGAACAGAAAGGAAATGGGTATTAATTGCAATTATTAAATATCAAATTCAAAAGGCCCTACACGACATTACAGCTTTACGTTGGAATCAATGAACATGGCAGCTACTAGCTGAAATCTGAATGCTTCTTTCTCTCTTTTGACTCTTCAAACCCTAATCGGCTTCTTTTAACCTTGATCCCACACGGCGCCACCTCCTCGGATGATAGATGAATGATTTGTATCAATGTGATCTTAAAATCAACGGAAGGTAGCTAGCTGTTCTCTTTGTATCTTTTAATCCAGCTACCGTTAATATAATTAATTATCGACCAAATCAATTAGCTTCAAATCCTTCAATTTCTCCATACGATGATGATATCTGATATGCGTGTGATTCAGTGATTACTTGAAGAGAATTTAACCAAATTATTGTATATGGTGTAACAGCAAAGCAAATTATTTAATTTATAAGTTAAGTAATTATTAGGTCAGTGTTAGCAGTTAGATGGATGGTTTTGAAGTTTTTTTTTATTTCTTTTGTATAATACACGTAACACGAACGTTTATTATTTTATTTATTTATTGTCTTGTCAACTTACTTGCTTTCTTCTTTGAAACCGAAATTACAAGTGTCAGAGCTTAGCTTAGCTGGATTGTCTATTTCAAACAACAAATATTGAACTTTTTTAATTAATCTCTGTCGGCATAACTTGTCGTGATTTATATATATATATATATATGTATGTATGTATGCGTTCATGCCCTTGATTGCTCCCGTTCAAGTCTATTCTTGTTTATGTATATGTGTGTGCGTTGTAATTGTTGGTGATCTTAATTGTTATACGTATATTCCTAGAAAGTTTATGCTCAAAACTCAAGCAGGTTCGACTAAGTTTGAGTAATTGGTCTATTGATGAACAAAAGTCTTTTTCACACACACACACACACACACATATATATATATATATGAAACATTAGAAATAAATATCCTTTTTGTTTAATTTTAAAGCAAAAGACTTTGATGCGACCCATAAGATAAATTAAAATAGTTAATTAAAAAAATAAATTTGTGATGAAAACACTGGAAGAACAACACCACCAGTAAAAGAAAGAGATCATCACAGATAAATTCACAATCACACACTGTCCAAATCCAATACAAACTCGGAAGAAATAAAAATGAAATGACCCAAAAAAAACACTCGGCAGATTTCAACATACATATGGATAAAGCCAAAACAATATGTGAGGAATGAATTCGGAAGAGTTACTATCTGAGATATTTGAGAATGACATAACAATTCACACCTGGAAAACTTTTATCTATACAGAAAAATATATTAAATTAATGACATTTATTATTTTATATATGTTATTAATTTAAGCTTTTCTTCCGAAAACAGCTTTACACGTTCCCAGAAACACCAAAAAAAAAAAAAAAAAAACAGTGCTCCCAAGGTCTCCAAATGGCCCCCCTCTGTTGTTTTATTTGTTTGTTTCTATCTTTCTAATGTCCTTGTGACTTGTCAGTCGGCTGTTGTTTTATTTGTTTGTTGGGTTGTAATTTCTAATACTTCTGTTGTAATTTATAAATTATTAACTACATTTTAAAAAAATTTGAAGAGATTTGCCCTAAAAGAGTTTGAATTTAACAAATGAACTTGAGTTGTATAATATATGATGCAACTGCATATACGATAGCCTGACTATGATAGTGTGTATATATTGTATTATATAAATGTCCTAAGTTTTATATTTTAATTAGTAATTCTTCCTTGCTGAAATCGTCCCTCAACAACTATGAATTCCCAATCTATCCGAATTTTTCTTTTTAATTATGGAGCAAGGCTTGCAATATATCATACTCTTATTTATGTATATAAAGAGAGAATGCTTTGCTTTTACTTTTTCTTGAAGAATCGACATAACTACCCTTCTGGTTTATTCTATAATTCTATACCTCTACCAAACGAGATTAATGTGTGAAAATCTTGTGATTAGTAAGTTGTTTACAAATGGGACTCGATTTTTTTTTTTATTATTTTGAGAATTTCTTCAAAAAAGGACATTAACCTAATTATATTCACGATTGAAATTCCTCCATTACCAACATTTTTTCAACCAAGGCAAGAAACGAGAAATCTTCCCTTAAATAATAAATCAGATTTGAGCACAATCCAAAAGTACGTTTAAAACAGAAGCCGCACCCCACGCCACCCACCCCCCCGCCCCCCTTTTTTTTTCCTATTTCTAAGGCTTCTCCAAAACAGCAAATGAATTAACCCTTCTCAAACTTTCATGAAGGAAGGTAACTGCGTAGTAGAAATCGCGTAATACCAAAGATCTCGGCTCTAAATATAGTACATTGTAAATTGCAATTGTTGTCATTCGGACAGAAGACCGCAACACAACTCGAACACTTGCCTTTCTTCCCCTGTCTAAAACCGTGAGGCGGAGGAGGACAGGATTTACAAACAGCCGAACTGAATAATGTTGTTATCTTTCAGATCAAACGGACCATTGCTGCTTCCTTTTCTTGTTATTTTTCTCTCTTTTTTTCTCTTCACATACGAAACTTCTGCAACCGTTCACTTTCACAGGGGTCCTCGTATCCCAGGTTTTATTTTTCGGATTTGTTGCTTACTCGTTTATCAAGTTTGTTTGTTTCTTTGTTTTGTTTTTGAAAAAGTTCCCTTTTTTGGTTTTTTTTCCCGTAGAGAATGAGTATGGTGAACTGTTGCCGTGGAACATACGGAGGTCTCTTGCAGATGAAACGCCGCAGAACTCCACTTTGATTTTGGCTGACAACAGAACACAAAGGAAAGACCCTCTTGATAATTTCGAGAAATACAAGGGTGGATGGAATATCAGCAATAGACATTACTGGGCTGTGAGTTCTTTTCATCTTTGTTTTCATCAATTTCCTCATATGGGGTATTTTTTTTCGTTTTGTGATCCAGTTCTTCGGTTGGGGTTAGCTTATTTTAAATGGATCGCGTAAAATGTTCTATGTTTCTGGTTGTATTTTTACAGGTCGCGTGAATTTTCTGGAGTTGCTGGTGATTTTATTATCTATAATAGTGCTTATTATTGAAACTACATTTTTTATTTTGGTGGTGGGTTGAGATGTTTTGCAATTAGTGTGGCACATGTAATCCATTATAAATTCAGTTATTTTTTTCTTCTGCTTTTGTGGCATCTGTATATGCATATATTGTGCATTTCTGGAGTTATTTTGCCGATTTGATCATGTATAATGTGCTAATCTGCAAATCTTTTATTTGTTTATGTGGTTATCTTGATGTTTTATGATGAATTTTAGTCCGTTATCCTTCTGAGTTCCTGTTTCTTCAGCAAGCTGTTAATTTCAACATTTGGTTATACACAATGCTCTGCTGAAAATTTGATTTTGGTTTGAGGTTTCTACACTTGAAATTTTGCTCATGCCTTTTATGTTTTAGTTTCTCAAATCAATGGTTTGATGCTCTGATGGTTAATTGTTAGATTTGCCTGGTAATTTATTTTGATTAATTGTTTGTTTATTCTGACTCTGATTACTATTTCCAAATGCAGTCTGTTGGTTTTACTGCAGCTCCATTTTTCATCATCGCTGGAATCTGGTTTGCCGTCTTTGCACTGTGTTTGTGCTTCATATGCCTCTGTTATTGCTGTTGTCCAAGAGAGCCTTATGGCTATTCTCGAGCATGCTATGCCCTCTCTCTTATTTTACTCATATTCTTTACGATTTCCGCAATGTAACTCTTTTACTCTCCTCCATGCTTTTACTATACTTTGTTTTAAACAACCATATCGCAGCAGGCTCAATGTTGTTGTTTATGGTTCATATTTTTCAGTGTTGGATGCATTGTTCTATACACTGGTCAAGGAAAGTTTCACAGCAGTACAGTAGATACACTTGGTTATGTCGTGAAACAAGCAAATATTACTGGTGAGACCCTCAAGAATGTGCAAGGTTATCTTTATGCGGCCAAGACGATTGGAGTAAATTCAGTTACCCTCGCACCTGATGTTCAGAAGAGCATTGATGACATTGATCGGAAGATCAACTCTTCTATTGCAACTCTTTCCCACCAGACAAATGATAATTCAAAGAAAATAAAGGACTTATTGGATATTGTGTAACTAACAACTCTGTAAACTGTTTTTGCTGCTTAGAGTATTTTGAGTATTGTGATAATAAAACTTATATCTTGTTGCTATGTGCTGCAGGAGACTGGCGCTTATTGTTCTTGCTGCTGTAATGCTTTTCCTTGCATTTCTTGGATTTTGTAAGCCCTTTTGTCTTTCCTGAAGTCCAGCCGGAATGGCAAGTGTTTAACCTTCTACAATTTAATCTGATTAATCTATTGTATGGTTGTGTCTACTGTTGCAGTGTTCTCAATTTTAGGAATGCAGTGTCTTTTATACTTGTAAGTGACATATCTTATTTTCCGTTAATATGTTATTGGAATGATATAATTTCACGAGTAATAGAGCTCTAGTTATTTGTACTCTTTTAAACAGCACTTGTATAATCATTATTGCAGCCTGGTGGTCCTTGGGTGGATTCTTGTCACTGGCACATTTATTTTGTGTGGTGTATTTCTTCTCCTACACAAGTAAGTTTATTTTATTTTATTTTATTTTTATAAAAATACTACTATTCGCCTTCAAATGAACTAGCTTTTCTGGTCTTTTAATAATATTCAGATTTTGAACTTAGCGTTTTTAGGTAATGTCTATGTGTTCAATAAAAACCCACTGTCATTTAGTATGATATTGTCTGCTTGTTAATACCCAATCACCAAAATTAATGAGCATCCTAGCTTGCCAAAGATATTAGTGTCATCTTTTGTTTCAAGGAATCGCATTAAGTTTAGCTTTAAGCTTTGACATTTGTAGCTAATGAATCAAATTGTGGCTTCATGCCAAACTGCCAAAACTCTAATATCAATTGCCATTTATTGTGACTTTTTTGCTATCAAGTCTTTGACTACGAAAGCAAATATGGTTTGTAAGGAATCTTAGAAATGAATTAATGATAATTTGAAATTCTTTATTTTGGAACAAAATAACCTTCAAATCAGGCAGGATGATAGCTTTGCATGTCTATTTACTCTCTCATGTAAACACAAACATGTGCATGTTTGTATCTTTTTCCCCGGCATGAATTGTCCTGCATTATAATAATTTTTTAACATTAAATTTTAGTAATATGGTCTGGAACTCATAGCTAATTGCTATTCTTCTTCACGAACTCTTACCGTTTCTTGGTTTAATTTTTTTTTTTTTCTTGTATCTACTAGTGTGGCTGGGGATACGTGTGTTGCAATGGATGAATGGGTCCAGAACCCCACTGCCCGTACAGCTTTAGATGATATTCTGCCGTGTGTGGACAATGCAACTGCCCAAGAAACTTTGTCAAAAACCAAGGATGTGACAAGACAGCTTGTTAATGTGGTTGATAACATCATCGTCAATGTCTCCAACCAAAATTTCCCGTCACAAGCTGGAATTGTATATTACAATCAATCTGGTCCACTGTTGCCTGTTCTTTGCAACCCATTTCATCTTGATCTAACAAATCGGCAATGTGTAGATGGTGAGGTGGACTTGGGCAATGCTACGGAGGTAAAATCAATTACGCATGCCAACCAAAATTCTGGAAGTTTTCGTAATGCCTTAAAGGGGAACTCTAAACAACTTTAGCTTCTGTCTTGAAACAGGTATGGAAGAACTACATTTGTCAGGTTTCACCGTCTGGAATTTGTACAACTCCTGGCCGGTTGACCCCTGCCTTGCACCATCAGATGGCAGCTGCCGTAAATGTAAGCTTCGGTTTGTACCGTTATGGACCATTCTTGGTTAATCTGCAAGACTGCACTTTTGTGCGTGACACGTTCACAGATATACATAGGGATCACTGTCCTGATCTGCAGCACTATTCTGAATGGATCTACATTGGATTAGTAATGGTATCTGCTGCCGTGATGCTGTCACTAATCTTCTGGGTAATCTATGCAAGGGAACGAAGGCATCGCGTGTACACTAAACAGTTCATGGCTAGATCCTCTGGAGGTCTTGAAAAAACTCTGTAGGGATTTCCAAACCTAACAGTAAAACATTAGTTATGTACATTTGGGTATAACTTTTAACTAATGTTGGTTGGTATTAGTCTTGAATATTCTGCGCTATATTTTTTTATCTCCTAGTAGTTGTGTATCAGGTCATAAATTATAATATGGAGACCACGTATTAGTTATTATTTGGGTAGAACAAGCCACTTTTTCCAATATATTCCTTGAGCTATTGATTTGAAAATTCTGAAATGGCAATGGCTATAGAGGATCATTGTGAAGTATACTGGATGGTAGGCTGTATGTTTCAACGAATTACCCCGGAAAAAAATTCCAGGAGTTCATAGTGAAAAGTAGTCAATGTCAAAGCTTGGCTCAAAAAGCCATCTGCTTTGGAGGAAACATGGACGTTTGTCTGGAAAATTATCATACAAAAACATGCGATCATTGACGATTAAGCCTATATCAATCCTCTTTCTCCAATCAACAAATTCCATCTGGATTCCAATTCTTGACCATGATTACCAATGTTTGAACGTAAAAGAAATCCATGCCAAAAAGGAAGAGAGGTGTATTACTTCAGAAATAGAACAGGCACGAAACTTGATAGAATTGTTGCCTTGTTAAGCAACAGATTCCATTTCTTTTGCTGTCAATCACAACCAAATCACTTTACCAACACACCTCGCTTGTGCACCTCTCCAAAGGAGGTGAAAGATAAAATGCAGATACAAACCCCACCCCCAGGAAATTCAAAAAGTCACATTACTGTGTGATGTGAGTGACACTGACACCGAGTTGTTGTGCAAAACTACAGCGAGTGACTATCAACGAGTAAAACAATTCCACGGATAAAATGTTCTCCAGAAGTTGGTAAGATGTTATTGTTAGCTTCAGGATGGGACCCGGAATCAGGGGCTTTTGGCTGAGGATCGATTTGAATGGATAAGGAAGGAAACTGGCATTCAAATTTTTTGCCCCCACTCAACCGTCCTCACAAACACTAGAGCTGCCCAAGTCCGCAACAAAACCAATTATTATTACTTTCAAAACTCAAAAATGTGTGTATTTAGAATTCGATTTTTATTAAATTGTGGTACTTTGATGATTCTTTGATCATCTGGGTTGGGGTGTGTCTGTAGGCCTTTAATTTAACTACTTTATTGTATAAATATAAATAGAAACAGTTTCTATTGTGTAAAAAGAACAACTTTAATTTTTATAAACAAACTTTATTTTTATTATTTTTTTTAATAGTATATCAATATACACAAAACTGATACTTTTATAAATGATAATATTATGGATTGAAATGATGACATTTATCACACTGGCCCCCATAATAACATTTCACTTTTATATTTGATCTTCTCCATGGTGTGGTATTGTGGGCGTAAAATTGAAAGACCATTAATATCCCATTACTCCCAATTTTGAAGACAAAGGGGGACCAATCAAACTTGCTCAAGGAAACTTTCAAATGTCGTTTGCACTGGCCCACTCGGGAGAAGAGACGATATTTTGCAAGTCTTTTTCCCTTGAAAACAAGAAATGAAATTATCATTCCAAACTCTTTACAAAGACAATTTTGTCCTTTATCGAGGGCGGATTAGTAATTCTACTAAATAGATTAATTGAGTTTGAACACTCCACGAAAGTTCAAGGACAAATATAAAACTTTGATCGACTATAAAAGTCTTCCCAATCTCAACCTTCCTTTAGTTTGCCAAAAAAATTCTTTGAAAGGAGTTGAAACAATTCCATCGTTTCCAATTCCTCATGGCCTCCAAAAGTACACCAACAACCAAAACATGCTTGTGTTCTCCTACCTCACATCCAGGATCATTCAGGTGCAGCATCCATAGGAACAATCAGCCATCACCGAGGCGACCGACGGTTAGGATTGCATCAAATAGATCATGGGAGTTGGCCATGATGGCCAAAGCTGATGCAGTCAGGGCGTTTCTTCTCCAAATTATCAAACCCTCAAGCCTTGATCTTCAAAGGAGGAGGAATTTCCAGCCTAGACCCTCCAGGTTTGGCTTGATGAATGCCAATTCAAATGGAGTTGCAGTTTCTTGAAAAGATTAATGTCTGAATTGAAAATATGATGCTTTTCTTATTTTTTTCGTTCGATCAGACCAGGTTTTGCGGTGGCGCTCGCGTGTGTGTATATATATATATATATTTCTTACATGGAATATTGTTGAAGAGGGCAGAAATGAGAGCTTCAATTTATGGTGTTTGTATTATTATTTTTACGCCATATACATACAAATAAGTTAGAATTAACAGCTTCTGTGTGTGTGTATGTTTTGTGGGAATTAAAATTCTATAGTTTGATCTTGCCTTTTTCTTCTTCTTCTTGTTCTTTTTCTTGGAATTATGAATGTAACGCAGCAACAGAGGATTTTGTATTAATGTTGTCATACTTTTGGCAAATTAATAAACAGCCCCGGAAAATCATAAAAGTTTATGATTGTAATATGCATACTTTATAACATAATTTAACAAAGAGTTCGTGATACAGCACAATATTTATTAGATTGTTTCAACTGCTTAAGTGTAGTAACTACTCTCATATAATAGATATATATATATATATATATATATAATGAATTAAATATTATTAAACCAATTAAGTGGTTAGATTATTGTTCTGATCAACCACCCATACTAACAAATTCAACAACCTAGCTAGCTATCTCAACTTTCTCCTATAAAATCCCAACTAAAAAGGAAACTAAATTTTCAATTTCAATGATCTCATTTTAATTATTTTCGTTGAAAATATATCCTGAACCCTGCTAGTCCAACTTTAACTATTTAAACATTTATTTATTTATTTTCTTGATGCAGCCCAATATTGCATCCTTTCACTTTCTCCATCAAGTGACACACGAAGATGCCAGTCAACATGGATTGCTCTTCTTAATCAATTTTTTATACAAAAAAAAAAAATAAAATTTAAATGTTACTTTTTCGTTAAATTATATACGTACCTGCAAAACCCTAATTAATTATACTTTTCAGTCGGTGGAAACTTTGAGAGATTAAGAAATCATAATTTTAGATGATTAAATAATGTGGATGAAAAAGTTATAAGCTGTAGGTGATAATTACTTTATACCATTATTTTCTTTTTTCACTAAGATTGTAGATGCTTTAAGGCATGTAATTATCAAAATAAATATCTTATAATATTAAGTATACATATTTTTACATACACTCACTTATGAAATTAATTTGAGAGTGTTAGTATTATTATTACATATTTTATATTTATATGACAGTTAAAAGAAATATATGAAAATAAAAGAACTTAAATTATATAAAACTTGTGGATCAATAGCTTTGTCACATTAATTTATATAAATAAAATTTATAAAAAAATTGTATTTATAGTACTACTATGTATAGTTTGCATGAACATACCGTGTTCTTACTCAAAATAAGATTTCTCTTTTTCTTTGTGATAAAAAATTTGATATCCACGTATTACAATCTTCTCTTTTCCATCAAAATGTTTACACATGTACTTTTTTAAATGTAAATTTGATGCAAATAAACCGCTGATAAAATTGGCGTTATTTAACACAAAACGAGAACGTCCCCATTCCATGAGAAAAGGATTCTTGATCTGCATGCACATAGTAGTTCTTAAATCGAAGAACTTGCGTAGCTGGTCAAAAATCAAACTAGCAACAAAAGAGGACCTTGACCATTTAAGCAGAGGAAGAAGATTCCGGTTACTACCTCCCAAAAAATTGGGGTCCTCCTAATAACTTTGTCCAAAGTCGTGGGGGCTCCCACCACCATGTGGAAGTTGAACAGTATGTAATTTTCGAATAGCAAATTAAACAATAGCTAAATGCTAATTTTCCTTTGAGGACCACATTACAGGTGGAAGCCGTTGCTCCATCTGCTTGGAGGCCCATTAATTCCATCCATCCATCTATCTCTCTGTGTATATGGAAATAAACTGCAGACAACGTTTGCGGTTACATTAATGTTGACCCTTGAGTCGGCCCGTAGCTGGAGTTGAAGTTACTGCTACGAAACCACCAATTTCTTTTCATATTTAATGGATTGAATTACCTTAAACTTTTCTTGTTTTTTGAAAAGTAATCACTGGTTAATTTGTATTTATTAGACGGCGGGGACAAGGTGAAAGATCTAGCCGGTTGCATGGCTTAAATCCTAGCGATTTGCTCATGTCTCGCACCATACATTTCTGTAAACCCCATTTAGAACAACAAGAATTAATAATCTTTTATAGCTCTAGTAAAGAATTTCATTATTGATTGAACAATCACAGACATATCCCTTGAATTTTTGGCTTGTCTCTCGGCGGTAGACCCTCTTTTAGCGGGATGATTGATCAAAACAATACAAGAATTTAAAGATGAAAATATTAATTATATTTATATAAGCAATATAGAAAAGTGAAACAAATTAAAGGTTATTTTAGAAGTTAATGGCAACTTATAAATAAAGTTCATACTTCTTTTGACTAGTATAGCATGCCATGATTGAAGAATCTTCTTCTTTAATTTGCAAACGTGTTTGGCACACAGAATGCTGGACATGTGGTACCTCACATTTGGTCAGTTATTAAAGATTCAACTCAGATATTGAAAACTTGACTTCTACAAACTTTTGTCAAACGAGTGTTTTTGATCTCTTTCGGCAAATTGGCTGGTATCATTGGAAGCTTCCCAAGTCTTTATGTGTGTAGCTACTGTTGTCCTAATAACTGGCTTGGCGGGTCCATGCGCCCAAGAAATTTCCACCAAGCTGCTCCGTTTTCAAGGAAAGAATGTATATATCAAATTTGACGTTTCCCTGAGATAAAAAATTGAATTAGTCTTAAAATTTATTAAAGTCGATAGGAAATATTATTTAGCACATTAATTTTTTTTGGACAGAGGACAAGCACTGGGTTCATCATACTTGATTTCCGAGCAAATTAAAATTCTCAGTCACTTAAATTTTAAGAACATATATAGTATATTTCAGAGTATGTTTATTCTTAGAAAAAGAAGGGAGAAAAGAAAGGAAAAAAGCGGATAATTTGAATTACCATATTTATTTTTATAAAAAATAAATGGAAAGGTAAAGAAAGAGGAATATTCTTTTTTCAAAGTGAAAGAATATGAATTTTTTCATAACTAGTGAAAAATTTATATTCTAAAAGTAAAAAATAAAATATTTTATAATTTTATTTTTATTAAAATATTAATTTTTAATTTTATCCTTATTTAAATTTAACTATATGAATATTTATTTTTATTATAAATTTATTTTATTTTAAAAAATTAAAATTTTATTTTTTAATTTTTAATTTTTGATAATAATTTATTAAATATATTAGTGATCTAATATTAAATTTTTAAAAATAAATTAATTATAT
>CP135556.1:2617193-2653284 GCA_032402905.1 Khaya senegalensis | reverse complement strand
ATATAATAAATATTTATAATAAGAATATTAAAAAGATATATTTATTAAATATTTATTATAATAATTATTTTTAATAAAATACAATTACAGTTAAAATTAAAAATAAAAATTAATTAAATATTTTAATTTATTAATGAGTACCAATAAATTTTTTTAAAAAAAAATATTTTTGTCAAAATTAAAAATAATAAATTTTTTTTTCTATAGATAATTTCATAGTGTAAGCAAATTAAAAAAAAAACACTGTTTTTTCACTTTTTCTTTTTCATTCTTTTTTTTTTTTCATTCTTAAAAACAAATATGCTTTTATTCTTACCTAAGTCACTTTTTAATACAGTAGACTTGGTCTAAACTCGAGAGGGTGGTTTTATGGGATTAAACTTGGCTGAGATACAAGTTGTCGTTTGCTGATGCCTTAGTTATTAGTTGCATAAATTGTATAATCACCCAATATTAAATACAAAGTAAAAAAAACAAGTTATTTAAAAAATATATATTTATTAAATACTTTACTGCTATAAATCATAATAAAAGTACTATTTTTATTAAATACTCTACTTCTATATAAGTCACAATAAAAGCACGTCAATTTTAAATAAGTCAAAATTAGGTGGGTTAACCTGACGCTAGGCTAAACTCCAACCAAAACTCCATCTTATCTGATTTGATGCAAATGTCTTTTTTTTTTGTCAAGAGAGAGAAGACGAACCTTTAGTCTGAAACTCACGTTTTCGCTTTCTAAGTAGATGCATAAAATACGACTGCCAACAAAAGCAGGTTTACAGCAAGCAGAGAGGTACAATTAGCATGAACAAATATCATGTCTGCTTTGCTTTGCTTCCATGATTATCCAATCTGTTGCCCCTCTTGCTGATTAAGTTATGGAAGGCTCATCTTCTTATCATCCTTTTCGGCTAAGGATTGAGCTGAGATCCAATATATAGCAACTTGTATTCAATTTTGCAATCAAGCATAGCACGATTCATCAACTGGAATGACCAAAAAATAAACTATAAGCTTTATTAATCACAAATTACCATCTACTGGAACCTTACTGTCGGCATTTGACCAATAAACGGGCATGCAGAGAACAAGAACTACAAGGAAGAATGACAGATGCCGGTGAAGTATCTAGGACTTTGTAAAGATATCACATTCACAATCCTTAACAATGTATAACCCATTTTACCCAACTCCAGTGAATCAATGGAGAGGTAATCACCACATCGACAGTTGACACAGGTAAAAGATGTCCAGAACTTCTCTCTTTATCTTCAATCATCATATCCTCTAAGCTAACATCCTCTACAGCAACTGTATCCTGTCTTGAAGCTTGCAGCTCACTATCATACATTGTGCGTGACCTAGAATTGCCAAGCATTTCCCAAGCCTTCTGTACTTTTAGAAATCTATCTCCCACCACAATGTCATGGTTAGATGGCTCAGATGTCTTTTGTAATTTATCGGGGTGATAACTAAGAATGGCAGATCAATAGCCTATATGAATTTCTTCATAGCTTTAATTATAATTCAATGCAATCAAACTTAAGCAAGATCAAAAAGCAATTATTTGAAGTACAGAAATTAACACAGCCCTGAACTAATGAATAAAATCAGAATTCCTGAAGATGGTTGTAGATCCTCTGGATAAAGAGATATATTGACTGTCTGGCTTCAATAAGGTTTGCCAAATTGAGTCCAAACAACAACTTTCATTCTAAGAAAAGTTAATATTTTTTCTATATTCCTGGTGACAAATTGATCAGACCTAACAATTACTCCCCTAGGTATTAACATGCACGATCATATGCGATTGGCAATCAAAGCATTTGTTAAACTGTTTAAACAATAATAAAGCAGAACAAATAAAATGAAAAACAGATAAGTCACGAGGAATAGTGCCGATGGCATCAGGCGTTGATGGGATAATCTTCACAACATCAAAGATGCCAAAATGGGGGCTCCATTCTCCAGATCCCATCTATCTTTTTGGCTGTGACAGCTATGTCAGGATTAAGAGTAATGCTTTTCTTAGTAATTACTCAAGAATCTGAATTTAATGTTCAGCATTGCAAATGACTACAGAGCAAGAGAGGAGGCAGTCAGTTGATTGAACCTGAATAATATGATCCCCAAAACTAAACCTAACACATATTCTAGATTCTCACCTATCTGATTGTTTGTTTGAAATTCCCAAGTGGTTTGAGCCTCAGAAGAATCCTGTAAAATGTCAGAATCATAGTTCCAGTTACAACTAAAGTGAGATTGATGAGACTAATTCTTTGATTCCATTTTTTGCTTAAGCACGAAACTGCTAATAAAAGAAAAAGAAAGAAAAAATACAATAAAATGAAATACAGATGATCTACACAACATGCATAGGTAATATTTATGGTACAAATCACTTTCCACTATGTTATTTGTTCTTTGAGCCTGTTGCATTGACCATCCTTGTGCTTAACTTCTTTAACAGAAGAGAATCTGTATACTTTTGGTTTAATTATAAAATGACCTAAACTATTCCAGTCCCAACTCTCACATTCTCATTCTCATTTGCGACTGCAAGTTTAATCTTAGTCAGGTTCTGACAATTAGTATTAAACAAAAGAGATGCCACAAGGTTTGGTATTTCCACCAAAAACTTTACAGTGTCAGTGAAGTCCAAAAGTGACTTCTGCAATGTTGTCATTGCCACAATGCTTCCTGCAAAGGGCTCAAACCACAGGGTTGATAAGTGATTTTTGTGCTAAATCTAAAGGTATAAATAGATTTTATGTGCAAAATAAGTGCAAGCATAGGTAATTGCACAGTAGCTAATTGAACTTAAATTCTTCATCTCCCAGACCAAAACATATCTCTTTAAAATCCACAATAAAATAAGCAACAAAGTTCAAATTTTGATCCAGGATAGCTTCAACATTGGTGCGGTGGAAATTGCAAGAAGAAGATTGATATTCTGTTCATTTCTCGAAGCAAGAACAACCCCAAAAGCTATATAATTTATTAGGAAGAAAAGCAACAGAAATCCACAACTCTCAACCAAGCCTTACTTTCTTGGTGGATTGAGGTAAATCAGTATGGCTGCTTCAACTAGGAATGGAAATTTCCCAAGTCAGGTATGGGTAAAAGGATATCTATGTCCATACTCTGCCTCCCATTTACATGTCCATGCCCGAATTGGGGGGGCCAGATAAAGAGCCGGGTGTTGTTTGCCGGGTACTGGATATCCATGGATGTAAAAATTTCAAATCTTTTATCTCATTGTAAGAATTCAACTACAAAATAAAGGCTACATTAATGTAACTAAAGCTTAGGAATAAAATATCAAACACAAGTGATCAGATCTCACACCAAAATTGAGGAACTATATCAATACCTATTTAACACCAAAATTGAGGAACTATATCAACACCTATTTAACAGCACACAAAAAATTACATTAACCTTGTTATATACAACCCGTAACATAAACATACAAAAGACTAAAGATCATAATATCTGACTTTAACAAATTAATCAAAAATAAAAATTACAGTAGTAAATTTTTTTTAAATGAAAAAATACCTATGGGGGAGTTGGAACTTGCTGATGGTGCGAGAGAAGCGTCCAGTCCAGCGGCGAGATCTCGGAGGCCGTGTGGGTGGGTGACGTCAAGCATCGGCCGGAATTTTTCACTAAGCAAGTAATATAATAGTGGATTGGAGTATCGGTAACAAATATTGAATAGAAAATAAACGTTAATAGAAATCAACTACGTCTCTGTGACTCTGGTGATTGAATTTGATAAACCCTAATTCCACTTTGGCGAGCAGCATTTGTGATTGTTTGTTGCATTACTTTAATCCGAATAAGGCGGCGTTCCACAAACATGCCCTATGGGCCGTTTGTCGAAGTAGCATATCCCAGGGACCCAACCCAAAACTTCATTTTCATTTTTCTTCTTCTATTTAATTTCCTCAATCGTTTGAGTAAAATGTCATTCAAATTTCAAAATAAAAATTATTATGCTATCTTAATATTGACGATGCTTATTGCTGTAATTTGTCCGAAAATGTCTGTGTATGATAATCAAACTCTAGGATATTTCAATTAACTAACTTTTGAAAATGCCGTTACAAATGGTAAATCACAGTTAAAAGGGTAAATAAATAACAAAAATGAATGAATAAAAGCCCGACTTTCTCGGTCAACTCTATCCGTACTTTATTCTATCTCTTCCGAAATTGCATTACATCCTTTTACTTTCTTTCTTTCTTCGTCCAACACTCAAATCTCTCACAGACATCTCTCTCTTTCTGTCCTGTTAGAAACTCTTAACAAACGTTAAGCATACTATACTATGTTTTCTTGTGCTTCACTTAGAAAATCCTCGGGATTGTTCCCTCACGTCATTGCCAATAATCGGAGGCCGATTATTATACGCACTTTATCCTCTTCGTCGAGATCATCATCATTTGGTGATGAGAATAAGAACGAAGGAAATACATTTTTGAAGTTTTTGAGATCTGGAGTAGTGGTTTCTGCTGCTGCTGGTTCATTAGGCTTGGGGTTTTTGTATTGCTTTTCCACTCCCAACGTGAATTCATTACTGTGTTTCGCTGATCGTCCGAAAGAAACGAGAGTAGGAGATGATGATGATCAACTTCAGCATTCTATTCCTCAGAACAATCGCAAGTTTCTTTTTGGAGGTAGTCTTTCCATATATCTTCAAAACTAAGGTAAGTTGATATTGGAAGATGTTAACAATGTGTATAATGTTTTCTCATTTTTGTAGCAGATGCATACAGGAGAAGAGTGTTTTTCAATTATGAAAAACGGATAAGGATGCAGAGTCCCCCCGAAAAGGTATCCTATATATACTGCTTATCTTTCATTTCTATGAACGAAATTCATGTCTGTTAATGTCTTCCATTGAATAAAAGCAATGCAAATGGTCGTAGGATTGAATTGGGATGCAAAATTTTAATCAGGGTAACGAATGGCTAATTCTAAATAACTAGGCAAAGGGCGACAGAAGAGCTAATTTCAATATCCAATGTACTCTTGGTTTTTTCTTAGTTGTTTAAAAATATCTACGCTGTCGAAAGTAAACATCTCGGTAATAAAACAAGTAATAGAAATTAGAAACAGGACATTGGAGGTTGTTTTGTAATAGCACGTGAAGCAATTACAAAAATAAGTGACTTGATGCATAGTTTGTCCATGCATGGCAGTTGAATTTCTGTTTCACTTTACTACTCAGTGTTTCTTTTTCTTATTTGCAGGTTTTCGAGTATTTTGCATCATTTCGAACACCTACAGGAGAAGTGCTTATGACACCAGCTGATTTAATGCGAGCAATTGTTCCAGTGTTTCCTTCATGTGAATCGAATCGTGTCAGAGAAGGATTCCTGAGAGGTGAACGTGTTCCTGGAGAGTTGCACTGTCTTCCGTCCAAATTTTTTATGCTTTTTGATACTAATGGTGATGGACTTATATCTTTCCCAGAGTAAGTAGGCAGCAAAATTTTTGCAGTACCAATCATAAAACAGCAAGCACTGAGATTGCAGTGATCCTTACTCCACTTTTTGTTACTTATACGACAGATACATCTTTTTTGTGACACTGCTCAGCATTCCAGAATCCAGCTTTTCGGTGGCATTTAAAATGTTTGATCTCGACAACAACGGGTGAGAAATCAATTTCTGTTTCAATCATCAAATATTAAAACAGAGTTTCTTACTTATATATAGTTGATTTTGTTTACTCCCTGATTAACAGAGAGATAGACAGAGAGGAATTCAAGAAAGTAATGGGTTTGATACGATCTCAAAACAGACAAGGTGCTCAACACAGAGATAGACGCCGAGTTGGGTTCAAAGCTGCCTATCAGTGTGTGGAAAATGGAGGCGTGGTTGAATACTTCTTTGGCAAAGATGGACAGACTTGTCTACAACACGAAAGCTTCGTCCAATTTCTAAGAGAGTTGCACGAAGAAGTATGTGATTCAAGAATTATCTAGTTAACCTTTTGCAACAAGCAAATGCTAATCATACTTAAATTATTACAGATTTTACGGTTGGAGTTTGCCCATTATGACTGTAAACTTCGCGGTACTATATCAGCAAAAGATTTTGCATTATCTTTGGTTGCTGCAGCTGATCTTGGCCAAATAAACAAGTTGCTTGATAGGGTAGATGAACTAAACAATGAACCAAACCTGAGAGAGATTCGGATTACATATAAAGAATTCAAAGATTTTGCGGAACTTCGAAAGCAGTTGGAGTTCTTGTCTCTAGCCATTTTCACTTACGGAAAGGTAAATGGGGCGTTAACAAAAAAGGATTTTCAGAGAGCTGCATCACAGGTATGTGGGATTTCGATCACGAATAACGTGGTGGATATAATATTCCATGTGTTTGATGCAAATCAGGATGGAAGTTTAAGCTCAGATGAGTTTGTAGAAGTTCTGCAGAGACGGGAAAGAGACGATGCACGGCCTAGAGAGGCAGGATTCAGGGGTTTGATATCTTGCTGGAAGAAGTGTGCTACAAATTGTTCTTCTGCGAAACTATTTCTTTAAATTGTTTTATAATTATAATTAGCTGGTACATGATGATCAATTTTGTATAGAAGCTAGCTAATCTTCATTCTCTTGTTCTGTGAAGACAGTTGTTCGGATAGGTATGACAAACAATCTGAAACAAGCAGGATTTATGGTTTTAACTTCTTGTTTACTTAGCTAATGACACTGATTTTTTTTAATCTACCACTACATTTGACTATGGAGAGAAGATTATTTTTTTTAAATTTTTTGTCATATAGTCATATGTTATCATCGATTTACTCACCTCGATTCTTAGAACAAGAACATTATGATATTAATTATACTGTATATTATATATAATTGTTAAGAATATTATGATATTAATTGTGCTATATATCGTGTGTATATATAATTATTACAAAAATTTAATATGGTCAAGTCGATTGAAGTAAGATTATTTTTACTCTAAAATTTTTTATTTTAAATAATTTTTAAATATTTTAAAAAATTACTTGATATTATATTATATCACTTTTTCATATTATGATGTTATGGTTTACGGACACTATCAAATAAAAGTTATTAACAGAATAAATTTTTTTATATTTAGTTTTATATTATTCTTCATGTATTATTCAAATTCGTACTAGTTCAAAATGCACCTCAATTTTTTTCTCAATTATCTACATTTTAATTCAAATTTACTCATTTGGTCATTTCCTCGAGCAAAGAAGGATATTCTAGTCATTTGGTCATTTCGTTAAAAGTTGATCAGAATTGTAACTTTCATATCTAGGTCAAATTTCAATTTTGTTGTTTTTAGTCGTTGGGCCAAGAAAGCCCAACATGACTATGATAGAGTTTTATTAAAAAGCCGAGCCGATTCAGAGATTGCCCTCGCAAGCCAGAAGCCTTCCATTGTAATTTGTCAAGAGCGAAACACAGAGCGGTGCCTGCCGGTGAAAGAGAAAAGCCTTAACATAACTCACTCCCCTGTCCAGTTTCTGGAGGTATAGACAGAGGGCGAGGATGCATTACAGGAAAGAACTTTGCAGAAACTTTCAGCGCGGAAGGTCAATTTCTCTTTTCTTATTTTTTATTTTCATTATTTTTTCCCACTGCTGATAATCATAATTTACAGTAACAGCAAGCTTTAACTGGTTTTTAGAAGCAGGGTTATGTTTATTTCTGTTGAATGACAAATCATATTGCGCAAAGTTTATATTTTATTCATTCTTTTATTTGTTCGGTTTCGTTACAATGTGCTTACAATGCATATTTTGTAATAATTGCTTCATCCTTGACCTTTAGGGCTGATGAATTTTATCCTCATTTTATTTTAAATGAAGTTTCTTTTCTTGACAACTTGAATATTCTGCTTCCGCCTTTTATATAGTTTGGGGTTTTGTTTTTCTTTTCTTCTTGATTATCCCTTAGTGCAATTAAGTGTCTGTTTTAATGTTAAGTAGTGAATTTTTACTTTATTTTCCCTGTCTTATTTTACATACTTAAATTATGCCAGAAGTGTTTTTCATGCGTGCGCGTGATTTTTCCCTTATCTACTTGTAATCTTTGCTTCTCCTCTTCCAGCTGTCAGTATGGTGAAAGATGTAAATTTCTTCATGTTTCTCAACAACAGCCAAAATCTAATAATGCCTTTGGATTTGGCGCACCAGCTGGCTCACAGCAGCAGCATCAGCAGAAGCCCAATCCTTTTGGATTTGGTGTTCAGAACAACCCTCAGTCAAAAGGGGCCAATAATTTTGGCAATAAACAGAACCAATTTAAGGTATGTTCTCCTCCCAAATAAATTTCTATCCTTAGAAAGCTTTCTGTTGTACTAGTGTAGATGACCGTTGGCATTGATGCTGAAGGGGGGATATTTTTATTTGTTGAGTTAAATTTTGGAAGGTTTTAGTGCATCCCTATTATTCTAGTGACCATATTCTATTGTGGATTAGCCTTTTGAAAACAAATGGACCCGATTCTCACCCATACCCAACAATAATGGTCCATCATCACGGCAACCAGACAATCAGTCCCAGTCAGCAAATCATAAGTACGTACTTGATCCAAAGGGTTATGCTTCTTTTTCTTTGCAGGTTTTGGCTCTGTATTCATCATCCTGTCTTCTTCTAACTTGAATATCAAACTTGATAAAATCTGAATTGTGTGTATCAAAGGTGCACGGATCTTGACTCCTGTAAACGCATAATTGCTGAAGATTTTGAGCATGAGAGACCACTTTGGAAGCTTACGTGCTATGGCCACTGGAAAAAGTATGCTTTTGTAGTTTCATCATTTTGTGATTGAAAGTTTTAGGAGTATAGTCCTATTTGCTGCTACAGATGATTTGGCTTTGAATTTTATTGGCTTATAAATGTGTTGGTGAAAAATAAAATTAAAGCTGAATTGTTCTTGTGAGGTTCTGTGAAATTTTAAGGAAGAGGATTGGCATCTCTGAAAAGCACTTTATTATGCAAAAATTGGATCAAAAAATGAAAGTGTTGGTTGATGCCATTATCTAGCTCCAAACTAATAATTTTGAACTTGTGGAAACAATATAGGAGTCAGTAGACTTGATATTGAAATTCTATGCCCTTTCAGAATGATTTATTGTGCCACAAAGATTGCCATCATAAACATGGTAAATTATGCACTAGTTCACTTTTCCTTTTCTTTTCTCTGTCTAACGGGGTAAATTTGGCAATAGACACATTCCAAAGATATCTCTGAAGGGTGCAAATGTTAATAATTTATATGAAAAACATTGTGGGCGAAGTAGAGGATTCTTCTTTTTCTTTTTGGTATAGTTAATTTATATAAACATGTGATGAACAAGTGTGAAATAGCAACTTGGAAATTGCAGTGCATGCATGGATCATATAAAATAGTTTAGTGCCTACATTGACGGTTCAACAATTGCTTAGTATTTTGTTTTCACTAGTCATTAAACTATATGCAAGGAAAAATTGTGGCACAGTTTACGGTTGTCTGAAGTGCATCTGACCCCTGAATCAAAAAATTGGGAAAAAGAAAAGAATTAATTGAGATGGTCCCTAATTTTTTGTTATTTCATTACAGTGCTCCATGCGACATTGTTGGCGATGTCAGCTATGAAGAATTGCGGGCCGCAGCATACGATGAAGCTAAGCGTGGGTTGAGCTTGCAGTCAATTGTAAGGAAATTTGGCACACCAATATTTTTCACTTAATGTTTGCAATATGTTATCAGTACATTTCTGCAGTTATTGAAATTCCATTTTTGTATGTATTGGTGGAATTTCATTGTCAAACTTTCTTTGTAAACTCACTGATTCAGCACATCTCACTGCAGGTTGAGAGAGAGAGGAATCTACTCAATTCTAAGTTAATGGAGTTTGACAACATACTTCATAATCCTTATACCGGGCCCTTCAACTCTGCTCTTGTCAGCCAAAGTCTGTTTCCACCGGCCACTCAGGATGCATTCTCTTCAACTACTCAAAATATTACCCCTCCTTCAGTTTCCAGTTTTAGTCAACTGGGATCGTCAATGAATACTGGATTGGGAACAAGGCATGAAACACTCCTACCATTGGAACTTTTGCTCTCATACTCATTGAAATATATCTGTAGGCTTATTATATACTTTGGTAGATACTGACATTGCTGAATTTTCACATTGATTTATGATATCCTGTTTCCAACCTTTTAGGCTTCTATTAACTTTGTTCACCAATTATTCTCAGGCCCTCTGCACCATCAAATAATGCCTTTGGCCAACTGAATTCCTTCCCAAATTCTAGCATGACTTCAGGTGCATTTGGTACAAATAATTTGCCATCTGCAAGTGCTGGTACAATTGCAAAGGCTTTTGTATATATACTGATCAATAATGTATCTATATATGGCTTCTGACTGTGGATCATATGTTAGGTCCATTTGACAGCCAATTTCCAGCCCAGGCAATTAGCAATATCTTCACCTCCAACATGACAAGCTTCAGCAACAGTGGTGGAACTGGTGCTGGAAGTAACAAATATTCTGCTCCAGCATTGCCCAATCCTAGTCCATCTTCATTTGGTAACCAGCCCTCTATCCCCTCCATTGGGCCTGTTTCATCTTCAACTTCAGCTGAGCAAGCATCTACAAACATTCAGTCGTAAGTTTCTTGAGATTTGGGAAGTTATATTTTGTAATTGAATAGAAAGAAGCATCAATAATTTAGGAATTTCTGAGTTTCAATGAGGTAGATTGTATCATGGTTTAAGTATTGTTTTGTTTAAATTCTGATCCAATAATTATTGAGACCTCTTTTTAATTCTTCTATTAGTGGAAAGTTTGAAACTTTGAATGATTCAATATTTATCTACTTGTTTCAGCTTGAAACTTCTTTTGTTACTTTTATTTTCTTAGACTTGTGTTAGGCTTCAAAATATTGGATATCAATGACCTTAAGGAGTGAATAACTTCTTTCTACTGGTGTGCACATCATATATGCTAGTAAATAGAATTTCTTCTTGTTGGAATTGATAAATGTCTTCTGTATGTTGATTTGTTTTTTTCTCCACATACCAATAATTATCTTTACCTTTTCCTATTAATTTTACAGGAAGAACTTGCAAAGTGAAACTTTTACGGGGGAGACAGGTGTTTGGCTAAAGGAGAAATGGATTCCTGGAGAGGTATAGGACTGTTGTTTGCATTATTTTTTTAGCAGACAACATGACTAGATTCTGACATCTTAAGAATTTTTACGTTTTATAAATATTTTCTTTTATTTGTGCAATAATGTGTCCATTGTTTGTATTTTTATCATGACTCAGGCCCCTTTCCCCTTCCCCATGTAAAATTGTCTTGCATTTTGTTCTTGTTGAGAAAGCAAATTATATAGTAACTGGTTGAAAATCATTGCAGTTACATATGATTACTTGTTGCCTTTACCTTTATTTTAATTGATTTTAGCCACTTATGTCTTGTTCTGGATGTACTCGGTAATAGTTTGACCAGCTCCCTGACAATTATTTCTGTTTTATGTCAGATTCCAGAAGAAGCACCTCCTGAGGCATTTGTGTGATATTGCATAAACTGTTATCATATAAGCCCATTGCCTATTGGTGCTACCTTAAGCAAGATTGGCAATGGTATGTTTCAAATTAGAGTACAGTCATCTGCATGTCTGGAAATAGAATTATAGCGTGTCAATGATGCCTCAGAAGTTTACACGGCCATGGAATTAGCAAAGAGGGGTTTTGTTTTCCTTCCAACAAATTTTGGTTAGTGTTTATGAACTTGTAGCAGCATCTAAGGAATGTCATTTTTTTCATAGCTTGCAATATGACTGATGGATATTTTTACACATTTATGGTTGATATGAGTAATTGATTGCTTTCTTTGCTATTTATCATTGTACAGTAGCCCATAGAAGTCATCAAATGTTCGGTTGAACATATGCCTCTTAAGAATAGTATCGGAATTGGTTTATTAATGTTTGCATTTTAGTCTGGATTGCCGATAGAGGTTTCCGCTGAATGTATGGGGAGCTCAAATTTTAAGCTTGCAAGTAAATTGAATGAATGAAAACTCACAGGAAGTGAGAAACTTATGAGTATTGAGGGAAGAAGGATAGTTGGAGCAGATGTTGAAACTCGTTGATTGCTTGATGACAAAGGCAACATGAGAGAGACTATTTATGCATTTCGAAGTTGAGAGTGGGTCTCCATTACAAGGAATAGAATTGTCGAGTACATTTGAAAAACAAATCAAATATAATATGCAGATTTATTGACTTGGTGGTAATCATACCTGTAAGTTTATGCATAGAATCTGTTAAAAATCCGAGCAGATATCCAATCTGAAGTAGTGCTGGATTATAAGATAAGATTCTGAAGTGGATTTTTGATTTAAATAGTTATGCTGTGTTTCTTCAGATGTAAATTGGCTCTCTCTTTGGGATTGTTTTTGTATTACTTGGACAGCAGGAGATTAGTTTTGAGTTTACGCGACATAGATAAGGGACATATTGCATAGTTATGTGATGTGCGTACAATTACAGAATTCTTGCAGCCACGTTCATTGAGTTGAACATTATTATTAATATTATTATCAAGGAAAGAAAGATTTTTAAGGGTTTTCAGTATCAAACAAATTAAAATAGAAGCCGTCCAAAATTGAGCAAAAGGCAAAGCAAACGCGGTTTCATTTTGAAAACAATTCGAAATAAAAGGGGAAAAAAGGGTTACTAAAAGATCGTGCAGACAGTGCATATGGATAGGAATGGGACCCATATGCTATCTGGCAAACTTGCATAAAGAAAATGATTAAAACAATCCCTTGTCTTAGTGTTACTATTAGATTTTCTCGCCACTGTAAGATTTGATTCGCGGTGTTTGGTTTTATAGTTGGAAGCTCTAAGCTTCAAATGGAACAAAAAATATTGGCCCTTTATTAGCTGTAGTTTCAAATTTATGTACATTTTATATGGGCAATACAAACTGTCAGACACAATTATATTATATGACGCGTTATTCTTATTGGACTTGTCTTTCACAACACAGGGTGCTTTGCCAAAGAACATCATGGCATAAAAATAAACAAATAAATTGCCCTGCCTGCCAATCTCCTTCGTTTCTAGATAAATAAATAATATATCTAACTATTTATTTAACTTTTTAACTGAGGGAGGGAATCAGAGTATTCAACTTGCATTACTGACGTCCAAGTAACTGGTTTTGCTGATCGAACACAGTGGCTGACACGTTCATAATAGCAGAACTGCACTGAATCATCAATAACTCCACTTAAAATGGGTAAAATTTTTATTCTTCAAATTCAAATCTTCCCAGCAGACGTGCCATCATGTCATTATTTTGTATTAATGTTGCAACAAAATTTTCAAATGAATGCTCTATACTTAGGTGGGAAAACCAATATCAATGCACAAATTGAATAAGCAAGAGGTTAAAAAATAAATAAATAAATAAATAAGCCCACCGTCAACCCATGGCTAAAAGGTGCTTTATAAAACAAAGCACAAGGGTTTAGAGGACGCATAATCTCCAGCGAAATCTCACGAGACAAACACTCCCCTTCTTCTTCTACTTCTTCTTCTTCATGTGACTTTCTTTCTGGCATAACACCAATGTCTCCTCCTCTTCTTCCACGTCTATTCTTGTTTCTTTTCTTGCTTTCTTCTACTTCCTTGTTCCAAATCTGCTCAGCAAGCCATGAAGAGTCAGATATAGTAGTAGATCCAAACCTCAAGTTCGAAAATCCAAGACTACGGGAAGCTTACATTGCTTTGCAAGCTTGGAAAGAGGCCATTTTTTCAGACCCTTTTAACTTCACGTCCAACTGGAATGGTTCAGATGTTTGCTCTTACATGGGAGTATTCTGTGCTAGATCTCCCACCAATTCTTCCCTCAGAGTTGTTGCTAGCATTGACCTCAATCACGCCGATATTGCGGGCTACCTTCCCCCCGAACTCGGCAGACTCACAGATCTTGCTGTCTTCCATCTCAACTCAAACAGATTCTGTGGAGTAGTGCCCAAAAGTTTTCGCCGCCTGAAACTCCTATACGAACTCGATCTAAGTAACAATCGTTTTGTTGGCCAGTTTCCAAATGTGGTTCTTTCGCTCCCAAAACTCAAGTATTTAGACCTTCGGTTCAATGAGTTTGAAGGTTTAGTTCCATCAAAGCTCTTTGACAAGGACCTGGATGCCATTTTCTTGAACGACAACAGGTTCCGCTTTGGAATCCCTAGGAATCTCGGAAACTCACCAGTTTCCGTCTTGGTCTTTGCTAACAATGATCTTGGCGGTTGTATTCCCGGTAGCATTGGAAAGATGGGCAAGACTTTGAACGAAATCATTCTCATGAATGATAATCTGACGGGATGTTTGCCTCCCCAGATTGGGATGCTGAAGAAACTTACAGTATTTGATGTGAGTTTCAATCATCTTCAGGGTTCACTTCCTTCAAGTATTGGCAACATGAAGAGCTTGGAACAGCTGAATGTTGCACACAACAGTTTCACTGGAGTTATACCATCTAGCGTTTGCCAATTGCCCAACTTGCAGAACTTCACATACTCTTTCAATTATTTCACTGGAGAACCACCAAGTTGTGCTGCTACTGCTGCTGGAGGAAACGTGGCTAGCAATGGTACCAAGAATTGCATTCCTGGCAAGTCGGATCAGCGTTCATCCAAAGAATGTTCCTCAGAGGAAGCTCGTCCTGTGGACTGCAGCAAGTTGCAATGCGGTGGAGCCGGAGGAGGAGGTGGCGGTAGCGGTTCACCATCGCCTGTCCCAAGATCGCCACCAAAATCAAGGAGAAAACCTCCGGCCGCAAAGCCGCCGTCGCCACGTCCTTCTCAGTCGCCTAGACCATTAGTTTCTCCATCACCACCACCGCCTCATTCAAAGAGTTCACCTTCTACAAGATCGCATCCTCCACCACCTTCCCCTCCAAAATCTTTCCAATCACCACCATCACCTCCACCTCCAACTCATAGAGTTTCACCAAGAACGCATCTTTCACCACCGCCGCCACCACCAGCATATAACGTGTCCCCAAAACCCAAACTTCCTCCACCACCACCACCATCACCGGCTACTTATCAACATGTAACACCGTCGCCTTCTCCTCCTCCACCAAAACATTACCATAACACACCCCCGCCGCCACCCACAAAGAAAGTATCCCCAAGTACACATCACGCACCACCGCCGCCGCCCGTATATTACGTTCCGAAACAATCACCTCCGCCACCGCCGATTGAGTACTACTCACCTCCCTATCAATATGTGGCCCCACCACCGAGGGAGTCAGCTGAGGCTCCTGCGCCAAGTTATCATGCGTACTCGCCGCCCCATCCCCCGGAATATACACCTCTTGCTCCTCCACCAAGAGCAGAGGAACCAAAAGCACCAGCGACTCCACCAACACCAGTAGAATATCACCCACCTAAAACAGGATCTCCGCTGCCGCCTCCACCACCTCCTCAAACTGGGTGTGCTACTCCAGAATCAGCACCACCGAGCCATCATTATCCAAAATCATCCCCGCCGCCTAAACAACATGGGCATTATCCGCCATCATGGCATAATCACCAAAGTCCTCCACCTCCATCAACCCACTATTCATATAAATCCCCACAGCCACCGCCACCGCCGCCATCATTATCGCCACCGCCACCACCTTATGACAACATACCATTGCCACCAATCGTCGGAGTGTCATACGCATCTCCACCACCGCCGGTAATCCCCTATTACTAATCGTGGAATCAGGGGATTCTAATTGATTAAACGGATTTACATTCTTTTGCCAGCAATGATTATGTTACAGCAAGCAAGGATGGGTTAATTCCACATTGTGTGTTTTCAATGAGCATTATTATTATTATTATTAGTATTATTATAATTTTTCATTTTTCTAAGGAGTTGCTTCTGTAGCAATGACAACATATAGTTCCATCATCATCTCGAGGGATTGGTCTAAGTATCTTTTTCATTCTTATGATCGCATATGTATCACGGATATTAATTGTGTATAATTTGGATTCAATTTGAGACATTGGTCTCATGATTAAGTTCTCTTAATTAAACTTGAGCTCTATCCATGCATCGTGAACATGTGTTTGCCTCTGATTCGGTTTGTTTCTGAATTATTTGCACCTGTCCATGTGCCACCGTGTTTGTCTGCCAACTCTCACAATGCAATTTTGCAAACCACTCGTAATCTTTTCTTGCGATGTCCGGATTAACATGCCGAATGAATGCATACTGAAAGCAAATATTAATGTTTTAGAAAACACTACATGCATTGTATCATATTGTTGAGGATATTTTCAAGGAGTGAGTAGTCAAGAAGCATGATCACCGACATAAGGAAGGACGATTATAGGTAAGTCATAAATATTATAATTATAGGAAGTAATTACTTATTAATAAGAAATAAGGACTCTTTAAATATAAAAACAATCCTGAAATCATTATGGAATAACTATAATATTAAGGAATGCTTGTGCTTGTATGCATCAAGCTCTCTGTCTTACCCATGCTTTTCTTCTCGGGACCTTGGAATACAATAATATTGCTGGTACTGGAAGCAATAGAAATATACGGTGTCCATCACTTAATATTTCTGGTGAAGGATAGCATTAAAGGGGATGAGAGATAGTATTGATCATGTCAAACGGACATAATAATGACAATAATAACATAGCAACAACAACGGACTGTCCAGCTAAAAAGATCAAAGATACATCATTAGCCGAGCCAGCGGGACCGGCTGGATCCGCCCAAATAGACAAACATAGACATGTGAAGTGGGCCACCGGCAAGTCCCTCCGTTGGATCTTGAGACGCGGAAGTTCGCCGGGGTGATTGATTGCAAAGCCATCGCCGGTGATTATACAAAGAAGAGAAGATACAACTTGTTAAAAATAAATTTCAGCTCCCTTCCGTCGTCCTAAGTTACCGATGATCACTGTAACATTTTATGAAGTAACAATGATTTTCTTAATCTTTGATCATAAGTTTTCTTATTATGACTAATTATAGAAGAACCTTTCCGGATAAAAAAACCTTCCCTTAAGTAAATTAATCAAGACCCTCTTAAAATTTTAACAAATTTATAGTTTATTACAGATTCTCTTCAACCCCGATTAGGTTTCAAACTAATTTGACCATTCTTGTTGTATAACCATACTTCGTTTTGTTCATGTCGCAGAGTTGGATTGGGCCGTGAAGCTGAGTTGGCAAAAGCAGACATCTGACAGGAAACTTAAATCCAATTCATCACGTGGGAAACTGCACATTTACTCTGCAAGAGGATTTATTTAACCCGAGAGGCACCAGTTCCCACAACTAAAAACGCCTCTAGTTAGACGGAACAGGTTAATCTAGCGGATCCTTCAACTATTTCTATGGTTATATATCTCATAAAGAGACACTATTACATTGCGTTTTGCATACTATATCATATATTATATATGCCCATACTTCACATTGTATACAAACAATTTGAATTAGTATTTTCGTTTTTCCGATCATCAGACTAATGCACAAATGGCTGGTAGGATTAATGAGCAAGTTTTTCTCCCTTTGGCACCAGAAAACAAGAAAAATGCGTCACACTGCTATATCTAACTTATCTCAACAAGGAAATATACTACATATATAAAGCTTTCTGACCCAAATAATGCCTCCATTTTCATCTTCTAGACAAAACCTTCAGCCATCTGCAAGTTTAGAAGGTAATGGCGGCAAGCTCTCAGTGGCACTATCCAAAACGGATGACAATGCATGATATATCATCTTTACTCTTTCTTGTCAATGCTTCGGTTGTTAGTCGTTTAGCTGCTGCTTGAGGATCTTTTATGGGTTTCACAAGATCAACTGCCTCTTGATTCTTCATAACCTGCTGACCACAACAAACCAGTCATTGTCCTATAATCTTCCAATTAAATGTAAGGTTGATATGACAAGAAACAACACCTTCAACTCATTACACGTCCATGCCATTGTTGTAGCCTGTATGCATGGAGCAAAAACAAAACAACACCGCAATTTGATGCAATTTTTCATTGTTAATGCTTTCCATAGTATGTAAACAACAGGATTCCAATTTCCAAACCTCACCACTAAAAGCGGGCTCACAACCTTCATATGACATTTTTCCATATACTTGCAAGTGCAGAACACTTGTTATTGACCAATTAAAATACACACCTAATTATTTCAAAACTTATATTTATAACAGAAATAAAGCATCAAGAGTAATGATATTCATTAAAGATACTTAGATCATTTGGCTACCTGAAACTTGCTTCAAGCTGACTCAAGTTAGTATATGTTAAGGATTCATTATTTAATGGCAATCAAGAATAGTTCCTTGTCGGAGGTGACAATCAGAGATTCAAGGACACAAAGATGGCTAATTTATAGCTTCTACAAGGATGTTATACTTCCTATTAGTCTAAATTATTAGCCATGCATAGTAAGCAAAGGTGCTAGCTAACTTATCACTCTAATCAACATGGTTTAATCATACTGCCAATATGGATGACTCAAAATCATACTGGTCATTAAGACCAAGAAATTAAGGTCAGGTCCACATATTGAAGAAAATCTTGAAAATCTTGAAGCCTGCATTCAATGCCTTGGCAAAAATATGAAACAAAAGAAGTAGATCAAGCAAAAGGACATCAGAGACTTGAAGGGTTAGGGGTTAAGACAGAAGGATTACTATTGTCCATAAGCTACTACAACTGACCTTCCACAATCCATCGCTTGCCAATATAACAAATTCAATAGTCGGGCCTATAGGCACATGTCTTACATCAGGCTCCGAACTTAAATGTGCCTTAAGGCTTTGATCTCCGAAAGCACGCGCAACAGCAAGTTGGCCATTGACTCTGGGCACATCACCTGAAATTAGAATAAAAGTCAAAATACAATACGGCGTTCCTTTTGCATACAGGCATGGTTGAAATCACCTAAATATTTGTAGATATCATCTCCACCTAAATAAGAAAAGGGGAACTGTCACTCACTGAGGAATTACGATCTCGAATGCCCGAAAGTGCAGAAGTTCCAGTGTCAGTTTTTCACTTTATCAGTTAGTTTTTACTGCAACCTATTGACTTCTACCAAAGATTTTATGCCTAAGTGGAGAACGATATGCATATGGAATTTCCTACAGATAAAGTGAGCATATGGTTATAGTGCAATAGACATGCAGTTTATTTGAAATTCTATTGTGATTTTAAGGGGAAACTGCCTGTCTGAGTATGATTGAAGTTTATATTGTAGATCTAATTTCTTGATGCATAAACTTTTAAGTAAATGCATAGGCTGTTCTATTCAACTTCTCTTTCAAGTTGTAATTTTAAACTTATAAATGCACTGAAGATGTGACTATTTTGCTTAGCATAGTCAAACATGCATAGTCCATAGCTTATCAAAACTAAAAGACAATCTTAGCTCATGATATGCATTCAGTCCAGAAAATGTTTTAAAAAATGAGAATACAATTTGAAGTTCTGGAAATTTGGATACAATCTCATAGGAACTAATAGTAATTGAAGTTATTCTCACGCAGACATCAAATGCTCTGCAGAATATACTAGTATAAAATTGGTTTTTGATCAAGGCAGTGGCTAAAATTTGAAAGAATTAATTCTAGAACCATAAAATCGAAACTTCAGTAGTCTTGTCTAAAAAAGCTTTAAAATGTGCATAATGCCAACAATCAACTAAAATGTTTCTTGAAAATTCATATTCAAGGGAAATCGGCTTTTGCTTTTCATACTTTTATGAGGTTCAAGTCCCCCATACCATGATTAATTTCATTATTTACTTCAAGAACACCCCAAGCTACTTTAATTATTCTCTTCCTTTGTTATGTTTTTCTTATATTATCATATTACCAACCTCCAAGTAGGGTTAACCCAAAAAGCAGAAAGGGTAATGATTATTATCATTCACTATTCTAAAAACTTGAAAATATAACTGACTGTTATCCTTAGCCATAATTAAAATTACACCAGGCCATAGTAAACAATAAAAAAGAGTAACATGAACTTAAATCATTCCCATAAAAATCTTGAAAGTAGTTGAATATTACACAGACTAAAAGAGTACTCAACCTTCGACTACATGCAACAAACATGAAAAAACGGCTAGCTGAAAAAAGGCACTGTAAATTGGATCTGGCCCGAAAATTATATAGATGGAAAATATGAACCAATGGACACCTCATTTTGGCAGCAAGCATTGTGTACCAAGATCCCAATGCAAAATAGAGATGAGATGGAAGATATTTACCAGGAAGAGTAGTAACAAAGCCACCTTGCTCCTCTATTCTTCTTCGTTCAGTACGAGGCTCATGGTCCACAGTTACCTGATTAGCAGAGCCCCTCTCACACACAACAGCTCTTGAATCACCAATGTTTGCCACCCATAAATCTTTGCCATCAATTACGATTGCAGTTACTGCAGTTGAACCACCAGGTCCTAATTGCATAGCATTTTCCAATATAAACTTATCTGTGGAGCGGTATGCATTCTTTATTGCTGCCTTAGGGTCTTTCCAGAAATTTGGCTGTGTAACATAAGTAAAACATAGGGGAATTCAAGCTTAAAAACAAAAAGTAGGCCATACCAAAAAAATTTTTTAAAAAGGGGAAAAACAAAAGAAGTAAAGAAAGTAAGAAGATCTGCCGAATGATTCATATTAGCTTTTATGGGAGATCACCCACACCAAGGCAAACGCTAGCTAAGCACTATCGTACGAACAAAGACAAAAGCCACAAGATGTACCCAATTGCATTTTGATTGAATGTCTAAGTTAAACTTAAAGGACAAATAGTAATTGTATTCATGTAATTGAGCAACTAATAGTTTACAGCACGAGAATGCTAAGAAAACTTGAAAACATAGAAATAAGACAGGTGATAAAATACTGATGGAAATAGGATACCTCTTCCAGTATATTGTTAAAAAGGTTATCTTTCAAATAAGTCGGTACACGATCGCCGAGATGACCGTCAAAGATAGCAAATAGACCGAGCACATGATTCTTCCTTTTTCTGTATTCAGCAACAAGGTAGTCTTCCATATCATGACCAGATTGACCTTCTACTAAGTGGTACCCATGACATACTTTGTTACTTGACGATTTACTTCTTCCTTTTCCAGTTTCTGATGACGATGATTTAAAACAAGTAGCACTCTGAAATAAAATTGAATACCATCAGAAACAATCAAATTCTCTAACGTCCCAATTCCTAATTGCCATAGAGCTGCTAACTCCAGCAATAAGAAAGCAGTTTTTAGTGTAACTTGAACAAATAGCAAACAAATATGACAGATTTGGGGTCTCGAAGTCCAAAAAGACCAAACTTTATAATCAATAATTGGAACGATGTATCCAAATTACTTAAACTACGAAGTAGATGGATATTTTAGTTTAATTAACATACGTACATGAACAAATCGAAAAATTTAATTGAAAATAAAAAGAAATTTAATGAAGCTAATCTATATAAATAAACAAGTATCCGCTAAACACAGAGAGAGAAATTAGTACCTTCATACTGGAAAAGAAACTTGTACTGTTCCTGGAGCGAGAAACACTAGCAACAGAGTTCTTATTCATCTCTAAAAACACTCATATGAATATATGATGTATTTTTTTTTTCTATCGTGCGAATGAACAAAAAATTCAGAAAATGGAAAAGAGAAATTATGTAAGAATACTGTATATACAATAAGAATAAGAAGAAGGCAAAGATAATTACTAGTTGTGGCTATTGTATAAAATTACAGTGGGAGTGACGAAATGAGATGATAAGCGAATGGATACGCAGCATTTGAATTTTCTAATGTCCCGCAACCCCAAATACTTTTGCTTTTGCATTTAGTTGTTGGTATTCTTATTATTGTTATTATTATTATTAGACCTTACACGAACGGAAAACACAAAACCAAGGAAAATAGAAGGCAAACTTTCTTCCTTTCTTCCTCGCTTTTTCTCCAGGGTAGAAACTTGGGAGTCGGGAATTTAATATTGAGAGACATTTATTTCCATTTTAATAATCCGAGTCCAGTCTACTACGCAGTCTTCGTTGTACTATTTTTTCCGTGTAGGGCCCGGGTTTGCTATCTTTCCTCGAACCTTCCGTCGATGGTGACTTGGTATTAGTTTTCAACTGTCCGGATGGACATCGGACACGTATTCATCCATTCTTCTTCGTCGTCATCATCAATTCTAAAATGACTCTTTTCTTCAATCCAACCCTGGGTCAGCTTGAGAATTTTCATTACATTTTGTTCGGTAATAATAATAATAAAAATAAAAAATCATCTCCATATGGTTAATTATATAAAGAACAGGAACTCAATTTAGACCAAATTATACGTCGTTGACTTGATCTTCCTTGGTAACCAGGTTAGATTCGAGAATAAGAAAGACAAGAAGATACTGTATAAAACTTCTCGACAATCTGGAATCAATCATAAACATAACCAGAAATTAATGACAAATGCGAAAACACAACACACTGACTGACTTGGGAGAATGAATTGAACTGACTGCATTGCTCATCGACTAAAATATCTCCCTATGCGAATTCTCTGAGCTGGATCTCTTCCTACTAAATTTTGATCTGAGCAAGAGAGCACTTTTGCTGCTGCAAATAACATGCGTCCTTGTACTCCTAGGCCTAGGCCTAGCATTTGGGAATGCAGATGCGGGCATTCTTCTTCCACGCATATATCCATCCTGCAACTCATCAACTGTGCTGACCATCCCTTCTTCATCAAACAAAATCGATCCTTCATCAATAGATATTACCAACGAGCTTCTTTGTATCCTTAGTTTACTTACACTTGTCTGAGTCACCCCTTTGCACCTCTTCACCTTCAGCTTCACAAGACTTGGGCATCCTTCACCAATTGCTTGTATCCCCGAGTCAGATACAGGACAGTTCTTGATGCAGAGCTTTCTTAATGCAGAGAATTTTGCACCAATTAATGTCATCTCTATATCCCCTACAGATTCCGTATTACAGAGGGCCATTCGCTCAAGAGCCGGGCAGTTCGATGCAAGCACATCGAGAAAGGCAACAGTTATCGGGACTCCCATCAGGACTATCTCCTGGATGTGTATACATCTTGCTGCTATTGACAAAACTCCTGCTTCTCCAATTGTCCTGCCGCCAAACCTGCTCCAAGCATCTACATGCAGCTTCCGAAGCATTTTGCAATAGTTAGCGATTGCTGACAATCCGTCGTCCGTACAATCTGTGGCCCTGCTAAGATGTAGGACTTGGAGTTCAGGACAGGAGGTGGAGATGGAAAAAAGGCCTGGATCACTCATTTGAACGTTCTCCACATGGATCTCGGCAATGCTGGTGTTTCTTCCTTGTAGGCTCTCTAGCACTCGGTCCCAGTTGCCTGAGCTCCTACATACAATGAGGGTCTTCAAAGATTTACCATAGTAGCAAACAAGCGGAATGAAAAGGCGCGCATTGTGGAGATCCTTTATGCAAAGCCTCTCTAACTGATGAATGCTGTCTCCCTGCTTCGTTTCCTGCTTGTTGCAGGGAACCAAATCCATTGAAGAATAAGCATAACCATTTAAGGATAATGGGATGTTCTGTGCGTCGAGCTTGCGCAGGCGTTTGAGGGTAAGATCTTGGACAGAAGGGCAGTTGACAAGCAGAGAAATTAGACCTCTGGAACCAAAACCACAGGAAGCGAAGGAGAGCTTGGTGAGAAGAGGAGGGTGGTGGAGAGCGAAGGCATGGAGTCCATTGTCAGAGATATCAATGCAGCCCTTGAGCTTGAGCTTCTTGAGGGAAGGAAGCAACGCCGGAATGCGAGCTAGTGCCTCGTCATCAATGCTAACAAGCTTGCGCGAGCATTTGAGAGCAAGAACAGAGACTGAACAGAAGCGAGACAGTAAGGACGGGAGCAAATGGGATATCTCTGAGCGAGCAACTAAAACCAGGCTTTGCCTTGCCATGGAATCGATCAATTTCCATCGCTTGCATACAAGAGAGCAATTGTTTCTATCTTGACAACTCAGCCTTCCAAATACCATTGCCAGGCATTCGTCTGGCAAACCCAATGTCAGGTCGCTATCACCACAAGTATTTCCATTCCAATTCCACTTGCAGTTGACATGGTCGCTTTGGCAAGCGGAAATGGGGCAAGAAGAAGAAGTGACTTGCCCCATTAAAATCCTTTGGCAAGAGGAAATGGGGCAAGAAGAAGAAGAAGAAGTGACTTGTCCCATTAAAATTCTTCTTTTTCTTTCTCTTTAAGAGAAAAAGAGCAAAATCTAACCTACATAATCATAAATATGCGAGAATAACAGAACAAGGATTTAAGAGAGAATAATGATAAAAAAGAAAAGTATAAAGCAAAATTTGTTCAATTTCATTTTACCCATTGCACTACTCAAAAGCGTGGACAGAGTGGAATAATGGATTTCGAGGAGCGGGAAAATACAAGTTGAACAAGTTAATGTTTAAAAGGCAGGCCAGTCAAAGGTGACAATCAATGGCATCATTAAGAGTTTGCAGAGCCAAGAGAGAGAGAAGACAACATGTGGGTCTTTCACTTTTTGTCATCAAGCAAAGCGAATGCATGGCATTGGATTTGGTACTCATTAACAGACCTCACCAGGGAACACTCGTGGGTTTGCATTGCCATTTAGACATTGTTCAATAGTTACGCGGGATCCCTCTTCCTAAAAGCTGTTAAGTTGTCGGCTTCCAGTTTCTGTCTGGCATAATTCATGTCAGTTTTAACTTTTACCATTGTTGCACTAGCATTTGCAGGTTGCAGCAATTGACATTTAAATTAACTCTAAGAAGCGCTAGACTGTTCTTGGATTATTCTAAGATGTGTTTCACGCTTAATTCAGAACCGTAGTCACATTAATTTTAAAACTTGGACCATAAAACTACGTTGCTTCATAGAAATATCATTCTAAAATCCAATATGATCTACTCGATAACAAATAATCACCATCAGGATCCTACCGGGATAAATAAATTCTAACTTTCCAATGACAAAGGCACAAAGCTACTTATTCAGCCTAACAACTACAGAAATGGAGATGATTCGGGCTAATGCTAACGCCAAAAAAGGCGGTCCACTCCATAACACCAAATCAACAAAAAGGCAGGCTGTGGTTCGAACAAGCATGTGCAAGTTATCTTTCTTATTGTATCAAGGGTACCTAATTTTTCCTACCCAGTGCAAAGTTTAAGGAGCACTAACTAGAACGCAAATAATAATGTTATTTTAATACAAACTAGAGAAGAATTAAAAAAGATAGCAGGCAGAAGACAATTGCTGAGGACCAAATAAGAATGCCAGTGTCATTCATTCCAACCCCAAGGTTTTAAGAAGCCTAAACAACGTAGCTGCTTCTCTAATCCTTGAAAATTCAATGCAAAAGGCTTGGACTTCGATGAAGAGATCCTTAACTGCAAAAAGTAAAAACTGGTCAGAACCAGTGAAAAATACCGCTTACATATAACACTCATAAATACACACGCTACAGTGACCAAAAAATGTAAACAGAAACATGTTCACAGTTCATCCAATCAACACAGTATTTTCACAAACTTATGATTGGATATTGAACTATACTCGAGGCATATAGTCAAGCGCACATAAAGAATGCTTAATATCCATGTACTACTATAGTTATCAATTGGAAGAGGAGGATATTAGGTGGTTTGGAAATCCTTTGCAGCAGTGAAGCACATCTTTCCAACAAGTTAATTACTAGAAAAACCAGAACTCCTTCCATAGGGAAGGTCATTAGATCACTAATAGATTATAGAACCATTAACCAGAAATGACACAAAACCAACTGAGGTATCACAGGAACATACCAAAAATGCTTAAAAAGTTAACTCATCATAAGATTATACCCACATTTTCTCTATAACTCATCATATTCTATCATAATTCCCAACATTATTGATTGTGCTATAATTAATCTTTGAATATCACACAGATTTTCAATCAATTCTAAGGTGGTCCCAGTGCCTATATTCCTATTCCTTACATTAGTGGCAGCCCCTTCAAAGTTTTTGAAGTCAATAAGCTTAAATTTCCAAAATCATGTTTTGCTTTTAGAAATGTTATGGAGCAGTCAATCAGGACTGCATTTTAGTTCCCTTCTATCATTGGTTACCACATTGGTGATCTTAGTTACTCATCATTAGGATAACAAGGTTTATGGATGGAAACTAAGTTATAATAAATCTTCCAATTAACAAAAGAAATGAAATTAGGGCAAACTTAATCAAGAGAAAGAACCACCTTTTATCTTGAAAATTATCATATGTATGTGTTTGGGACTCTGCCTAATTTCTACTCTGATATATTTGTTCTCCAACACAGACAAATACACAAAGAAAGACATTTGTCGCTAGGAATTATCAGTAATAATTTCTTACTCTCTTTGGATCTGCTCAACTTAACTTGAGGTTCAAGCGCGCGCGCACACACACAAATATAATCACATAACAGCCTGTGAATATTATATACTACACACCTATAATGATACAATTAATTGGTGTAACAGAAAAAAAAAACAAGTAAAGACATTGTGCATGCTCACCATCAATAATTCTATTACGAATTAGACTCTGCAAGAAAACGCATACAAGTCGCACAAGTCTGTTCTGCATGTACTTATCCTGAAAAATGAGAAAAAAGATTTGTAAACTCTACACACAAAAACTACAAACTATTACTGTTATTAAAAGAACTTTTCAAATGCATATGATAAACTAGCATTTTATAGAAGATGTACAATCCATGTTCCATTTGTTTCCTTCTGTGGTAAAATTAGGTAAAAACACATTATGCAGTCACAATGATGTTTAGTACCATTTTTTTAAAATATATTTAAGAAGTTGAAGGGCATGCAACAGGGGAAAAAAATTATAACTTTGTATATTACACTTCTATGAAAGAAGGTATAAAATTAGGAAGATGAACCAAAGGTCCATCTCAACTTCAGTGTCTTGAATACAAAATTCTCTACAGCAGAGACTTCAAACAAAAATATTCAATTTTGGCCAGGATAGCATAACATATCTCCAAAGTGAAAAATAGATGAGAATAATGAATTCCATTGCATGGCAAACTGGTTTTCTCATCTCTGGAGTTTGGTTCATGAGTAACATTAGGATTTCAATTTATACAATAATGTAAACTAGGTTTGAGGTCAATCAAACTTAAATCATGCAAAACAAATATACAATTCAAAACTCAGGCCGAAGTGTACTGCAGCTTTCTACACTCAAACTCATGTTTGTGTTTATGTGTACACGTGTAAGAGCAAAGGCGAGTTCACGTACACTCTAATTTCAATTGTTTGTAAACATAAAATCAGATTTATACTGAATCATGATCCCACATACAAGTGTTGTATCATCAATTGAGAGAGAAGTGAGTGTGTATGAATTTTGTTGAATTGTTCCACTTTTTAAAATCAAAAGTAACCACGCACTATAAGCACAAATAAAGCAAAGTCAACTTGCAGCATCAACCTAGAATTGATCTAATAGCAATAAGATATGCACGTCAACAAATTGTAGGATTTGTGTTCTGTAAATCTTCTTCATGGTAGCTTATTTTGTATATTAGACAAATGCACTATTTCTTCATAATATTCGTGGCAGAGTGGTTGACATTGGTATTTTAGTAGTCTACAATTGAATCCAACGGGTTCAGATTTAGAAACAATTTTTTGCTTATTATCTGATATGATAAGTGGCTAAAAGAGTAGGACTTGCATTCTTTAAAACTTAATAAGAAACAGACTGGCTACATAATTTTTACGATATAAAACACATTGTATCTTCACAATGGATTGCAGATTGGTTTACATGATGATTTGATTATTTTATATTGCATCAAAAGGGATTCAGATTGTAAAAAAGGCTAATCAATAAAATACTAAAACAATTTCAATAATAAACATATGATGGTTATGTAGTAAGCTCCTCTTGTACACTAGTGTATTTTGGTCACTACTTCTTTCCTTTCATTATTCAGTAAAATTTACAGATATAGGTTTGGAATCTGGGTATTTTGATACAAGAACAAGCCTACTTCTGAAAGACCTTCCTAACACATCATACTCACAGGAAAAATAATGCATACAATGTGATTATGACAAATTAGGAACAAAGGGCTGTTAGTACTACAAATGTGATTCTGATAAATTAGAAAAAAGGGCTGTTACCACCGTCAAAAAAAGAGGGGTGGATCCATAAATCCCTCGATAACTTTAATTTGATTTCTCAAAATATTTTGGAGGTACTAGGAAAACATCATCTTATGCATGTTTTCCATAATTCTGATATCATCTTCCTCCAACCTATCCTGTCTATTTATGGATTTATTCTTTCTTTTTGTTATGCTTTTCTGTCCCAAACTCAAAGCATAGAACCAGGTACTGATTGATTTTTACCATCTTTCATTACATAATGTTTTGTATATCATGACAATTAAAAAGCAGGAAAACATAGTAAACGAAAATACCTTGATGTTCTGACATGATGATATACAGTTAGTTATGTACATGCGTACAAATTCTTTTGGAAGTTCAACAGCAGTTGTAAGCCGGTTTACAACTTCCATTGAATGTAGACTCATATCCATATTGACAAGAACTGTGTAATACCTGTGTGCAGATAAAACCAAGAGACAAAATTTTAAATGTCAAGTGAAGCATATACTTCAATTACAATAAACTGAGTGAATAAACATGTAAAAACATACTCAGAAATTTCAGGTGAATTTATTAACTTTGTAAGAGCGTCAACTGCAATCAGAGGATTGTTTTCCACCAACTCCTATGTGCAAGACAAAAAGGTATTTGAATTTCAATGCATGCTTACTCACATAAACATAAGAAATGAACCATTGGACTATCAATGCATGTACCGGTAATTTCCTTGGTGTCAGTCCACAGTGATATACAAGCTTTGGGTCATTTGCCAACTCCAACACAACTTGCTGTAACGGAAAAGTTTAAATTTAGTTTCCTACTTTCCTACAACTAATAAAAGTCACACATAGATTAATACTGAAAAATTAACATTTGGTTAAGTGTTTCCTAGTTACAATTGCAACTCTCGTGTTAATTGTTTTAAGTATTTCAACTTATAGCATTAGGTTTTCAAGTTGTGTAAAAGGTTTCAAAATTTCTGTTGATGGTGGTACATATTGACATATATTAGCCAATCCCCCATTTTTAGTATTTACATTGCAAGTTATTATATTAATAATAACATGACTATTATATATATTTGATCTTACAATCATGCATTAGACCTGTGAGCATGGAAGGAGCTAAAGCCTATATGGGCAAGGGAAGAGTGGTGGTAGATGCAGTGAAAAAGATAATTGTTTGACCCATGACACTCAAATAGGTCAGAGCATAACTAGGGGAGTGCAAAGAAGGCAAGTCTACGCACATAGCTAGGGTGCGACACAACATAGAGTACACGAAGTGAGTGCACACACAAAAGTGTAAAGTGAGGAGCACAAGCAGATAATGTGCACACTAGACACAACATGCAAGTGCGCAATAAGCAGTGCAGCACTATGCACAAAGTGGTACCAAAAGCTTGTGTTGTTGCTAGTGGCCCTAATATTTTGCAAGGGTATATTGCAAGACATGCTTGATAGCACAATATGATCTCTATTCAAAGTGTGTAGGTGACACTGACCTATGTTCTCCCACAAAAAATGTAACCTAAAAATGTGGCAAGTGGTTCTACATGAGAGCTGTTGCTACCCTTGATTTTAGGCCTTGTAAGGCACGGCCAATTCCACCTCATGGTGACCAATGTGGTGGACCAATCTATTACAGGTAGCAAGATTATCAATTGTTGCATATGAACAAGTTGTTGAAGCTAGTGTGCTAAAGGAGCTTGAGAACACAGCCCATAATCGGGTCTTTGCAATCTTTTCTTCGGTATAAAAAGGGGACAGGAAAACAAAAAAGTTGAGAGCCAATGCACTCATAAACTGTGTGCCTTTGATTTTGCATTTTTCTTTTTCATTGCAAATTTGAGTACATTGGCACACACCTAACTTCCATACTGTGATTTAAATGAGCTGGCTAAGTAGGGGCTTAAGACTATCAGAAGGTACTTCTGCGTAGTTGAAAATAGCCTTTTGACAGTGCTCATGATGGCAATAGCAGAGATGGTTGTGAAAACGATATATCTGCCGATGGTCACTGTAGGCTAGATATTGGTCATACAAAATTTAGAATATCTACTACTTACAAGTGTTAGCTATTAATGGAGATTTGAAGCTTCATGATATACAAGAGTTTTGAATTGCTTGAGAATTTAAAATCCAACAAATCAGATGACACAACACTGGAAGCCAATGAGATCTCAAAATATCAAATTCAAACCTTCAATTCTCATGCAAAGGACTAGAAGAAATACAAGGGAATCACTTGGATAAATAAGATATGATAGAGAAGGGAAAGAAAAGCAATGTAGAACTAAGACTAGAGGATAAAAAGTTCTTTGACAATTATTTTATTCATCCAGAACATTTGACCTTCGAGTTAGGCCAACTATGAGGCTCCATATGGTCTTGTTCATTTGGAAATGACAAAAGACACACTTAACTAGTTGGTATCCATTCATAGACTATAACTTGTTTACGTATGAAGATTGGATTATATTAGAACTTCTGGATAATTGCATTCGGAGTGTGTGAGACAAATAGAATGTGTGTATCATGTCAAAATATAAGTGTGTCTAAGAACCTCATATTGCGCAGGCAGCAGTGGTCCCTTTAAAGCTTTGGCAATCAAGTCTCTAACAGCAGCTCCTCTGCTAGTATCAGCACACATACCATGATCCCAAACAAGCTCATGATTGTTATCAGGGATGAGCCACTCTAGCTGGGCGAATATTTGACAAGTTTAAGTAAAACAAGTAGATAGCACCAATAACTTAAAATTAAAACTATTGCAATATCTAATACCTCCTGATCCAACACAGGGAACCTTGGTGGAAGAGGCCTGACCCACCTAGGACCAAATTCTTTCAAAGACAGATGTGCCATCAATCCAGTTACAGCCTCACCTCTATCGCCAGCTCCAAGCTTAGGTTTGGCTCCAGGTTGTAAATCAAACCTAAAACACGACCCTTGTGGTATTATGAACAAAACAAAAGTAAATATATGAAAAGGAAAGAAACACTAGAATTGACAGTTAGCTGAAGCACAAAAGGAATGAAAAAAGAAAATAAATGTCACAAGACATAAACCTTCACTACGAAAAGACCTACTCTGGTGAATTTGCATCACAGCTGTGGGGCACATCAGGGTCTGGGAACACATTTTTTACTGAAGCATTTATATACGTGCAATTATATGGTTCTGGATGGACTTTATCACAATACTGCTGCTGCAACTGTTCACGTTGAGGGAAGGTCTGGCAGTAGGCAGATCAAATAAAATTTCAACCAACAAGGTGCAAAAATGAGGCAAGAAAGAAGACAATTATAAGCGAATATTTCTTTTTCCATTAGCCCTTTAAAAAAATGTCAGGCCATAATCCTACCTCAATAACAGGAAATTTATGTAAGCTTGACATGCATGCACCTTTTTTTTTAACAAGATTAAAAATTTAATTAATCAGAGATGCATTGATTTGGGGGAGGAAGGTCCAGGAGTCCAAGCATGATGTGTTTAATCATAAGACATAAAACGTTAAGAATTTGTAAGAACAAGCACTTACATGGGATGAAGGATCAAAACCTTTCATATAATCTCCTGCTGACTGTTTGAGAAACTGCAACCAATAAGAAAAAATGAGAACCCTGTTCAGACACCACAACTACAGCAAGAAAAATAAGCATTAAAAATGGGAAAATGCAACAAGTTCATGGCAGGCAAACAATAAATGTGGTCATCAACTCTCAGCATTATAATAAGCTGGATATATATCAAATGCGAGCCAATGACGAAATTTGTTGAACAAAAATAAAAAAAAAATTGTGCATGAAATTTTAGCAAAGCATGTTTGAAAACTGAAATGCCAGATGTAAGTACATGTGTCATGCAAGTCAGATGCATACTCAAAGAACAAGAACTCCTTGTGAAGACCACATTTGTACTCAGAATTTGCTGTCTATCTCAGCATACAAATATTTAAAAATAATTAGCATCTCCAAGCTAAACACTATGGAAAACAGACACCTCCATTATAACACAAGTGCTGGTCACGTCAAGAAGTTGGACAATATGCCATTTTCTAATATTTAGGGACTAGACGGACACCTCATGACAATCACATTCGAAATAACTACAAGTACACAAGGGACATGGTTATTAGCAACCTTCCCACAGTTGCCTAACGGTCAAAAGTTTGTCAATCTCCACAGACACAGCATTTTATCAACTCTGGATCAGCACAAATAACTAGAAAGGATACTTTGATGGAACGCCCCACAATGGTTTAACTGAGAAATTAACCTCTTTACTACTATTGGAGCTGCTGGAGCTTAACAACTGGATAACAAATGCCCTCTCATATTTTTCAACTTCATCATCGCATGCAGTCTGCACCATATTTAAAGAAGTTATAAATAAACCTTATAAAATTATTGAAGCATCATCTTTAACAGAAAGTCGACAAATGTGCCATATTGTAATGTAAAGCAAAGATAAATGAAGACATTTTCCATAAACAAAAGAACACACCAATGCGCGCAAGTTAGCAAGACGACTTGTATTTCTTGGTTGCAGAGAGCATTAAACAGTAAAAACAATGAATAGAAAAGAAAATAACTTTATGAAGAATGTATACATATTTCCTTTCAGGGCAGGCATCTCTCTACAGCAATAAAAAAATAAATTAATGATAATGATGATAACCATAATAATGATAAACAACAATGTTAGTGATATAAATCTAAGACACAACATTAACTTATGTCTCCATTAACACTAAAACAGCTTTCATGTAGTCCTTTAGGTTAGATGAAAAAGTAAAAGGAAATGTATGCTCTCGTCAGAACTATACAGCAGCAAAATGTTAACGTTTTACATCCATATAACCTGACATTCTTGAGCACAGTTGTGATTGAGTTGAATGAATGCATTTGAATTTCAATTTTCATCCTAAAAAGAAAAGCTAACGTGTAAGGCACTTGTGTTGCTAAAGCTGGCAACTAACAATCTCAATCTCAACTCTTGGAATTTGAGGACTCAAAAAAATTCAAATCTCAAAAGAAATAACACACTATGATTTGAATCCTTTGTACATGCAGTAGTAGCCTGGCACTAACTCACAGATGAAAGTATGCATTAAATAGGGATATGTGTAGTTATGTTCAAACCAGACTTTCTATAGGTATAAATAAAAACACACTTGCATTATTTAATTGATGTTGCATTCATTACCGTGAATATGTATCTAAGTAAAAAACACACTTGCATTGTTTAATTGATGTCGCATTCATTAACTTGAAGCATCCAAGTAGAATATGTATAATTACCCTCAAAAAAGACATGGAGCACTCTCCATCAAAGATAAAACAAAGACTGAAAAACTTTCTAATACATACTATAACAAGAATACCAAAATTTACTTACATTTATCATTAAAGATATGAATGGGTTTGCAGAAGATTTTTGGGAGCAATAAGACTGATGAAGAATGGCAAATATAACTAAACGTTCGGTCGAATTCAGTGCTTTTTTATCCTGCAATTGTATAAACACCAACTGGTCAGCAAGGGACCCACAATGCATTTACATAGAAAGCAAATAAATACTTTAATGCCATCTCAATACAAAATAAAGCACGAAAAACAGAAGTAGTAAATACAGCAACCACCAGGGCAACAATAGCAGTAGCAACAATACCATCCACAACAACAATAATAGTGATATTTGAGTTTATGTATGCAACCAACAGTGTAATGGGAGTCCTCTATATAACCAGAGAGACTGAATCAACATTTTGCAGCCCATAAATTCAACTTCTAAGCAGCAAACAGCTATTTGAATACCCAACAAGAAGAACCTCACAGTAGAATCTTTTATGTATAACATCAACTGGAAAATGTCAAACTAAACAATGTAATTACGAAAGTAAAGAACAACATAACACTCACAATTGAGATATACAATAACTAAAAAATTCCAACAAAAACAAATACCGTATGTCAGCTCAAATACATTTCTACATATGTCCTAAATCGAAATGCATCCTCGAAATTCAGTCGGTCAGATGCCAAATTTTGCCCCATTTCTCAAGAATTCCGATACATAGTAACATATCTAAAAGTGATAACCCTAGCCAGAATCATACGGTAGTCAAAATTTCAATACCTAGAAGTCAAAAAAGAATTGACCAATCAAAGTCCCAAAAGGAAAACATGATTGATTTTGATAAGAAAATGGAGACCAGAACCCTACACAATAACAAGCACTGGTGCACATATATATAGCGTTGCAGTATGAGAAAAAAAAGAGAAAATTGCCTGTAACAAAAGAGAGAGAGTGTTGCAAAGAGCGAAATGGCGGTGGCGAGGGAATTTGGCGATGAAATCGGACACGATCTCCTCCATCGGCCTTTGCTCCAACTTCAACATTGCAAATACTTTGCCCGATTCTTCTTGACTCAACATGTTCTTTTCCTCCTGGTTTTTTTTTTCTCTTCGTACTAATTTTAATCTGAGAAAGATGGAAAAGGATGCAAGACCTTGCGCAGACTATCGCTAAGAAGTGATGACAAGGGCAAACGAATGAGAAAAAAATTTAGTCAAAAAGGATAATTTCACCGATACCATCAATTAATACTTGAATACAAATTATCCCTCATAATTTCAGAATTTGTCGTAACACTTGGTTGTGTTGTTAACCACTAGTTCAAAATTAGGTATAATTTCTAAAATAGCCACCTTGTTAAGTCCATTCAACCAAATAGTCATGTTATTTTATTTTTTTTATTATACTAACCAAATATGTAAATTTTGGGCGAAAATATTTTTTATTTTTATTTTCGTCCATAGTAAAAACTTTGCATACTTAAACCTTGGTTCATAATGAATATGTTAATTATTTATGTGTTTGAAATCTTTTTTTTTTGAATTTGATTCTTGATTTTTGTGATTTGGCCAAAAAAATTGATTGAACCCGCATTTTTGCTCCCAAGTTTCAAGCACGTTGAACCTATTCAATCTGCTTAAAACTTGACATTCAAACACACTTGAAACCTAGGCAAAAAATCACAACTTTTAGTCCAATTTTATCGGCCAAATTACAATAATTGAACACCAAAATCAATAGCCAAAAAACTGTTCAATATGCTTGAAACTTGAGAATCAAGCACCCTTGAAAATTAGGTAGAAAAGCAAAACTCTTAGTTTAAATTTTATTGACCAAATCACATAAATTGAGTTAATATCTAAACATTAACTTTCAGATTTTATCTAATTAAAAAAATTAGATACTCGAAAATTTTTTAACATTGAAAAATATATATCAAATTAATGATTGACACACACACACACACACACAAATATAAAATAAATGATCTTAAAAGCTATAAAATTTATTTTCAAAATATTAATTCTATCACACACATATTATATAATTTTGAGAGATTTTTAAGAAGATATCTAATGCTATTCATAAAGAAAATAAGTAAAATTCAAAATTATTATTGAATGAAACTAAAATAAACTTAACTTACTCTTTATAATGTTGTACATGATTTTGAATCAATATTTGACGTCACAAATACTCATACTATCAAATAGCTATAAAAGAACATTGTTTATTGTCAAGGGCTTGGAGATTAAGATTTTTAGGGTATAGAATTGGGGTTTTAGGGTATTGGGATTAGAGTTTAGAATTTTAATTTTAGGGTCAAGGGTGTAAGGTATAAGGCATAAGATTTTTTTGGGTGTAGGGTTTAGGGTTTAGGGTTGAGGGGTTTGGGGTTTAGAGTTGAGGGTTGAGGGTTTGGGGTTTGGGATTTAG